>CM065384.1:36757500-36772500 GCA_033060915.1 Euryodendron excelsum | reverse complement strand
TAAGAGCTGCTAGGGTTACACACTTTACACATAATTGAGAGATACACGATTTTGTGAGGAAGAGAAACCCTAACAGCAGCGAGCCCACTCTCTATAGAGCAAGGCGTGTACGATGAATACAGCAGAAGTCCGAAGGTTGAGTTCGAGCTTGCTGATTCGTGCTTGGTGCTGATTCTTGTTTTCGGGATTAAACCAGAGAGATCTCGAAGGTACGATTCTAATCACGTAGATTAGGCTATGCTAATCAGATCAGAATTTTTGGTAGTATGCGTATACATTATAGCCAGGTCGTGGAAAATTCCGCAGTCCCCAACAGTACCTCCGTCATGTGACACCTCGCCTAGATTACATGCTATTGACATGAGAGGGAGACTGCCTACTAATTAGATGTAGTTCCATGGAGAGCACATCGAGTGATGGCAGCATAGGCGTGACCATCTTGTAGTTGGGGTGATTGATGCTACACCCATGCGTTACGACGATCCATATATGGTATGATACCACCGTATCACACGCCCATTAGTGGGCAATCCAGTTCATCGGCCTACTACTGGATGCCTTGAGATTGGGTCCACGGTTGAGATTGCGGTAAGTAATGTGTACTATTATTTATATTTTCGTTGTAAATTGTAAATGTTTGAGTAGCATAAGAACTTCAACTTATTTTGCAGACTCGTCATATCGCGGCCATACATCAGGTCATCGATCGTGCCATATATGCGTACGACAGACCGAAGGCACTACAGGACATGTATATGGCCTAGGACATGTGTAGCAGGTCACTTTATGTATTACGTGAGCAGCAGCGGATTCCACAGCCAGCAGTTCCAGCCCATCCCTCTCCCATGCCACCACAGCAAGTCCCGCAGCCTGTCCCTTCTGCACATCCATCGTCACATGAAGTCTCACAATCTTTCAGTGCATCCCAGCCTCCCTCACAGCAGGTCCCACAGTATGTAGGTGCTACACAGCCATCATCACAGCAGGTCCCGCAGCCTGTACGTGTTACCCAACCATCCTCACAGTAGTTCACACATTGCGGTGCTACCTAGCCACTATCAGCCTACGTGACTCCGACGATGCCACCATATACATATCACACTGAGTCACACGATGTGCCCTCATCATCACGTCCGACTAGTTCTAGGGTCATACCGCGTCGCCATATTACATCACCTGTTGCATATGACCAGGACTCTTGGTTCTAGCCAGTAGGATATGATGACGATTTCGATAGATATGTTGACCCATTATTAGCATCTGGATGGCAGATACAGCCGCCTTTCTCAGGAAAGGGCCATCGCAGGTCACTGAGGTGATTAGTAGTGCGGATCAGATTCATCCAGTGGTGGCACCTCATACCATTGATACTGAGGGTGTGTCATAGATCACACAGGTAAAGCCAGAGCCAGAACCACAGCCACAGCCACAGGCAGAGGCTAAGTCACAGGCACATGCATAGGCACAAGCACAGGCACAGGCAGAGACACAGCCGAGACTACGGACCATCACACGTGTTTTCGTCCGTCAGCCGAGGCCTAGGAGAGACAGGAGGCCACCCCCATGTGGTATAAGAGGCCATGTGTAGTACTTGGGACGCGATATTGTTTTTTGCACATTCGACAATTATTTTTTGAAAGTTGTTGTATATAATAGTGAATGACGATAATTTTTGTTGTAAATTAATACATAATGTGAAATTATATTTATCTTACCATGCTATCATACATACTAGTCCAATCCTTCAACTTTATCTTATTTTGGTCAAAGTCGCTATTAAATGAATTGAAACATGAGGACAAGGTGAGGACTTGTCATGTCATGTCAATTAAAGGCTGCACCAACTGAAAAATTGAAGACTTGTCATTTTTTCAAGATGCGGCACCAATGACATGACTATACTTTAGCATTGTCATGTCCTATTACTTCTGAATTCATTATTGTCCCATCTCTATTGTCAAAAGCCTTTCACGTAAACCCTTTTCTCTTCATGTGAACCAGTTGAGTATAAAATGGTGTGATTACATCAAATGTTGAGCCATCCATACCTCCAAACATGCCCAAGTGAAAAGGGTTATTTGGTGCATCGTCTAGTCATTCAGTTCCAAGTGAGGGTGTGCATGAAAACCAGAACTCAGCCATCCACATGGTGGGTACATATACAGACCCAATTAGTAACAAATATTATGGCTGAAAACGTAGCTTCGTCAACAAACCTATCCTAATGCAAGATATGATAGGTCCGGTCAGCCACATTTTCATTGACAATGCATCCTTACAACCACCTCATAGTGTGATGGACGACCAATGCATAAGGTTGCCGTGGGAAGACTTATTCGATAAACGGTGCGAACAAGAGATGTATTGTTGATGGCATGGCTTACGTGTCCCAAAGGGCCACTCAACTAAGCTTTTCGACAGGAGATCACCTAACAACAAGGTCATAAAAGCGCTAGAACGTGAGATTGATCAAATGTAACGAAGGCTAGATAGATATTATTATATAGAGGATGCGAAAAAAGCCTGTGTTGATCGTACAAAACGAATAATATAAATTATTGAAGATCCGCTGCTAGTTTCTGACCAAGAAATGTCAAACTTCTCAGAAGAAAAAGGTGACGATGACTTTGAAAACTATCTACCTAGTAGCCTTAGCGTTGCTGGCAAACCACTATGTTGTTATGAACATTGTCCGTAAAGGTTGTACCGGTTTATAGTTCAGTATGATGCAAAATACGTTATTATGTTATCCTTCGTAATATATTTATGAGTTTGGGCTATTTCTGTCATTTTGTATTCTATGTCCTACATATTTATGTTACGTGTGGGAGTTGACGGCACGTCAATCGCATTCCCCTTTCAAATGTTATGCAATTCTTCAAGATTTCAGGACATTAGGCCTCTGGGGTACCGAATTGGAGAGGAAAGGTCTGGGGACTACAAAACTAGACGAGAGGCTCTGGGGAGTCCTGAGTGATGTGTGGGAGTTGACAGCACGTCAATCGGATTTCCCGTTCAAATGTTATGCAATTCTTTGGGATTTTAGGACTTGGACTTTCGGAGTTAGGCAAATTAGGCCTCCGGGGTACTGAATTGGGGAGGAAAGGTCTGGGGACTGCGAAACTAGACGGGAGGTTCCGGGGGGTCCCGAGTGACGTGTGGGAGTTGACGGCATGTTAATCGGAATCCTCGTTCAAATGTTATGAAGTTTTTCGAGATTTCAGGAGTTGGACTTTCGGAGTTAGGCCAATTAGGCATCCAGGGTACCGAATTGGGGAGGAAAGGTCCGGGGAATGCGAAACTGGACGGGAGGCTCCGAGGGGTCCCGAGTGACATGTGGGAGTTGACGGCATGTCAATCGGAGTCCCCATTCAAATGTTATGCAATTCTTCGAGATTTCAGGATATGGACTTTCAGAGTTAGGCCAATTAGGCCTCCGGGGTACCAAATTGGGGAGAAAAGGTCTGGGGACTGTGAAACTGGACAAAAGGCTCCGGGGGGCCCCGAGTGATGTGTGGGAGTTGACGACATGTCAATCGGAGTCCCCGTTCAAATGTTATTCAATTTTTTGAGATTTCAGGATTTGAATTTTTAGAGTTAGGCCAATTAGGCCTTTGAGCTACCGAATTGGGGAGGAAAGGTCTACGAAATTAGACGGGAGGCTTCGGGGAGTCTTGAGTGATGTGTGGGAGTTGACGGCATATCAATCGGACTTCCCATTCAAATGTTATGTCATTTTAAAATGTTAGTGAGAGGTTTTAAAGTTTGCTGGTGCGGGGGGTGGTTTTGCTGATTTAAACGCTAATAAAACGCTTTTTGAAATAGTGTTTTTAAAAAAACGCTTTTTCTATTAGTGTTTTTAGTGGAAACGCTAATTGAATTAACGTTTAAACAGGTTTCTGGATACAGCGTATAAATACAATATAAACGCTTCTTGAATTAGTGTTTTCTTTAAAAACACTAATTAAAAAAGCGTTGAACTCGTATTGCTGATTAAAGTTGAAAGACACCTTATATTAGAAATTAAGATCAAATTTTGATCGTGTCAAGAAAATTAGCCACCATTCATATATTGCATATGTACCAGGAATATATATATATATATATATGCCATCACGAGTCATTTAATGCTTCTCTTTGCACTCTGTCCAAAACATGAGAAGTCGCCATTAGATGGGAAAAATTATTCCTTGCCCCAGGAGCAGCAAAGGCAGGTGGTACTCCACATTTTATATGAGTGTGAGATGCATCACCTGTTAAAATAAGTGATGATTCTATTCAGTATTATTATACAAACAAAAATTTTAAATAAAATAATATATTTTAATAAAAATAATTTACTCTAAAATAAATACCGATCATAATAATTTTTAATTATAAAATTATCAATTCATTAATTATTTTATATGTAAATTTTATATGAATTTTTTGTAAAAATAATAATTTTTTTGTTGAAGACATGGCAAAAAATTTTTAGTTGATCTCCCTCGACTCGATGTATAAAAAGGAATCTAAGATGATTTTTTTTTTTTTAACTATGAGATTATATCTAAGCATACATGTGATTCAAAAGATTTTAATTAAATTAAAAAAATATTTTATTACTTATGAAATAGATTTCAAAAATAAATATATTTTTCTACTGAAAATGGAGTTTTGGTTATGTTATATAAAAAGCTGGAGTCACAATGCATTTTCTTTATTCAGTTTCACGTTTCATTCGTTTCCACTTTATTTTTGAAATTTCTTTATTCAAAGCTTGATTAATATAAAAACTTTGCATTCCAACTTAATCTTTCTCTTGGTCTACCTCTAAGTGTTGCAATTATGATATATAGATGTGAACTTTTTTTTTATTAATACAAAAGGTTATATTTGAACTTAAATAAAATTTGCTAACAATTTTACTTAGGTGTACTATAGGCAGGGATTACATCTAGTTACTGTATATAATAGAACAAAATGAGGTTAATTACATTTAAAAGTGGAGGTCAATCAAACAATGTTGGTCAACTGAATTAGTAATAAAATTTTAAAACTAAGACAGTGTTTGAATAGACAGCTTATAAATTATAAACTAATTTTAAAAATTCACTTTTTCAAATGGCTCTTTTAAAAAATAGTATTAAATATAAACAATTTTTTTAAATCACTTTTTACTGATCGACCAAATACAATTCAAAAAAGTCATAAATTTAAGACATAAACAACTAAATAAGTTCGAATCCAAACACCTCTTAATTACCATCATAAAAGGTGGTTCATACCACTAGTAAAGTCTCTTCATAGTCGTACCAGAGACCCGAGATCGAATCTTGCCTTCATCCCCAAGGATAAGCAGTCCTTTTTACTCCATACGTCTATAGCTCTGAGTCAGAGCATCATGGGTTTTCAATGTCCTCTATGGGAAAAGAATTGGAAACTTTAGGCTCCACTTAGACCTCAGAAATGAGGAAAAGAAAAGCCAAATGCATATAAATGACTTCCTTTCTATAGCATTTTTGAGCAGTTTCCTTTCCTTTGCGTGTATTTTCCGTGATCCGAATGGAACCAAACGGCAGAAATGAAGGGATTTTGACACATTTTCTTCTCTCCTACTAGATGCAACTCTAAATATACGCCATGGGTTCTATCAATTTACTCGGGTTCTAGTTATAAGAAAGATGCATCCATGTCTTCCCATTTCTGGTCATCCAAAACCTTCTTTATTTTGCCAGGAGGTCGTCTCAAAAAATGAGGGGAGAAATGCAGTGTTCAAATAATCTTTATGACAGCAAAAAAACAGAATTCAAACAAATTATCTTTCAATACTTGGTGTCTTTGTATTTTGAATTCCTACTTACCAGAACACAATTGCTAGATCTGCCTAATATCTAAAATTACAACAGTCAAACATTTCAAAGCGTTACGTTACAAAAATTTGTATGTTTTCTTCTCGAAGTACATACAACAATCACAGACTAAATATCAAACCTCGCTGAATGGAAAACTTTTAACCCACTCACCTTGAAACCTGAACATTCTGCCTTGGCGTTGTGGACTACAAAACGGTCATTGTAACCTCAAAGTTCTGAGATCAATATTCAAGCAGAGATTGAAGTGCCTGTAGAGGCCACGTCTTTCACCTTCTGCAATGATAAGAACGAAAAAAAAAAACAAGTTGGTGATTCTTCAATAAATCTGTAAGTGAAGCAACATATAAGCAATCGGAATTGACTTACGCTGGAGATATTGATCCACAAATCAAGGGTCTTGACAGCTTTGCCAGATAGCAGTGTCTCACGGGCCAGAGCTACTCCTTCGGCTAGAGTGTTTACCCGTCCAATGACCAAGAGAGCTGCTGCTGAGTTTAGAACCTGATTGATTGTTGAGTCACAAGTAAATCAGAATGACTAATGGCAATGGTATGTTGTAATGACAACTAACAAAACTATTCTTTGAAAATGTGGTGCTTGATATAACCTTAGATTGTAACACATAGGAAACTGAAATATTACTTGAATTTGAAGTTTAATCAAGAGTAAGATTTTCATTTATTCTGAAGGCAACGGTCATCCACAGAATCTTCAGCGTACATCGCAAATACGGTGAATGTGAAAGCTTTTAATTTTGTTTTACAAAGACTACAAGGCACAAATCCATCATCTTCAATGAAGTCAAAGAGACATAGCCATAAATAGTGAAAGCATTGAAAGGCATAAATACTATAAAGAATGATATGAACTCATTCAAAATGCTGCATAAAACACAACTGACTGATTCACTTCCCTTTTTATCTATAAATGGCTCCTCAATGAATTTTCCCCTTTTCAGATCTTAGCTGAAGTTGAATTAGAAATGAAAAATTGGTTATTGTGAAAACAAGCAGTCTCACAGAGAGAGTTAAAATACCAACTGATCCAGAGAAGAAACTTACCAATGCATCAGCAATGGGCCCTTGTTCCCCTGATAGTACGCGCTTTAGTATCTCTGCGTTATAATCTGGACCGCCACCCCGCAAGCCATCCAGCCTACAGCGAGGGATTCCAAACTCCACTATACAACAGTGATTAAGTTCTAGTTAGAATACATGACTGTGAAATAGAATATTTAAAAACTTTACAGCAATAAATATTAGCAACAAAAGTAGTGAACGTGACGGGTCATGGTGCCAACTTCATTGCTGCACCATAAGATTTAATTACTTACAGCCATTTGCTATGGAAATTTGTATAATCAATTGTCCAAAAAAGAAAAAAATTAATGAATTAATTTCAAGGTAGGAATCTCTTACAGGGATCAAATGAAAACTTTTGAATCTTATCTGAGGTAACATCAAGGACTAATCCAGGCCCTGCCGACAGAAGCATAAATAATTTGCTCACGTAAGATTACAACTTTAAGCATACTGTCCCGGAACTAAAAAAGAAGGAACAGAAATTAATAGCTAAAGGGAGCTGAAGTCTTAATGATATCTAAACTGTTACACCAAAATGAAGGGAGCTTACCAAGAGGAGTCATTTCATCTAGGCCCTCTGAATGAACAACCAATGCCCTTTTCATGCCAAATCTTTGAAGTGCTTTTGCCATTTTATAGACCTGCCAAAGAAATAGAAAAGATTACTACTTTCAGAAATATATAGATGGGCAATCAATCTCAGAAATTATGGAAATGTCTAGCCTAGAGTCATTGCGAGACTCATGTCCTGTTCTACACAGGAATAAATCAGAAAACAAAAGCATGCATAACTCCACGATGGCATCTATGCATAAAGCTGTCCAGAGGGGTTCAAAGAAGCATAATTGTTTGGGTTGGATTCACATACTATTATGTTTCAGCTACAGGGCACTGATCCTCTTCTTAAGTCATCAAGTCATCTAACTCTCAGGGAGAGGGAAAACCAGAGCATCTTAATCTTGTAAGATCAGAAGTCTCCCGTTCTACAATCATCTCAAAAAGGGGAGGGGAGGGGATGGTGTGATGGGGGAGAAACTGATATGCCTTCTATGTATGCAATCAATGATACGTGAAAATATTTTCATTGAGCTATAAATATTCTTACATTCGCCTTTTCCTTTATGAATACTCCGTATGTAATCAGTGCAGGAAACTATTGTTGTGTTTTTGTTTTTTTTTTTTTGGGGGGGGGCAGTTGGAGGGGGTGTGTTCGGCGGCTATCCAAAATGGCCATTGCTCTGCTGGATTTACCAGTCAGTATCATGTTGACAAATCCAAAACTTTCTGGCAATTTGTATTCACTAGGATAGAGGTCACGCGAGCGATGCGTTGAATGAAATATTGTATTGGTAAAATAAAAATCAGTCATTACTATTTCAGCTTTTACAAGTTCCATAATTTTGTAAGAAGGCCAAATTTACACAATCAGCAAGGAAAACGATGGAGTATTAAAAACAAAAACCAACTAATTCCCCCCACCAAAAAAAAAAAAAAGGGAAAAAAAAACACAAAGAAAGCATACATTGGAGGCTTAGTTATGGAGGGCAGAGAAAGATCTCTCCTATTGCTATAATCAACAGCAAAATCACTTACCAGGTCTTCCTTATACACACCAACAACAGCATAAGGTACCCGTGCTGGATTCAACATAGGACCCAAGATATTGAATACAGTTTTCACTTTTAGCTTTTTCCTCACAGGACTGACAATCTTCATTGCTGGATGGTAAATCGGAGCCATCATAAAACCAATTCCTGCTTCTTTTACACATCTAGTTACTCCCTGATACCATTGAAATACAAATCAAAATACAAGCATAGAAAGTAGTGCAGGTCACTTTTCTTGTTCTATAAGAAATCACTTCACAAGCTTAACACGACCTCATTCTCTGTGATGTATGGAATCCAGGGATGATAAACTACTTACTAAGAGAAAGCTCCCTTTTTGCAAAGAAACCAACGTTTTCCCATGAAGAAGACAAGATCACATAGAACTATGTTCATGTAATGTAATTTAAAGTTCTCCAAAGTTTTCCCTGATACCTCTCTTTCTTTTGAAATTCAATCCAGTAGTATCAATTAACTCATTGCTCAGAAAGAAATACTTAAAGAAATATATTATTGAGGATAAACCCTGCTAACAATTTCGCAATGGAAGAACTAGAATAAGAAGACCAAACATCACAACTTCAAGAAAGAAAAAGTAGAGTACATATCTTACCTCACCTAATGGAAAAACAACTAAGTTTCACATTCAAAAAAGGCGGATTTAAGACAAACAATCAGTTACAAACGATTACAAATCACAAGTAACAGAAACATGATTCTTAAGCATGTGCACACAGCAACATGAAATATACAGCAGGGAGCCGCAATTTTTTTTAAAGCACTTTCCATTTAATGTTGAAGGGTTAGTGTGGTTTACTTGATTCATACTTATTAGGAAAGCAAAACATTGATTTTTTAATTTCTATAGCTAGTGCCACTGCCACCTAATAGTACTGTCTTAAGCAACAGAAACTTAGTTGCTATAGGGGGCAGACTGTAATGTGCTAACTAAACATACCATTAGCTGTAGAACTAACGACAGAACCACGAGCCAGACAGAAATGGATGGATTGAAACCATATGTTGGCCTACTATGAATTCGGTTCTTATGATTTAATATCTTTCTCAATCCAGGATACCAGAGAATGCTACAATGAAGCCTAAACCCAGAATCAAAAATCAGATAGAAACTCTTGGCCTTGGCGCTGTTTGGTGTAGTTTTTAGAATACTGCTCTCGGAAACATGTTACAGTGAAAAAATAAACAAAGAACAGAAAGAAAAAAAAAAAAAAAAAAAACATTATGGTGTTTCTTGAAAACTCAATTTAAAAAAAAAATATTCAGTTTCTGAAAATAACAAACGAAGTGAATGTTCAGTCTAGTCTTTTGTTTTCTGTAACTCTTGAGAACAAAAAAAAAAAAAACCGTTTTTAAAAGCCAAACAAAAATACTGCTAATTCAGCAGCTAATGATCTAATTTCATCAATTACACAAACCTCAGGGTCCAGGTCAATTACAACACCCAAGGCCTCTAATACATCTGCACTTCCACAAGCTGAAGAACTCGATCGATTACCTTGCTGCAATGAAGACCCTCAATTAGCTTTTATACTTTCAATCTATTACAAGCAATAATAAATTTAAAAAAAAAAAAGGCACAAAACACCAATCTAATTCAAAAACCATGTCACACCTTTGCAACCTTTGCACCACAAGCTGCGGCGAGAATTGCAGCACCGGTGGAAATGTTCACAGTGTTTGCGCCATCGCCTCCGGTACCAACAATATCAACCACATCTTCATCCAAACCTTCCAACCTTTTACTGTGCTTTATCATCGCCCTTGCCAATCCCACTACCTACCCAATACCCAATCAAAGTCCAAGCACACAAACATAATACTTAGGACTCCTTATACATATATATTTCTGCACAGAGAGAGAGAGAGAGAGAGAGAGAGAGCTTACTTCTTCGAAAGTCTCTCCTTTGGCTCTCAACAGAACAAGAAAGGCACTGATCAACACCTCATTAGCTTCATTCAGTAGAAAATCCAGAGACGCCTCTGCCTCGGATTCCGATAAGTCCACTCGATTAATCAAAGATTCAATCAACTACAAAGACCACATAGAATCGCACAAGAACAATCCCAGAAATCAAAATTACAGAATATTCACCAAAAAGAAAAAGCATAGAAATCAGCTAATCCAGACCTCATTAAAGGATGTAACCGGTGACGAAGTTGAATTATTACGAACAGTCGATGAACCAGCCACCAACGTCGTACATTTTCTTCTGTTGCCGGTCCCAGCAATCGGGCGGCTGAACAGGCAGGCTCCTAGCTCAAGCCTGGAAAAAGGTCGGCGAATTAATGTAGCAGAGGAAGTAGAGAGAATCGGAGAGTTGCTGCACTGAACCACCGCCATCATTGACCCACCACCACGCAAACAATAACTACTTCGGCGCAGATATATTTATATATATATATATATATATATAATTGTATGTAGTTATGAGAACGAAGCACTGGAGAGTTATTAGGGGGTCTGTATTGTATTAAGTGAAATCCTGAACTTTAGGGTTCATAATCTGGATTGAGTCGTTTCTATTATTTTAAGAATTGGGTGCATTTAATTTTTAGGAAAATGGTAGCCTAAGATTGACGAATGACGATGTAAATTATGAAAATTTTTATTTTTACCACTATATATATTTATGAGTTCGATCTTGCACAAAGAAAGACAAATGCACTCCGCAAATTTTGATCATATCATATTAGATGGGACAGTCACAAATCAAACAATTTTTCTTATTCGAATCAAAGTGTGCAGTCTTCTTATTGATTTTTTTATTAAAATTTTGACCTGTATAATTAGCTTAATTAAATAAAAATAATGGTGCGTTGAATACAGAGTTTATTTTTAATTTTTTTTTCTGCTCGAGCAATTAATGAAGAAGCTCGTGAGAAGTACCATTCAACAAATGATTTAATGGCTTGATTCATTTATGACGCATACCTCTTACCCTTTTTGTTGTTCGGGATCCTATTGTGGACCCGCAAAGGGTTATTGTATATACACATATATGTATGGTTGATTCTTTTATTTATTTATTTTTGTCTCCCTCAATTACGTTGAGTTTGTGACTAATATGAATCTTTTGTGTGTGTGTATATATATATATATATATCTATATATTGTTAGCGTTAATAGTTTATATTGTTGACACTAAGTAGGAGGATTTTGTCATTGTATTTCCGATTAAGGTATCATTTAAATTCGTGTAACTCTAATTAGTTGTAATATTTTTTTTTAGAAGTAATAACAGAAAATTCGTAAATCACTGACTATTAAATCTCGTTAAATTTTTGTGTTTTGTAATTGTTATTCATTATTCATTACATCTCATCTCATAAATTATTAATTTTTGTGCTGCATATATTAATAAGAAGTCTTACTTAATTACAACGGGTGGCTAAGTGGTCACGCTCTCTTGTGATCAGTCATCATTTATGTAATACACAAAATTTATACAGTTTGTATAAATAGTGCCCTTATACAAACTTGAGAGAATAGTAAGTTAAGGCCTACATATCCTATCTTTTAGTGGAAAAAAAAAACAAAAATCAAAAAAGAAGTCTTAGTTGCACTATGTATTATTTAGAGGCAGCAATTTCAATCCACACCCATGAAACAGCCCAAATCTGCCGATTAAAAAACCGTCCAAACTTGTTCAAATTTATAAGCGATTTATAATTGGATTGTTACATATAAACTCATTTAGAAGCGAATTACAACGAATTAGAGATAAGTGTTAAAATGGGTTATTACAAGTGTGTTAGTGCAGGGTGATAATGGACAATCATTGTCCGAGTTGAACGAGTTGACAGGAGCATAAAATTGCAATGCATGAGTAATGGCCGCGTATTGCAATTTTTATGACAATGGCAATGTGATAAAAAATTGCTTGCATTAGCTTGATTATGATAATGGCGTGTGATTAAATAATAGACTAAAAATTGCCACGTAATAATAGAATTATTTAATCACATAATCTTCCAAAGTTTTTCTTTTATTTTTTTAAAAGTTTTTAAGATTTCATTGTTTTATCTTTATTAGTTCATATATAATTGTTCTCTAGAAGGCTTTATTTATTTATTTTTAAATTTTAATTTTATTACTTACTTTTCTTTTACTATTGTAATAAGTTTTCATTCTCCAGAAGACATTTTATATTATACTTTTTTTTTACTTATTTTTCTTTACTATCCTAATGAGCCTTGTAGACAATTTCATTCATAGTAAGGTTTGATGTAAACTCGAATTTTTTTGCCCTTAGACGGATGTGTGAAGTAGAATATCTCATAGTTGCACAGAAATTCATGTGAGAGACGAAAACACATTTTTAGGGCGGGTAGGAAACTTGCTTCAAAATTTTTAATAAACATTTCGAAAGCGCGGGGAAAACGTTTGGAAAATTCTTGAGATATTTAACAGAAACTCTTAGAAAACTTAGGAGAAACTCTTGGAAAACGATTCAAAATTTTAAAATGTTAATTTTTATACATTTTTTTCTTAAGTTCTAACTAAGTATCTATGAAATTATTTGTATAGATTTCCACTAAGTTTCCCAATGATCTCTACTAAATTTTTTCAAAATTTCTACTAAGTTTCTCAAAGGTCTCCACTAAGTTTCTTAAAAGTCTCCTTTGAGTTTTGAAAAAATTTCTTATTAAGTTTTCCAATTTTTTCTCGCTTTTCATTTTCCCTTATATTTTTTAGTCGTGCTTCTGCTTTCACTTTCTATTTTGACAATTATGGTCTATCTACATATTAATTTTTGTAAATAAAAAAAAAGTTGGGAAAAAAATGATTGAACCCAAAATAAGTTTGAGGAAAAATGACTTTAAAAATACATACAATTTAAAATGAGGTATTGACCAGCTGAGGTAAGGTTCAATTAGCATTTTGTGAATAGTTATCTTTGTTTCAAAAAGTAAAAAAATTAAACACATGTTTATCAATTTGTGTAGTTACAGTGAAACTGGTTATTACATATATATGTTTTTATGTATAAAAATATATATCCATGTGTACATATGTAACTTCCATGTTTCTAGATTAATTTGTTGAAATGAGGGTTTGTGTGATCTTAGTGTGCGTGTTTGTGCGTAGGAGAGTGAGGGGGTGGCAGTTTTGGTATGTGGTGGATGCTGATTGGTTTAGAGGGCTTTAAGAAAACAGTGAGGAAAAGAAGAAGAGAGAGGAGGAAGAACAAAAGTTTATCCCGATATACCATCATATTTTCTGCTCTCGCTCTCTGTCAACATTCTCTTTTTCATATTTTCTGCTCTCGCTCTCTGTCAACATTCTCACTTTGACAGGACCTCTAAGGTGTTAAGTATTACACTTAAAAATGTAAGGGGTTATGTAAAATTGGCTTGAGCCGTAATTACTTTTTATTTTTATATAAATAATATTTATTAGAAGTAGATATAAAAATAAGTCTAAATTATGTAAAAAATAAAAATATATACATAAAGTATAGTAAATCACATAAATTTAAATAATATATAAAAAAGTCAAATTTAAAGTCCTGAATTTATATTGTCCGTTACTAACTCGTCTATATTCAATTTGTTTACTAATTGAGGCCATTTGAATTGAACCTATTTAAACGTAAAATTATTTAAACCCCGCCATACTCTACCAAATGCATCCATTTATCACTCCTAGTATTATTTCATAAATGTAGTGTGTGTGCATAACTTCATGCCCAACAGCCCAAGCACAAGTGTCTGAGTAGTCCGCAATTCACCCAAACTTTAATAGCCTGTTTGGAAGTCGGTGGAAGGAGTCAATGAAAATTTAAAAAAAAAAAATTTCTCCTTTTGTTTAATTATATCTAAAAGATAAATGAAAGAAAAAATGAGAAAAACAAAAATGACGAGTACACTTGTCACTTCAAATAATATCAAAAGTCTGTCATGTATATCATGCGTGCGTGCAATTCGTGTGGTGTCAGCATGTCTCGTACATCTTTATAATCGACATCACGGTAGCCGACGTCGCTTCTTTTTGTTTGTCTTGTTTATCATTTTCTTGGTTAAAATCTGTGTACTCATCATTGATCACGATTTTACGATATAAAAAAATAATAATAATTTCGACATATACGGATTTAATTGTAAGTCGCCTTATGGCTCTCTCTTTCCTTGTTAAGGAAATATACAACACACATTATAAGCTATCATTGCTGTCTCTTTTTTTTTTTTTCACGGTATTTTTTTTGCATTTAAATAAATTATACTAATTGAGAACGTTTTTATTCTCAGTCTTTTTAACAAATGACGTTTTTCTATATTCAAGTTCACTCTATGTGACTTAAGTCTAGTATTTATTGGTGACTGATACTCTATCATGATTGATACTAACTTTTTTCTTAATTATGTCTTAAATAGTTTTATTTTCTTTTCTCTCATATTAAAAGAGCCATAAAACTATCAAAATTTAGTTGTAAA
>CM065384.1:36425000-36752500 GCA_033060915.1 Euryodendron excelsum | reverse complement strand
CGGTGAAAAATGACCAAACCTACCCCTTGGGCCTCCAGACACATTTTGAGAAAGTTTAAAATCCCTCAAAATGGTAAGTCCACCCTTCCAAAATGCTACTAAGTAGTTAGCGTACTCCACATGCCATTCTGTCCAATTCCGGTCCAATTCCGGCTAACTCCAGTCAAAATGACCGTTTTCCCCAGAACGCCCCAGCATCGCACAAATCTCACTAGACAATGCAAGACTCTCCCGAGATCATCCCTGAATGACCCAGTACGCTTAACATAACACTTCAATCCATTCCCGACCATTTTCAACCAAACCCAATCAAAATGACTATTTTGCCCTTGACAACCCGAACGAGCTCCGAAACAACACCGGTTTTAGAATATTGAACGGCGGGTTTTGTCATACACCCCAGTTTGACCTTAGGAGGACCTTACGACACTAAACATCCTCGACTCAATAAAAATTATCTGGAGCATCTCGCAGACGCTCTGCTAAAATTACTCTTTCTCCCGATTCCCTAGTTATAACGCACCGTCAAGTGACTTGAGAAATGCATAAACCAAGGAATTCTCGGAAGCTTGTTCATAGGTCTTTTCCATTGATATGGCTCGATCGGACAGATCGCTCCCCGAAGTCCCTTATCGCATGACTCAAAAATTGCTACTTTCCACCCCTGAAGTGTCTTACAGATGCTTCGCCAATATTGGCTTTTTTCCCAATTTCTTGATTATAACGCACCGTCAAACGACTTGAGAAATGTGTAAATTAGGTGTCGTGCCCTGGTTTTTAGGTGTCCAAGGTCCTTTCGGCTTGGAGACCAAAAGCATGGAACTCTGTCACTAGAACTTATCCTCCTAGAAGGATAAGTGTGACTAGATTTGAATTGAAGATTGGTTTGATTAAGGGTTTTGTAGAAAAATAGGAGTCGCCACCCAACTTGATTAAGGTGAGTTAGGGCACCTAAAACTAAGTGTTAATTAGAAAATTAAACCTAGGGTTTTTGAAAGGACTTTGAAAACTCCCTTAAGAGAGGGTTTTTTAAGCAAATAGGTTGTTTGGCAACCTTTGGAAAGATTTAGGCCCTTTTTGAAAATAACTCCATTTTGGTCCTTCGAAAACAGAAATCTATGATCCGGGGGTTGGTTACGTGAAGGGAAGATATCCTAAGATTATCACTCTACCTCGCCCTTTCGATACCAACATGTCTAATCACCCTTTTGTTCACTCACTAGAATAACCGATTACCATTGTCCACTTAATATCCACTTTTAGAATTTTAAAAACGGGGTTTAATCATCACTTTATGGATGAATGATGCATGATGCATGATGCAAGTTTTTGGGAAGAAGTTTAAAAACATGGGAGTTTGAAAGGGTTTGAGATAGAAACTTTGAATTGATAGAAACTTTTGAAAAAGGGACTAGAGTTAAAATAGAAGTTATGACTGCACCATTTTAGGTTGCCTACGTATCTCATTTGGCGAGAATCAGGGCATTCGTAATTCGGGCAAGAGCCCAATGGAAAGTAAGCGCGTTAGGGCCTTTGGAAAGTTTAAAAACACTTTGAGATCTTTAAAAAAGTTTGAAGACACTTTGTGGTCTTGAAAGCTTTGACTTGAAATTGAATGGTGGAGTGTTTTGGAATGGAACTTTGAAATTCTTGAAAGGAGGTCTTGAAATGTTTTTTTTAGAGCAACTCAAGGGAGTTTTTGAAGATGCTTTGGAATGACTCAAGGGAATTTTGAAAACGTTTTGAGGTCTTGTTTCGAAGGTCTTAGATATAAAGTTTGGAAGTGGGGAAAAGCTTCTTGAAAGAGGTTTTTGAAAATACCTAAGGGCTTTGGAACCCTCATGTGGACAACCTTGGAGGTTGTTCTTGCTATATCATTTTCTTTTGGAATCCCTAACCATAAAAGGGGTAGGGATACCTTAGGCTTGTTAACTTTTGAAAAACATGTTTGGAAATACTTTGAAGATAGAATGTGGGAACATTTAAAGAGGTTATGGAGTTAGCTTTTTGAAATCTCAAGAGAGTGAGAGGCTTTGAAAAAATGAGTCATGAGAATGGTTTTAAGTGGATAGATCATTAAAAGGGAGTCCATGAGTTGGAACCTTAAAGTGTATTAACTTAGGTTGGGTTGACCTATAGTTACGGGTGACCTAAGGTTAAGTTGGCCTCGGGTTGACTTAACTAGGGTAGGGTTAACCTAAGGTTAGATAACTAGGGTCAAGTTAACGTAGGGTTGGTCAACTAGGGTCAAGTTAACCTAGGGTTGGACAACTAGAGTCAAGTTAACCTAGGGTTGGATAACTAGGGTCAAATTAACCTAGGGTTGGTCAACTACGGTCAAGTTAACCTAGGGTTGGATAACTAGGGTCAAATTAACCTAGGGTTAGTCAACTAGGGTCAAGTTAACCTAGGGTTGGATTGGAAGATGGTTTTGGAAAGTGGTTTCATGCACTTTTGGAAAAGGTTTTGGAAAACAACTTATGTTATACAAAGGACTTTAGTTGACAACCCTTTTGAAGATCATTTCCATGAAAATTTTGATTCTAGCCAAGAGCATGGTTTATATGGGTGATGCTTGGAGACCATTCCAAGGAAGGCTCCCTTATGGCCATTATAACCATTATCTTGACAAGAGTGTAAGGGATCAAAAATCAACACGATAATAACTTTTTGAAGCACCATTTTTAATGCAAAGATGGAGAGAATGAATTTTTGAAAACCATTTTTGGAAAAGGATTTTGAAAATCATTTTCCAAGGAGACCATTCCATCAAGAGAGGGTTCTTATGGCCAAACAAAAGGGAGACCACTCAAGAGAGGGCTCCATAGGGTCATTTCAACCACTAAACTTAAAAGAATGGAAACCTTAGAATTTGGAGAGCTTAAAAACAATTCCTATGCAAGTCAAAATGCCATGATGCCAAAAAGATAGTTAGGGGTTAGTAAGAGATCTTCTAGGGTATGATTTCTAAGGTCCCATCCTAAATTTCAAGGAGCCAACTCTGGGAACCATTTTGAGAAGAATATTAAACTTGACAATAACATGAAAATAAGAGTAATGCAAGCTTTGTAGCACATGGTTAGAAATATGAAAATGAAGCCAACCACACAAGACATGATCAAGTTAGCAAAATGCAAGGCGGTCATGAATACATACAAGACTTTTAGGCTACACCATATAATCAAGGGGCTCCTAGGCTATACCATCTTAAAGTAGGCTAGTGAGAGATCTCCCTACACGGTGGCTCTCACTTGCTTTCCTCTAGGCATGATCTAAGAGCCTTCTTGGCTCAAGCATGCAAGAATAGGATTAAAATAGAGAATAGCCCAAATAGGCTAGGAAGGAGAAGAAAAGAGTAGGGGAAAACAAAAATGTAAAAGGGATACCACATTTTGCCTTCAACACACTTTTAGTTTTCAATGGATGTCTTGATTGGAGCTTGAATGACTTTAAGGAGGCTTGAAGGGTTGGAAGGGAGTGTTTAATGGTGTATAAGGCTAAGTAAGTGAAGTGTGTGGCCTTTAGGGTGGTGGAATCTAGCCGAAGTGTTGGATGGGTAGAATATGTATGGAGATTCGAAGTTCTGGAGCAATTTCAGCAAGGCTTTGCATCAATTTCGAAGTTGGAATATGCAAAGGGGGGCTTGGTATTTATAAGCAATCTGGAACAGGCCTGGCGCATATGCTACACGCACTTGGCCAAATTTTACCCTAGCGCATGTAGCACATGCGCAGGTATTGTTCCATTGCCAGAATGACACGTGGCACCCTGTGTACTGGTTAAATCTCAACCGTTAATCAAAATTTGGTCGATCTGATCAAAATTTGAGCTCATGTAGCATACGCTCCATCACCGGAACGGTTTGTTAAATTTTGTCTCGATAATTAAGCCACCTAGGAAGGTTTCGGGGAAATCGGCTGCACTCAGGATGTTCTCCTAGGGCTTTCGGTGAACTTTTATGTTTTTGAAAAGTTTGAATAGTGTTTGGAAGTGTGAGGTATTGTCTCGAGAAACGTGTGTAAAATGGCATCTTTGCGGAGCGTTTATGATACGCTCTGTGGGTATTCAAAAGTAGTTGTTTTCGTGTCACATGATCAAAGCCTTCGGGAAGCGATCTTTTCGATCGGACCGTACTGATGGAAAGTACTATGGAAATACTTTCAAAAATTCCTCGATTTATGCATTTCTCAAGTCATTTGACGATGCGTTGCAATCAGGGAATTTGAGAAAAAGTCAACCTCGGCAAAGCGTCTGCGAGATGCTCCAGGAGTTACTGGGAGTTACAGTTTTTATGTCGTAGGATGAAGGGCTTCGGGGGGCGATCTATTCGATCAAACCGTATTGATGGAAAAATCTGTGGACAAGCTTTCAAAAATTCCTTGATTTACGCATTTCTCAAGTCGTTTGACGGTGTATTATAACCAAGGAATCGGGAGAATAGACAATTTAGGTGAAGCGCCTGCGAGACGCTCCAGGGAACTTTTGTCGAGTCGTGGGTGTTTAGTGTCGTGAGGTCCTTTTAGGTTAAACAGGGTTGTGTGGCGAGACCCTCTATTCAAAATCTTAGGAACGGTGTTATTTTAGGACGCGTTTGGGCCGTTAGGGGCAAAATGGTCATTTTGGCCAGGTTTGTTTGAAAACGGTTCGGAATGGTTCGTAGTGTTGCGTTAAACGTGTTGGGTCATTCAGGAATGGTTTCGGAAGAGTCTTTCACCGTTCGGTGGGGTTTGCGCGGTGCTGGGATGTTCAGGGGCAATTAGTCATTTTGACCAGAGTTAACCGGAACGGGACTAGAATCGGACCGGAAGGCGTGTGGAGTACACCTAATAGTTTAGTAACACTTTGGAAGGGTGGACTTATAGTTTTGAGAGATTTTGAACTTTCTTAAAATGTGCCTAGAGGCCCAAGGGGCAGGTTTGGTCATTTTTCACCGAGTCGGGCTAGCAGGCGCCAGTGTTGACCTAGGTGTTGGTTCCTGAGACCGCCCAATCTCAGAAAACTACCAGTGTGGTGTTGGTCTCTAAGAACGCCTGGTCTTAAAAAGCTACCCGTGGGATGGTGTTGGTTCCTAAGAATGTCCGGTCTTAGAAAGCTACCTGTGAGGGTGGTGTTGGCCTCCGAGAATGCCTGGTCTCGGAGAGCTACCGAATGACGGACATTCTACATTGGCGAGCTAGCAGGCGCCAGAAGTGAAATGTTTAAAATTTGATAAGGTGTTAGTCCTAGAGATCGCCTGATCCCGGGAAGTTACCTGGATGGCGTTGGTTTTCGAGACTGCCCGGACCGGAAAGCTACCTAAAATAATGGTGCTTATGGCTCCAGCGGGTCCTTGTGGGCCCAAGAAACAACTAGTTGACTGGATTGGAGATTGAAGGGCTCGTCTTGAGCTTGCATGTGCTGCGGTGTTTGAAAACTGGACTCGGTCGAGCCGGATATTGCCGAGCGGGCAAAAATGGGGTGCTTACATTAGGGAATTCTCGAAAGTATTTCCAGAGTACTTTCCATCGGTACAATTCGATCGGAAAGATCACTTCCCGAAGGCCTCGATCATGCAGCACAAAAACAAATACTGGTATTCCAACACATTTTTGTATCTTGCATATTTTTGTATCTTTGCATTCCTTTGCATATTTCATAATTGAAATTGAAAGCGAAGCTCTGCAGAAACTGCTCCAGAACCTTGAATTCCTATATACCTCTCACACTTCAATCATTTAGGGTAGATTCCACCTCCCCCTAACCCGTGTACTTCACCTACATAGCCTCCCATGTCATAGTATACCTCCTTCCAGCCCCTCAAGCACACTTAAAGCCATCCTAGCTCAAGTCAAACATCCGTAGAAGATTGCAAGTGTATTGAATGCAAAAAGTGGTATTTCTTTTATGTTTTTGTCTCTCCCACTCTTCTCCCTCTTAGCCTACTTAGGCTATTATCTATTTTCATCCGAATCTTCTACCCCCCTTTCTTGCATACTTGAAGCAAAATGGCTCTTAGTTCATGCCTAGAGAAAAATTAGTGAGAGTCACCGTGTAGGGGGATCTCTCACTAGCTTACTTTAAAATGGTATGGCCTTGGAGCCTCTTGATTATGTGGTGTAGCCTAAAGTCTTGTATGAATTCACGACCCCCTTTGCATATAGTTATATAGTTCATGTTTTGCATGCTTGGCTTTGTCTTTATGTTTATGACTATATTGATCAAGTCTTCAGTATCCCCTTTTCTATGTCATCTTCAAGCTCCTATTCAAATGTTCTCTTAAAAGTGGTTTAAGAGTTGGCTCCTTGAAGTTTAGAATGAGACTCTAAGAAATCATGCCTTAGAAAACCTCCCCATTAACCCTTAACTCACATTTTTGTATCTTTGCATTCCAACTTGCATAAAAATGGTTTTCAAACTCTCTAATTCCAAACGTTTCTATTCTATCAAGTTTAGTGGTTGGAATGACCCCATGGAACCCTCTCTTGAGTGATCTCTCTTTTATATTGGCCATAGGAGTCCTAAATTGTTAAAATGGTTCCCTTTTCTTTTTATTCTTGCATAAAAATAATTTTCAAACTTTTTGATTTCTAAGATTTCTATTCTCTCGAGTTTAGTTGTTAGAATGAGCCCACGGAGCACTTTCTTGAGTGATTTTCATTTACATTGGCCATAGAAACCCTAACTTGTTAGAAAGGTTCCCTTTTTTAAAAATGGTTTTCGAAACCTTCTTCTTAAACTTGGCTTTCAAAAGTTCATTCTCTCCATCCTTGCATTAAAAAATGATTTTTCAAAAGTTGTCATTATTATGATGATTTTCAAAGTTTGTACTCTTTTCAAGATAAAAGGTTATAATGGTCATAAGAAAACCTTCTTCGAAATGGTTTTCAAACATCAACTACATAACCATATACTTGACTAGAGTTAATTTTCATAGAAATAATCTTCAAAAGATTTTTTTACAAGAGTCCTTTGTATAATATGATTTGTTTTCCAAAACCCCTTTTAAAAAATGCGTAAAACTCTAATTCAAAACCATCTTGCAACCTTAAGTTAATTTGGCCCTAATTATCCAACCTTAGGTTAACCAAACCATAGTTAGTTAACCCTAGGTCACCTTAACGCTAGGTCAACCAAACCCTAGTTGATTAACCCTAGTTGATTAACCTAAGTTAGTTAACCCTAGGTCACCTTAACCCTAGGTTAATCCGACCTTAGTTAATTGACTTTAGGCCACCTTAACCCTAGGTTAACCTAACCTAAGTTAGTTAACTTTAAGTCACCCCTAACTTTGAGCTAACCTAATCTAGGTTAGTATACTTCAAGGTTCCAACTCATGGACCCCTTTTAAATAATCTTTCTATTTAAAACTATTCCCATAACCCATTTTTTCAAAACCTCCTACCCTCTTGAGATTTCAAAAACCAACTCCACAACCTTTTCAAATACTCTTACACTTTATCTTTAAATTATTTCCAAAAAAATGTTTTCAAAAAACTCACAATCCTAAAGTGTTCTGGAACCTTTATGGTTAGGAATTCTAAGGGAAGGTGAAATATTAAGGACAACCTTCAAGGTTGTCTATATTAGGGTTCTAAAGCCCTAGGTGTTTTCAAAAATCACTTTCAAAACCTTTTCGAAGACAAGTTTACTAAAACACTCCAAAATTATACCTTCAACGTTTTCAAAACAAGATTTCAAAACTCTCTTGAGTTATTTCAAAGCATTTCCAAAACTCCCTTGAGTTGTTTCAAAAATATTTCAAAACACTTCAAAACCCCTTTTCAAGAGTTTCAAAGTTCTATTTCAAAACATTCCAACATCCGATTCCAATTCAAAACTCTCAAGTTCTCTTTTTCCAAAGACCACAAAGTGTCTTCAAAATTTTTCAAAGACCTCAAAGTGTCTTCAAAACTTTTCAAAGGCCCTAATGCGCCTATTTTCCATCGGACTCTTGCCCGAATTACAAATGACGTGATTCTCACAAATGAGATACATAGGCAACCTAAAATGGTGCGGTCATAACTTCTATTTCAACTCCAATCCCCTTTTCAAAAGTTTCTATCTGAAACCCCTTCAAAATTTTCATATTTTCAAACTTCTTCCAAAACGTGCATCATGTATCATTCATCCGAAAAGTGACGACTAAATCTCATTTTCAAAATTCTAAAGCGGATATTAAGTAGATAATGGTAACCGATTATTCTAGTGAGTGAACAAAAGATGATTAAACATGGAGGTATTGAAAAGGTGGGGTAGGGTGATGATTTTAAGATATGTTCCCTACACGTAACCAACTTCCGGACCATAGATTTCTATTTTCGAATGACTAAAATAGAGTTACTTTCAAAAGGGGCTTAAAACTTTCTAAAGGTTGTCAAACAACCTATTTTTCTAAAAACCCTCTCTCGAGGGAGTATTTCAAAACCTTTTTCAAATACCCTAAATTTAATCTTCGAATATACACTTAGTTTTAGGTGATCTAACCCACCTTAATCAAGTTAGGTAGCAATTCCTATTTTTTTAAAAAGCCCTTAATCAAACCAATTTCAAGTTTAAACCTAGTCGCACTGGTCCTTTTAGGAGGATGAGTTTTAATGACAGAGTTCTATGTTTTTCCAGGCCGAAAGAACTTGGTCCAAAAACCAGGGCGTAACAGGGAGGTTCTAACATGTGTCAAGGGTTGGAGGGGGTTAATTTAAAGGGAGGGGAAGGTTTTAACATGTGTCAAGGGTTGGAGGGGGTTAATTTAAAGGGAGAGGAAGGTTTTAACATGTGTCAAGGGTTGGAGGGGGTAATTTAAAGGGGGGAGGTTCTAACATGTGTTAACGGAGGTTCTGACATATGTTAAGGGTTGGAGGGGGGTAATTTAAAGGAAAAGGAGGTTCTGACATGTGTCAAGGGTTGGAAGGGGGTAATTTAAAGGAAGAGGGAGGTTTTGACATTTGTCAAGAGTTGGGGGATAATTTAAAAAGAGGGAGAGATTCTGACATGTGTCAAAAATTAAATAAAACAAAAAAAAAGAAAAGAAAATTGATAAAAAAAATAATAAACAAAACTAATTAAAAAAAACAGAAACAAAACTAAATAAAAATTAAACAAAATTGCAAAAAAAAGAGATACATGAAAATATATAAAAAAGTGAGGTATCAGGTTGGGAGATAATTTAAAGGGAGTGGATGGTTCTGACATGTTTCAAGAATTGAGAGGTAATTTAAAGGGAGGGGAATATTCTAACAGGTGTTAAAAATTAAACAAAACTTAAAAAAAATAAAATAAAACCCAGGTGGGGTGTCGGGTTGGGAGGAAGTAATTTGAAGAGAGGAAAAAATTCTGACATGTGTCAAAAATAAAAAAAATTTAAAAAAATTGATGAAAAAAATAATAAACAAAATTAATTTAAAAAAAACAAAAATAATAAAAAAAACTAAACTAAATAAAAAAAAGAAACAAAACTGAAAAAAATAAATAAATGCAGGTGGAGTGGTTCGGATGATTTGTAATTTCAAAAGAGAAGAAGGAGTATAAAAATAATTGTGATGAGAGGACAAGGTGTCAAGCGAGAGGGCGACGTAGGGAAAAAAAAGCAATTTATCTATTATTTATAGTTATAACTGTGAGTCAGTCATTAATTAATGGATAACACATTAGTTAAGTCATATCATCAATTGTGAGGTTAGCTAATGTGTCACTCAAAGGATTGTGAGTAGCATTTTCCTAGGCAACGGTAATGCCAGACCATGGTGATTCATGGAGTGGAGTGCATCCGAACGGATTGATTTCTCTAGAAGATGGTCACGTGCCATGCAAGTGAGACTTATCATATCTTATGAGACTTCTTTCTTTTCTATATAAATATATATAGAAAAAGTCTAGCTTCACTCGCGCAACTGCGACAAAGGCTAGCAAAGCTTATATATATATATATATATATTTTGTAATTTTTAGGTACAGTGATCTAGTAGTGGCTAGGGCGATGGTTCGCCCATCATTTATAAAGCTTGAAGTCTCTTTAAACTTAATTTGTTTAATCGGTGGACTTGGATGGTTTGAAGCTAGGCTCAGCTTGACTTGGCTTAAAATATATGTAAAGTAATATATTTTTATATTTTATAATATTATTTTTGATAAAAATATATTTTTAAATTAAATGAGCGGACTTAAAAATTATCATTTTTATTTTTGGTAGGCTTGAAATTTAATTTTAGACTAGATGAAAAAAAAAATTAGTATAGATCTAGCCCGCCCAACGTCCACCCTATAGTAGCCAAGTAGTCGGTTAGTCTAGTAGTCCTTATGTTAAGAATAAAATTTCAAGTTTAATCTCTCTTATTAGCATGAAGTTTACATGATTTGTGTAAACGAAACAATAACATTACACGTGTTTAATGTTTAATTTATTCATTAAACTTTAATGCTTGAAGCATAGATTGTGAAATGACAAGTAATTACTAGCTAATATGATAGACGCACTAGCTAATTGAGTTAGAACTTGAAGCAAACTAATAAAAAAAAATGGTTAATTTTACTTTACACCCTTTTGGTTAAGGCAAAAATCACTTAACACTCCTTAGACTTTAAAAACCTACACTAGTACCCCTTGTAATTTGTACTACAGTGCAAAACGCTAACATGGTCAACAATTTAAGTTATATGCCTTAAATACCCTTGTCTTTGTTTAAAATTTTCTCTATATTACCCTCTACCACACTCACCATTTATTTATTTTCTATATTCTCACTTTAATCTCTCTCACCAAAAAACTCACTTAGTCTCTCTTTAGTTTCCTCTTTGAAATGGACAAAACATATTTTTATGGGTGTGTGGTTGTTTTTTTGGGTTGGACCGGTCTGTTTGATAAGTTGGAGGAGACCATGGAAGATATGTAGTTCTTATTTTTACTTTTCCTTTTTTTTTTTTTAATTTTTCCAATGTTGCAATGAAGTTCAATTTCTGCTCCTACAAGTCTATAATGGCTGCTTTAAAACTGCACAACAGAGGATATAGTAAGAAGGAAAAAAAAAGAAGAAGAAAGAAATTCAGTAGAAAAAAAGTGAACAGATCTTAATTGTTACATTAATCTCCACAATTGCCATTTTAATAACAAGAAGGTCGATGGCACTCTTGCCTTGTTCACTCAATTTCCTGTAGATTGGAAACACACTCAGGACCAACACATCAACGCATATATATATATATTTGTGTGTTTATAAATATATAAATGGTTTAAGGAAATTACTACCACAAACCAATTTGCTTTTTATTTGATTTTCTCTTTAAATAGAAGTCAAAGTTGCTAATATGTTTTTATCTGATTTTCACTATTATATGTATACAAGTGGGTTTGCATATAGATGATGTGTAGTAATGAGAGACTGTTACAAAAGGGAAAAGAAAAAAAATATGATAAAAATTTTAAGGGTACAAAAGGAATTTAATCTTTCAAAAAAATGTCAAATTGCACTTACCGTTACTTTACACAGAAAAGTTAACAGTTTCACTTTACTTTGAACCATGAGGGGTCTAAGTGTAGGTTTTTAAAGTGCAAGCGGTGAATGTAATTTACACCTTAATTACAAAGGGAAAAAGTGAAATTAATCCTAAAAAAATAAAAATAAAGTTTAAAAAAATTGAAGAACAATTGTGTGTGAGAAGATTAAGGAAGTGTTTGGACCTCAGCTTATTTAATAACTTATACCTCGAGCTTACGATTTTTTTGAATTGCGTTTAGCTGATCATAAAAATTGGTTTACAAAATCTATTTATGTCTAACACATTTTAAAAAAAAAAAAAAAAAAGCTATTTAAAAAAGAGAGTTTTTGAAACTAGTTTATAGCTTATAAGCTAATCTATCCAAACATTCCCTCAACACAAATTACAAAATGAGATTTCAGAAATTAAAGGATCATTGAACTCTCCTTTAAGGAGTTCAAATATTTTCTTTTAACTAGTATGTTAATTTTTCGATGCTCTTGTAACGATAAATTGCTCTAATAAAAGAACATCAATACCCAACAAGTTGAATCACCGTAACACAACAATAGAAGTGTTAGAAGAGATTAAATTCTTAACGCAATATCGGATCACAGTATGTAATACTTACAAAAATAAATAAATGTTTAAAGAAAAGTAGTTCATTGCACAAAAAACTCCATTTTCCACACCTTCACTGTTTGTCATTCTTATTAACTATTTTCCCTTTCATTATTTGGCCAAAACTCAAAATTCAAATATTTTCCATCACTCGAGGATTTCAGAATATGCCTGCAGCTGTGTGTGCTTCCCTCAACATCATCCAAACAATCATACAAATCAAGAACCCTACAAATATTTTCCAAAGGTGTTAGCTGTAGTTAATTTGCTGAATGAAAGGAAACTAAATAATCAAGAATGTCTTTCAATTATTCTGTTTTGTGCATTCTAACTTTTTTCCCAACCTAAGGGAAAATATCACGTGATCGTCGCACTTGTATGACGTCCAGTGCGATTCGAGTATTTGTAAAATCATGTAAATCTATTATAAATGTTAAAATCTTAATAGTCGTTACTCTGTATGACTGTATTTTTTTCTCTCTATGATTTGCATTTATTTAGTGAGAATAAATTTGTTCCAATATACAATATACAACATAAAAGTGTAATTGACTTTCCAAAAATTTTAAAACAGAAACAAAAAATTAATCTGGTAATGTTTGTATATGATATATATACATATATATATATATATATAATAAAAAATTAAACCTTTTTCTTTTGTTGTCGTAATATATTGTTTGGTTAAAACCTTTTATATGGAATTTTTGATATGGTATCGAAACAAAATTACCATAATTTTTTTTCACAAAAAAATATTCCTATGCATGGACATTATTATATTAATTAGTCATATAGTGTTTGATGATAATAAAATAAAATAAAAAGAGTGGCTGTTGAATTTGTACCTGCTAATGTGTCCACCACCAGAGCTGATGTTCCTCTACGCGATGATGAGTGGACTGCACACATCGTATAAAGTTGAATTGTTTATAAACAGTCAACAACAAGATCAAACAACAAGCTGTTAATTAGAAGATTTGCTATGAAATGTATTCAATTTAAATTAAACAAGTAAATCACAGTTTACAACTATATAAAATTGAATTATAAAATACAATTAAAAGAAAGCATAAAGAGCTAGTTATAAGAATTGTGAAATGTGATATCACTATCTTAAAATAATTTTGCTTAATAAATCTTGGTTGTTTCAAAATTTAAAATATAAAAAACTGATCTGTGAAAATTGTGAAGCCCGAAACAATTATCTTAAAACAATTTTGCCTAACAAATCCCATTTATTTTAAAATTCAACCCGATTGCTTACAGACTATATTCTCAAAAATTTGCTCGGAAAATAATAATCATTCTAACCACAATTGCCCATAAAATATAATGTAACAGTGTACGCAGGCAAAATAGAAAGTTTATTGTATATATGCATCCCAAGTGCTCTTTCAAATAAGGCTAAATGAGCCTGATATAGGCATAAAAACCTAGTTGTTAGAACTTAGATGGTTATTGAATTGTGTAACAGTCCGATAAAATATATAATAAACTATGTATTAATCTCTGAAATGAAATCCGTAACAGAATGATTAAGTGATTAAATTAAAGTTTTGGAACTTTACAAAATAACGAAATTATTCCAACATTAGCCAGGTAAATGCTATACTTGATCATATTTTCTCACCTGAATCACAATTTGATGTAGAATTCCAGCTCCCACACATGCAGACCTCATTAACACCATCAATGCTGAACCCGCACGAGCCTCCCGTGGCTTCGCAAGCCCTACAGAAGCCCTCATTCCCCTGCAGAGAGTACTTGACCCGGATTCCGTAAGACCACCCGCCCGCCCCGGCCATCCGGAGCGGTGCAAGACTGTATGCACTGCTGTACCCTTGGCATTCAAGCTTTGTAAGGTTTATAGCCTTGATGGCCTCAAATGGCACTGCACAGCACTCGGGTGGGCCCGACCCGTACCCCAACCCCACCCGCTTAGGCCCAATTATGTCCCATGCTGGACAACCATAGTACTCCTCACAGCCCATACTGGAAACGTTTCGGCATGGCAGGTGCTTCCCTGGGAACCCTTGGAAGAGTGGAGACCGGGCGGAGCATCCGATTAGCATGAACACGTTATCCCCGGCAGGGTTCAAGTAGGGCGCCCGCCATTGCTCCACCACGAACCCGTTGCCCCGGCTGCCTAGCACAATTGAGTCACAAGTTGACATGTGAGGTTCATGTAGTGTAAGGGCTTGGTAAGCATAGTCTATGTCTAGGACCCTGTAGGATCCTGAGCTTATATGGAACATAAGAACGTCATTGATGCAAAACAAGAGCTCTCGAAAACCCGGATGCCCGCACCCGGATCCGAGCGCGAACGGATAGTCCACGGTTATGTTTCCACAATAGGATCGACAAGTTTTGACATGGCTGGGATAGCTTTGAGCTAATGCAATGGTACTGAAAAGAGTGGTGAAGATGAGGAGATGAGCCATGGCTGTAATGGGAGGAGAGAGAAAGAAGGTAAAGGAAATGTGTTTGGGAGGAAATGATACTTTGCTTGGGATGTTGAAGAAATGTTTCAATGCTCATGGGAGTGATTAGCGGGGACTTTATTCACATGCTTCTGTTGAGGAATCTGGGTTTGAATTGTTTATGGGGTTTTCCAATTCTCTTTTCTGGGGAGGGAATTATTTGTTTTCAAGATGATTGGGCTGACTTTTTGAGCATGATGGTAGCTTTAGTTTGCTTTTTGGCAATGCATGGCTGTTAAATATACAGGCAGGATATGATGCTGCTGGCTTTGCTTTATGTTGAAGGTAACATGCCTTGCAATCTATCTATCTATCTATCTATCTATCTATCTGTATATATATATATTAGTCCCTAGTATAAATGGTCCAAACTTCAAATTAACCTATCAAATTGGAAGGAAAAAGGACATATAGTTATACCATATCGTTTGCACCAACTTATAAGCTAGCTATTGAAGCAGTTTATACAGCTTTTTTATGAACATTTTTTTTATTTAAAGTAAAAAAGTCAAAAATATAACTTAAAAAGCTCATAAGAAAATTTGAATGTTGAATTTTTTTTTTTGACAATGGCAAAGAATAGAATGTTGAATTTTGGTCTTAAAAAAAGTTAGTAATGACCTAAACAAAATAGCTAAATAAGTCTATCCGAAAGCTTATTTATTTTCTTAGTCAGCATGTTTTGGATAAATTTATAACTCACTAGTCCTTGTTAGCGTCAAAAGAGAGGACAAAGAGAACACGAGAATTTGATTGGCCAATCTCAATAAATTAAGGGTGGTAAATATTATTAAAAATGATAAAGAACTTTAAAAAGTCACCGAAAAATATATATGCACATCAATGCATAGTTTCATTTGGTCTAATCTCATGATTTTACCATTGCACCTTGTGGTATTTGAGTCCTTTCTTGAACCATTTCGTCAAACATTTATATCCAATTTTCTAGAAAAATATTCAATAATATGGTAATATTAATTACTGGTGCTTAGATTTAAGTTCTATAGTGAGCTGCTCATCAAACACAAAAAGAAAGCCAATTATAAGGTTATACTGGCACGGGCGGCATTACATTCCTTCTAGATTTTTTTCCATTTTCCTTCTACTTATTAAAAAATATATATATTACAAACTAATGTTAGTATAAATACCGAGAAAACAAGTCTAATTGTTTCATTTTTACGAAGATTAAAAAAACATAAGTATCCAGAAAAAAGTCTAATATTAGCATTTTACCACGATTAAAAAACGAAGTGTCATTTCCTCATTTCAACATTCCAAAAACAAAATTAGAACTTAAAATCCAAACAGTTAGTCCATTCCCTCGACAAGGGAGATATCTGTAATTTTAACAAATGACACAAACAGATAGGTAATTCAACGCAATCATTTCGGATAGTTATTAGAATTGGACTGACCGGCCAGTTGAACCGATACCTAAATCGATACGATTCAATTAATTTATTAAAAATGCATATGAATCAAATTAAATTGAAAAAACCAGTCAATTTTACATCTACATACAAGTTGCAAAAGTTATTAAATTAAAAAATATAAAGAAAGGAAGAAAATAAAATATTAAAAAAACAAAAGATAGAGAGAGAAGAGGGACAAGGGAGGAGAGAGAGAGAGAGGATGGGGTGCACTTTACTATTTTTTTTTTTTTTTTTTTTATGTTGCACGCAATCGTAACACAAAACATAAGCAAGACAGAGAGTCCCAAGACAGGAGGAGAGGAGCAGAAAATAGGAGAGCAACAACCACAACCAAGATTAATCATAGAAAAAGTCTTTTTTAAAAATTTGATGTATTTGTGGTTTTGACAGTTAAATTTGAAAGGTAAGAATAAAATTAAATAACACTTGCAATTACTTCACCTGATTCTTTTATTTTTCTTTTATAATATACATTATATTTAAGTAAAATATATATTTTAATTTATAATATTAGTTGGACCGATAACCATGAATCCATTGTCTACTGGTTTAAGTAAAATATATATGAATAAATAAAATATATTTTAATTTATAATATGGGTTAAACTGGTTGAACCGTTAAATTGTGAACCGATAATTCACCGGTTTGATACCCGGTTCGGTCTGATAACCATAAACTTTCACCTCCGACTTGGAGCTGAAATGGAGGTGCTGGTGAACGGTCAGGACAAGGGAATACAAATCGCCGTCTTCTTTCTGTTCGGCGGCCGAGAGATCATTTTCTGCTGCTTAGTTGAGTAGAACCCTACTTGTTGTGCGGGAATCAATTAATATTTATCATTTTCTTATCTTTTTCCTCGGCAATCAAACGGTTTTCCACGGTTTCGAATTGAACTCCTTGATTTGAGGAGCTGTCTTCGATTCAATTTTAACCATGGAAGCCCTCGAAAAATCAGAACAAACCGCCTCTAATGTAAGAATTACTCTCTTGAGTTTACATTTCTGTTTGTATCTACATATCTATTTGTATTCGCAGGAAGTTATAATCATCTCACCACCGGTTAGGGTTTCTTACTTTTCAATTTGTTTCATGGAAGCTTTAATTTTAGTAGTTGAATAGACCTCCCATGAGTTTGAAGATTTCTGGATTTGATGTGAACTGTAAGCGCTGAACCCAGAAAACCTTAGAAGTTTGTGTTTGATTTATAAAAGTTGTTGCTTTATGCTTTGCGTTTGGTCTGTTTTCTGTTGAAGAGAGAGCCTTGTGCGGCTGTTTCTCCTTCAGAAATCTCTAAAACAACTCTCCAAATTAAAAACGACTCCAAAACCCAAATTCGTCACCCTTACAAACCCCCATTAAAATCATGACTGGAGTTACCAAAACACCTCTCTAACTAACATAAAACAAAGTAAATACTATTTGACACCAACTAAAATAATAACGCAGTCTCGAGAAGAAAAACAAAAACTGTACTAAAAACCCCTTACTTCTAAATAACAGAAGTAAAGTAAATTCTGGCCTTGGCTGGTCCTTGGCCTGCAATCTCTTTTCTATGCCGGTTAACTTAAGATTTTTGGCTGAAATTGGGGCTGCATCACTTTTTAACATCTCTTTTCCCTTGCCTCAAAGAAATGTCTGCCTGCCTTATTCAAAAGATGCTTGAATTCTCTGGAAGTTGAACTTCTGCTGCAAATATCTATTTAGCCAACATTGACAAGTTCTGTGGCCTTGTAGTGTTCTTTGCATAATAGATAAATCTAGGCTTTGTAACTTACACTTTTTATCTGAGATCATATATTTCTTTGTCTAATCTTTGGATGAGCAAAGTGCCTCTTTTCATTGGGTTATGAGTGATAAAGCTTTGAGTCCATGTCCATATTGACTATGCCCAAAATATGGTAATTTATTAACATCCAAGTACAGGTGCGGCGAAGCAGTAAATATAATCTGGTAAAATCAGAGTCGATCCATAGGGAACAGTTATCAAAACATGCAAAATTAAGTGCTAAAATTTACTCATGGTAAAAGATTAGGTACTGACTAAGTCATGCTAGACACTGTAGTATTACAATGGCTTCAGTTGAAATTTAAGCCAACCTTTTTGAATTTTACCTTGAAAAGTAACAATGAGAATTTGACAATTATTGCAGAAAATGGTAACCAAAGCAAAATAGTTTAATTTGTGAGGATTGATGGTTGAAGCAATACCCAATCAGTTTGTACAGTTAGTTTAGTCTATTTATTTGGTTTGGTAGTTAGTTTATATTTAGTTAGAGGGAAGAGACTTTTCTTCCTTCCCGTGTTTGTCTCCCAAGCTTTTACCTTTCATTTTTCGCCTTGCGATCGTGGCTGTTATCTACTTTGTGGGGAAGGGCCACGTTCATTTTTCTGTTATTTGGTTCGTCATTTTCTGTTATTTATTTTGATTTTATTTGTCTTTGTGACCAGCAGACGTTAAAGAACTGGATAGTGTCACGATTTCTCATATAGATAGTTGAGTGCTTACATTTGCATGTTGCATTTTTCGGATATTTTTATTTGGTATCAGGAACGAGATAATTCGTCGTGCAAAGATGGTGAGGATTGTTGAACTCCAAAGAAACAACCTCAACCTCTTATTGGTCACAGCACTCTGGCTAGTAAGAGAAGAGTAAAGGGACTAAATAGGTGTCACCGTTGTGCTAAAAACACGTGTGTGGATAAAAATTGTAAAGGGAGTAACCGATCGATGTCAGGGAATCAAATGGTTTACCAAGATATTATTAAAGGGTGAGTAAATGTTGAGACATTGAGACGCCTTGGAATCATCAAAATGGTAGACTATCTTGATTTTGATGTTAAAAGTCTGGCTCGACTTTGTAATGATTATTCTTCTTAGGGTGTGTTAGGTTTGAGTGTCTTATTTGCGTGTTTATCTTTATTTGTAAACATGACTAAGATTTATTTTGCAAATGTTTTGTATTTAAAAAAAAAAAACAAATCAAAACAAGACAAAAAAAACATGCGCAAGACCGAGAAGTATACAATTTGAATGCACTTAAGATCTACAAAAGAGTCTTGCATATCTTTTATAATTTTGTACAGTTTTATGTGAAATGAAAATTTGAATTTTGAGAATTTGTTGAAACATGTTTTCATTCACTTTAATATAATTTTTGTTTTATCCTTTTTTTTTTTAATATAATTGCAAGATTTTATCTTAGCAAATAGAAAAATGCTATTTTACATCATTTATTATCATATCATGATAAGTTTAATATTTTTACATATTGTACAATCATCCTTACAAAAGTGGAGATTTTTACCAGGTGAGGTTTAAAGCCAACACGTCTTTCGGAGTGTTTACATTTACTCTTGATGAATTTTTTCCATATCGCTCTTTCAATAGTTCTATTATACTTATATTTGACTCAATTGTTTGAATTGTTACAATAATTGAATATGTTGAATTCTTATAACCTTGAGCTGTTGTGCACTTTTAAAAATGAATCGAGGACATCTTTAAATCTTTGAGCCACAAATTTTTTTATTAACATAATTTCCTTGGAACCATCTTTAAGCCTATTTTTTTTTAATCTCTTACTACATATATCATTGTTAAAGTTTTGTCCTTAAATATGAAAACACAAGTATCTTCACTTGTGCACGTTGAATTGAGAAAATGGGTGATCTATTTGCAATATGAAAAAAAAAAAAATTAGCAACAAAGGAAAGAAAAGAAAAAAACAAAGGAAAAAGGGAAGTACGAAAAAGAAGAAGAAAAAAAAAAGAATAAGAGGTTGGTTGTTGAAAAAAATTCTATCTAATAAAATAAAATAGGAAAATTAAAGGTATGTATTCATTGATCAATTCATGCCTTGATCACACATGTTTTGATGTGTACATTGTTTGTACACATGGCCAAGTTACAACATGAAAAAAGTCCTCAAGGATTTGATGTGTACATTGATTGTTCATTCATTTCGTAGAGAATTCACTTATCAGTTATTTGTGTGATTTTAACATTGAGTATTCTTTCATGGAGTTATACCAAGTCGTCTCTCACTTTATATATTTACGTCATTTTCTTTATGGTTGTTTATTTTTATTTTTTTATTACATTTACTATTTTACAAAGACAACCGGTGTGAGATGTCTATATTCTTTTTTTCTGAAAAAATATCCAGTGAGGTTGAATCAAAACTTAAAGAATGTATTTATGGTTTTATGTTGTAATATTTTTCTTATCATGTAATGATCACACGCATACAAAGGTCTCTCATATGTTGTTTTAAGATATTATCTTGCTTGTGTATTAACGAGTAGGAAATACAGAATATGCTTGTGTTGTGATACATGTAATATTTTTTTCTCATTATCATTACTTATAGACTACATTTTAATGTTCGTGAGTAGCATCACTGGAAACTCTCACAAGACACCACTCGTCCACTAGGGATAAATTAAGGATCTAAAGGCTTGATGCATAGGCTAAATGCACTTGTGGTTCCTATGAAAGTGGAATATATCTTTTTATCTTTTGAATGTGTTTTATTTGTTTTGTTAGGGACTAGCAAAAACTTAGTTAGGGGGTGTAATTGTACTCTAAAGAAGTACAATTGGAGTCCTTAATTACCGGCTAATGTTAGTTATTATTTGTGTGTTATTTATCATTTTATATAACTGTAGTATTTTTCACGTTTTACTCGTCTTGAGCAGATTTTAAGAAAAAATCAAACAAAATGAAGTAAGGTGATGTACATTATCTATATGAGTGGGTGTGTATATTATATTATATATATATATTATAATATATCTTTTATTTTATATATATTATATCTTATTATAATATATATATCATTTGTGTGTGCAGGTGAGGCGGCTAATAAGGACATGGAAGAAAGGAGAAAGGGAGAGAGAAGGAAGAAAAAAAGGGAAAGAAGAAAAAAAAATATGAACAAAAAAATAAAACAAAGATGCTCTCCTCTCGGCTATAAAAAGAGAAGGAGAGCAGAAAGGAAGAGGAGAGAGCTCCATTCAATTGTTTTCTTTCTTAAGGGTAGATTTTTAGTTAGTTTGCTAGCAGTTTTTCACTCAATTAATTTCTTCTTTTAGTTGCAATAAATAAAATCTGGTAAGATCGGAATCGATCTACAGGGAACAATTGTCAAAACATGCAAAGTTAGATGTTAAAATTCACCAATGGTAGAAGAGTAGATATCGACTAAGCCATGCTAGACACTGTAGTGTTACAATGGTTTCAATTAGAACCTAAACCGACCTATTTGAATTTCACCTTGAAAAGTATCGATGAGAATTGAACAATTATTGCAGAAAACAGTAATCAAAGCAAAATAGTTTAATTTGTGAGGATTGATGGTTGAAGAACGAAACTTTAATTAAATTAAATAAAGTAGTCTTGGATCCAATTGATTTGATCACCTGATTCACCCGAAATTCCAACAGAGGTTTTGTAACTCAAATCATTGGCTTCGTCTTGAGTCTTTGATTCGGAAGATTAAGTTATTAGAACAAAAATTCAATAATAATTAAATCTAGAATAAAAAAATTAAAGTCATAGATTCATTCCATCGATTTGTGCAATAACTATATCAAACTAAGATTTGTGCATAGAAATTACCAAATTTAGTTAAGAATCTAAGTTTTCTCAAAGATCCATAATTTAATTACCAAGAATTGAAAGATTTTAAAGACAAAACAATGAAAACTTAATTACTTTCGTTGATATTCCAAGATCCTCCGATAATCTTTATAATTGGCTCCAAGAATAAAACTAGCTACTCATAGTATTGAAAATAAAAGACATGGTTTGAAAAATAACTTCATAAATAAAAAAGTTTATTACAGTATAATAACAATAAAGAAAAGACTGAAAGGAGAAATTAATTAAGTGAAAAGCTGCTAGCAAACTAACTGAAAATCTACCCCTAAGAAAGAAAACAAGTGCATGGAGTTCTCTCCCTCTTTTCCTCTTTGCTCTCCTTCTCTTTTTATAGCTGAGAGAAGGAGAGCGTCTTTGTTTTATTTTTTCGTTTATATTTTTTTTTCTTCTTTTCCTATTTTTCTTTCTTCTTTTCTTCTTTTTCTCTCCTTTTCTCCTTTCTTCCGTGTCCTTATCGGCCGCCTCACCTGCACACACAAATGATATATATATATATATATTATAATAAGATATAATATATATAAAGTAAAAGATATATTATAATATATATATATAATATACACACCCACCCATATAGATAATGTACATCACCTTGTTTCATTTTGCTTAGTTTTATCTTCAAATCTGCTCAAGGCTTATAAACGTGAAAAATACTACAGTTATATAAAAATGATAAATAACATACAAATAATAACTAACATTAGCTGGTAATTAGGGACTCTAACTGTACTTCTTTAGAGTGCAATCACATGTCTTGGTTTTGGTATTTGTTTATGTCCACCATCTACATTATTTTTATTTATCCTTTAGGATGCTTGTCAGTAGCGGGCTGCCTGTCAAGTTTCTAGTGCTTTAGGAGGGACCATTGTCAGTTTTGGAGGATTTCTCTGATGGACTTGTATTGTTCTAGTCTTTATTTGATTTTATATTTTTTTTTAAAAAGGAACTCCTATGGATCAATCTAAGATAGTTATTGCAGAGCAACTTATTTAATCACATGTTGTTAACATTTATTTGTTTTTGCACGCTGACCAAAAGAAAATAGAGAAATGAAAAAAAAAAAATTAGATCCACATTGCAGCTCCATACAGTTACCCTATCAGTTATATGGGTATACTTGCGGAATTGATGTGTTGTATTAGGCATTCTCCATTAGGTCTTTGTGCATGTGACATATCATACCTTTTAGTGATAAGTTAACATGCTGATTCTGTTTAATAAAAGATAGCACAGTAGTATCTTTTTTCTGCCCAAGTTAAATGACAATGATAACTTGTCTTTTATGTAATCTAATATTATCTTCTCACAAATAAGGGAACTCCAAGGATGGCTGGAACTGTCAACTGGGGTGTTGCAACTGTCATTGGAGTATTTGCCGGCATGTTATATGGAGGTAGCAAGGAGGCATCTGCTTCTGTTGTGAGTTTTTCATCATATTGTATACTTCGAATGCATATCAATCTTCCGTAGGATGTTGCTGTGTGTTTGTTCAACTGGGCAATACAATCCTCTTTGTCCCTATTTTCAAGGAATCATGCAAAATTGGCTAATCAGGAAGGTAAAGAAACAAAGAAGAAAAACACAGAGAGAACACTGTACAAGTGGATATCAAGGTAGCTAATATAACTAAGGGATATGGGGGTGTAATATTTGATTAGATTGAACATTTTAATTCTACCAATCTAATAAATATTTGACTTTTTGATTGATATTATATCACTTTTACCATTCTTTTACTACCTTTATATGCTTTCTTCTTTAGCATAAATGATTATTACTGGGAATGCTGGATATTGGACAGCATACTATCTCCAGGTGACATATGCATGATATATTGTAAAGAAGTTCACATGGATGTATATCAGCGTTGATGTCAAGCCTACATATCTATTTCTGCTCTGCACCTTCCATTCAGATTGTTTACTCTCAGTTTCATTTTGCCGTTTTGATTTTCTCTTACCCAATAGAGGGAAAGAAAATTTCAAAAGATGCTTACAGAATGCTGGCTTGATGTTTGAACTCTTTGATTTTTCTTAATGCCTTTGTTGAATTGCAAGCTTTCTGTCTTTAATGATTGATGATGATTATTTGAGGATTTTGTCATGTTTTGGCAGAGCAAGGATGCAGAAGTAATGTTGAAGCTTGGGAGCACGCCAGACAAGCGTGAACAGTATCGTTTAATGAGAGATGCAATGGAGAAAAGGTTCATCAGAGTAACACGTGGCTCAATAGTTGGTGGGGTGCGCCTTGGAATGTTCACTGCTGCATTTTATGGTTTACAGAATCTGCTTGCTGAGAAACGAGGGATGCATGATGTTTATAATGTCGTCGGAGCTGGTTCTCTCACTGCTGCAACATTTGGTTTAATTAGTAAGAAGTCAATCTTTATACAAAAGACCTTCTTTTCTCATTTTTTTGATAAATTTGGTTGATATCTTCTATAAAATACCTGTTTTCTTATTAAAAAGGAAAGAAAAAAAAGTTTAAAGTTTAGGCTGTACTTTTGGTATCTTTTTTTTTTTTTGGATGAGTAGGTTGTCCTTTTATTATCAGTTGTGATTTTTCCCTGCTTGTGCAACTTATATCCATCCACTAAACATTTCTGGTTTAAGTCTGTGTGATAACTGATAAGCAGGTCTTAAAATGTCTGCTCAATATCAGTTTAGGCTGGTAGTTGAAGACACTTTCAGTCTGAGTGCAGTGAAATCTGAAGAGTCTAAAATATTGAGTGTATCTATACTGTCTGGAGTATTTGACTATAACCTCAAATTGAACCTTTGGATGTGGGAGAGAATCTTACAAAGCCTATCTCTAGGTTTAACATTTTTCCTTCTTTGCTTTATGGTTCTAGTGCCAGGATCACTCGTTTGGCGTGCAAGGAATGTTGCTTTGGGTTCAGTTCTGGGTGCAGCATTTTGCTTCCCTCTTGGTAATGTATCTGTTCCCTATTTTAAAGGAGTTATTAAGTTTCAGATACACTTCGCTATAAGAGGGTCGTATTGTTCTTATAGCAATCTCCTTCCTTGCTGAGACTATTGTATGAAAGGATATGTTAGAGTGCAGTGATTGTTATTAAATATTAACAGATGAAACTGCCATTGGTTCTTCTAATCATTATGTTCTAATATTGTTGGTCTGTATTTCTTTATTTCGCAACCATGTTTTATGGTACTTCTTTTCAATAAATTATCAAAATGATACATTTTGTACTGAAATACAACACAATGTTGGAAAGATTTTGGCATTATAATGGTTTCCCTAATATGTTCTATGCATCTTATATGCTTAAGGTGAAGTGTTTGTGTGTGTAATCATATGATTATACTCAAAGAACATAATTATCGTATTATAAGGTCAAATCCAAAGAATACTTTGGGAATGAGGAGACGTGCATTGAACATTGACCAGTCTATTCCATCCCCATAGTAATCCAACATAAGTTGGTTGTGTTGTGTGAGGACTGCATAAACAATATGACCATGTCTTTCCAGATTGTTGATGCAGTTGGTGGCTAAGGACTAGCCAATCTGCGATCAAAGCAATCCCTGGAAGTAAAATCTATTGGTTGCTTCAAGTAAGCTTGATATCTGCTAGGTTTCTATTGTTGATCAGAAAGGAAAACCTAGTAAGAGGAGGAGTTTGTTGAACCTAGACCAATTTAATCTTCAAGCAAGCCTATTTGCTTAATTTCTGATAAAGTAACCAGCCTGATAAAAGCTGGTAAGGTGGGCTGGAGCTGGTTTAGCCTTTGTATCTGCATCATTTCTGCCATTTTTTTGTGATTGCTTTGTTTTTTAAGCTTGAGTATACAAGTTGTCATGGTGAAATCTGTGGGCGGTATGAGAAGGCTTTTCTTCTTCTTATATTTAAGTCTACTTTTTCATAAATAGTATTTCATCTCTCAACTCAACACAGGAGAAACCGAAAAAAAACAAACAGGAGTGCATTGAGAAAGAACTCGTAATTTGCAAATCATTTTGACAGGTTGGCTCCATTTGAAGCTCGTAGAGAAAGCAAATGAAGGGAGATCATTTGCTTATCCAGAGGCCGATGACAGTAAAGAAGTGAAAAGCAGTGTTGGTGCTGCAATTGAGAGGCTTGAAGGGCACCCGAGTAAATAGAACAGCATTATTTGCACAGAAAAGCCTCTCCAACAACGCCCCCAAACCAGGCCCCCCCTCCCCCCCCCTTCCTTTTTTGTTTTTTGTTTTTTTTGCAATAAAGAGAGTTGGGCAGATATAACAGGAGAAGAAAGAGTGGGCCATCTCTGAAGAGGTTTAAATGGTTTTTGTTTTTGATTGTATTGTTTTCTCTTTTGGTGGCTCTAGTTTTGTTATAATAGAGCTTAGAGCCTTGGATGCTTCATGTTTCTCAGGAGGTGAGTCTGTTATTTTTACCCCTCTGCCTTGAGGGGATGGTCTATATCTTACAATCATATATTTGATATCTTCATTCTGGAGCCATTGTTAGTGTTTTGTGCAAGCAAGAATACAAACTTGTTTCTGGAAAGTGAGAATGTGTTCATTGGGACCAGAATTGCTGTCTTAGTGCCTTCAAGAGAGAGCTACAACTGCCGAGGCTTTTCTTTGTGAATTGTATCGGTTGGATGAAACTTTGAAAGATGCTGTTTTCTCTTTCTAAGAATGGTGGTTCTGTATACAGTTCTCAACTTTCGATGACATATTGTATGATATTTGAACTCTTTTTATTTATTTATTTATTTTTACAGACATAAAATGGCTTATCCGTCGTCTGGTATGTACGTGTAAAACAAATGGTGCTGGCTTTGATTGAGTTGCAGAGTTAGTGTTTAGCATAAGGCCAGAACCAACTGTGGAAACATAATATGGTGGTCTGCAATATCTGCATCTCATGGCATGGCTATCCTCTTACTGTAACACCTTGAAACTCTGATTGTTAATGGTTAATTTGTTACTGGTCTGGACCTGTTTGCAAGTGTTTTTACTGAGAGTTCCATAACTGGCATTCATGTTATTGGAGTTTTCATGATTGCCCTTGAAGTACCATGTCTGGTTAGTGTAAAAAGGATGGGAGTCTTGATTGGTTAAAGATAATTGGTATGTTATTATGTTATTATGTAAATGATGAGCTTGTATCTATGTTGTATACAATTTGTTTCTTATATATGTTTATAAGAAACAAGAGGTTGAGACAGGCTCCTCTATTGGCTTGCTCCCTAGAAAAGCAAGTTGTTGATTTTGTTTCTTCTCTCTGCTCTCCAGGCCTTCAGTTGAGTACATGCACAAGTGTGTAGGATGGTGTTATATAATTAGAAAATTTATGCAAAATTTATTTACAAAATGATGTATAGCTTTTAATAATTAAACTGTTAACTGTCACATAATTTTTATGCAAAATTATAGCAAAATAAGATTTTTTCATATATGAACGATGGTTAGTTATAAGGCTAAGGCGGCGTGAGGATAGATCAAAATTGAGATTTATAAACACCAATCAACTAGTGGGCTACCCCTTGCCTTTTGATGCCTTTCCTGAATGGATTAATGCAAAACAAATAATGAATTTCATTATACTCATTAAGAGAGATAAATACAGAAAATAAAACTTGAGCTAACTTTATTATTTGCCGAGGTTATTGTTAGAAATAAATATGAATTTACCCCAAATAATAGATAATTAATTTTTATAAACTCATGTATTTATATGAACAATTATAATGGCTGGGAGAATATTGAAGGTGCTTTCATTTGAATTTAACAAATACATATTATATACTGAAATAACATTTATTTAGTTTTAAATAAAAAAATACATGAATAATGAAGTCAAAAAAAGTATAAAAATATATTTACTTGAGTTAATAACTTAAAACAATAGAAGATAACTAATTAGCTCTCAAGATTCGGAAGCAGATGGTTACTTAATTCTCAAATATAGAAAAATCTAAATGCATTTCATCTCATATCTTTTAACTTTGTTGAATGCAAAAATTGTTGACAGGTCATGAAAGTGATGAATACTTTTATTATTTAAACTTATTTTAAGAAGAGTAATGCTATACAATTAAAAACTCACCATAATAATATGTAATTATAAAAATATCATTAATACATCATTTGATAGATTTGTTTTTAATATAAAATTAAGAGAAGCAGGTAGGTTATCTTACGACTCCGTCGAAACGCTGGGCCTCATAATATTAAGAGCGGGCAGCAGGAAAAAAGTTCCCAAGTAAAACCCAATCAAAAGTCGCATAATAGAATTATCAGGCTAGACAATTGGTCTGGTGAAAATTTCTGTATAAAGAATATAAATTTCCTTATAAGAATCAATTTCTTCGGTCTCTCTCTCTCTCTCTCTCTCTCTCTCTCTTCGAGACTAGAAATTCATATGGTGTGTTTCTTCAATTGTTTATTTTTTCGTTTTTCAGAAAAGATAAACAAGTGTACATTTCGTGTTTATATGGGTCAAGTGCCATGTAATTATGCCCAAGCGACGTCGTAACGCCATTTTCTTCCTACTCCGATAATAACTATGCGGTAGAAAAACCTCGGCTTAGCATTTTCCCGAGTCCTCAGACGTCACTCTCTCTCTCTCTCTCTCTCTCTCTCTCTCTTTCATCATCTCAGGTATGCACAACGCGATTCGGAGGTCAGCTCTCTGTGTAACTCTCTCTGCTATTTCAATCTCAGTTTTGCGTTGATTAAACCTAATATCTTGGAATTCGAATAAAGTTTCGAGAAAAATAAAATAACCGAAAACCCTATTTCTCAGATTAATCCCTTAGAAGTTTCAATCGGTTAGCTTATATTTCTGTTTCCTATCAAATCATTTCCAGAAGTTTTCTTGTGAATTCATCGGCACGATCGGGTATTATCAAGAGTTTTATGATTAAGTGTTATTCAATCCGTTGATCCTGGGCTTGATTATCTGATTATCGTTGGAGTTCTGATAAATTTGGGTCCAAAAGATTTGATATATTACTGACCAACAGATGATAAATGGAGAGGGGACTCGTGAGTCCTCTTCCGAAGTTGCCTCTCCGGATCCACTTGATGAGCTTCTGCCCTGCCAATCTCAGAAGTCGGACGGTGGTGATGATTCGCCCGTCTATTCACAGTACTCGTCGTGTGGGGATTCAGATTATGAGAAGTACTGTAGTGCTAATTCGGTAATGGGGACCCCGAGTTTGTGTAGCTCCATAGGCACATTTCAAGAGTGTGTTGATTCTGATTTTGGGTCTGCGAGGAGTTTCGGGCTTGGAGATGTTGGTAGTTTTGAGAATTTTACTCTGGGGGGCGGGTTTGCTAGAAAATTCGGAGAGAGGAAACTTTCATCTTCAGGTGGATCGGGATGTTTATCTGATCATAGAATTGGATCTTGTGAAGGAAAGAACAGTTCAGAGGTGAGGAATGATGTAGTAGAACAAGGGTTAGTGGGGATAAATGATGGGTTGAATTCATGCAGTAACATGGAGGGTTCATCATGGCAGGAGTTCAATCATGCAGGTACTGTTGATATGGGGTCGTCAAAGGTTTGGAGTGAATCAGAATTACCAGCAGTTGTGGACTTAAATACAGTGCTGGATGAGGAACTTCATATTGAAGATGATGGTGGTAGTATTGGCCGATGGGGAGACCACAGTGAGCCAGCAGTGCTGCAGCTGAGGAGTTCTGCTGGAAGTGTGTCTGCTCAGCAGACTACTAATATAGAAGCCATTAAGGACCATATTTCAAGTAATAGTGATACCCATTCTTTGGCAAGGGTTGAGGTGGAAGCCCACCCTCAGATAAATAATGAACCTGTTGACAGTTGTGTAGATGAGTTATATTCACATTCTGATGTGGAATTTGATAGGAGGGAGGGTGGAAAGTGCTCGGACGAAGATAAAGTTTCATCCAGATTTGAGCATTCTGAAGGTGAAGATTCAATGTTCGGCTACGGTACAGATGATGAGCGGAAGATTGATTTCTTTCATCAGAGGAACATGCAGTATCATCAGGAAGCAAAAGGTGAGAAAGAAAATTCATTGCTTATGAGCTCGTCTGTGGCATTTGGTTCAGATGATTGGGATGATTTTGTGCAAGAAACAGGGGAATCTGATATAACTTCAATTGTGTTGGATGAGGGACAACCCAATACTGAAAGTGAAAAAAACCTTCTAAGATCCCCTGATACTGGCTTTTCTGGTGTTGGATCAGAGCAAGAAGAAGTGTCGATTAATATTTCTGTAGCCAGCAATCAAGTCCTAGGTGCTGATGAGCTGGCAACATGGACTAAAAATAGTTCTGTGACCCCAGTTGATTTTCTGGATTTTTGTGAGGCAGAGCAAGGAGAAGATGCAGAAGAAATTCTTGTTACTGACAATCAAGGGGAAGATATTGACGGATTGGCAGATTATCCTAAAACCTATTCTGGTAGTGCTATTTTACCAAAAGAGCAGGATCCGCTATCACAAGAGGCACCTTTAAAGAAAGGTTTGAACCTAATAGGTGGCAATTGGAGAAAGGGAATTCCACTTCTAACCACTCAGGATTTTGACATTGTTGATGACAATCGAGTTTCAGAAAGTCAAGAGTCAGAGAAATCAAGGTTACAGTTGGACCCTCTTTCTGATGTTATAGTTAGCCAACTTTGTTCAGCACCAACTGAAACACCTGAAGATCAAATGTTTGATTTACTTAGAGAACCAAGTTCATTGCTATCAATGGATGAGAATAATATAGAGAGACCACTAAAGGATTCTCCTGCTTCATTCAATCTCTTTGAAGACCATCCTAAAGCAGTTAAGGTGAGGTAGCAGTTTCCATGCATATGAAGAGCAGTACTCTAGTCTCTTCTTTCATTTTCAGTTTTTTGCATTCAATCAGTCACAGGAATTTGCAGCTTTTTATATTTTTTTATTATATCACCGTGGGATACTTTAAAATGAGTAATGCTTACTATTCCATTATTCACACAAACCCTTCATGTATGCAATTTCTTGACAACTGTGTACATCCACATTAACACTTGCTTATATGCACCATACATGCATGCAAAAATAAGTTTTTGATGGCCTGTAACTTGACGTAAAAGTTGGATGGGATATTGGGTTCATCTGAAGATTCTGCATGTATTGTTATAAAAGTGAATTTTTGAGAAATACCTATGCAATTAATTCTCATTTTCTTCAACCTGAGCAAACAAAAGAAACAAATTTAGCTTCTTTTATTTCATTTTTTTTCTTTCTTTTCCCTTCACAAATCAATGAAAACCAAACATAGTTTAACAGAACTTGTATTTTATTCCTCTCAAAGGCCTTATATATTTCTCATTTTAACATCCAGATAAGCCATGACATTGGCGGAGAATCACTCTGATGACGGTAACTTTTAATGTTAATTTTTTATTTGATTGATTAAACGTTATCCATAGTGACATGCCAACCTACTCCATTTTCCTCACTGGAGATTTCTCTCTTGAATTTGTTTCTCAATTAGTAGTGGGAATTCCTTATCCCTTTGTCCTCATTTTTATTATTTTACCATGTCTTGCAGATAGAGAATCTCGAGTTAAATGAATTCTACAATGAGGTTGTCCATGAAATGGAAGAAATACTACTTGACTCTTCTGAGTCCCCAGGGGCTAGGTTCACCCAGGGCGATGCAGCAAATCAATCCCACTTATCTCTGCCTTTAAGAGATGGTGGATCAACTGCTTCTACTTCTACTTCTGGTAATGATGATGCTTGCCCACTAATCCAACGCCCTCTGACAATCGATGGGGTCGAAGTAGTAGGTGCAAAACAGAAGAAGGGAGATGTCTCATTGGGTGAAAGACTGGTTGGAGTGAAGGAATACACTGTCTATATAATAAGAGTGTGGAGTGGAAAGGATTTTTGGGAGGTCGAACGACGGTATCGTGATTTTTGCACACTCTATCGGCGGTTGAAAACATTATTTTCTGGTCAAAGCTGGATTCTACCTTCTCCCTGGTCCTCTGTTGAACGGGAGTCCAGAAAATTTTTTGGGAATGTCTCTCCTGACGTCATTGCAGAGAGAAGTGCTCTTATTCAAGAGTGCTTACGATCCATTCTCCACTCCAGATTTTCTTCTAGCCTTCCAAGTCCTCTAATTTGGTTCTTGTCCCCACCAAAAATTGTTCCTAGTTCTCCTGCATCTAATACGCGCAACCCTCAGTCCCCCTTTTCTGCCAGAGGCGCAGACACAGATAACATATTGACATTTGGGAAGACCATATCACTTATCGTTGAAATTCGACCATACAAATCTATGAAACAGATTCTGGAAGCACAACACTATACTTGTGCAGGATGCCGCAAACATTTTGATGATGGGAAAACCCGGATGCTGGAATTTGTACAGACACTTGGGTGGGGCAAACCTCGTTTTTGTGAATACATGAGTCAATTGTTTTGCTGTTCATGCCATACAAATGAAACTGCTGTTTTGCCAGCAAGAGTTTTGCATCACTGGGATTTTACTCCGTATCCAGTTTCTCAATTGGCCAAATCATATCTGGATTCTATTCATGACCAGGTAACTGAAGATTGGTAAACGTGTGGTATACAATGTTGTCATCAGTAAATTATCTCTGTGGATAGAAAACAGTTGAAAAATCACATGGGTAGGCAACTGAAATAGAAAATCTAGTTATGGGAATTGCTTTCCTAGTCTCCAACTGTCAATTTTTTTATTTATTTTTATAACATGCCATAATTGCAAATTTTTAGTTAACACTAGCATTGCGGCAAGAAACCAAAGTGGATTTGTCAAGATGCCGATACCTTGCTTGTATATGTTTCATGGAGCAAGCATATTTTTAATCTAGTGATTTTAAAATTCTGACTCTAATAGCGTTTTCTACAATAAAATTTTTGCTTATGTGAAATGCCCTTGGATCCAGATGATAAGGCTCAGGAATGTTGTGCATAGGAGTGTACTTACATGTCCTCACTGGGGATCTTTGGAAGTGATGTATTCTGGATCATATACTTTCCTCATCCAACGAAGCCACATTCTGTGCTTATATAAATATTAAGATAGCTATGCACATATATTTCTAATCTTTCACTACATCATGGATTGAGAAATTGCTTTTCAAGCTACTTAATTTTTATCTTCCACCTTGTAAATTTATTCAATGCTTTTATCTTGTTGCAGCCCATGCTTTGTGTCAGTGCAGTTAATCCTTTTCTATTCTCAAAAGTCCCCGCTCTGCAAGAAGTTATGGGTTTCAGAAAAAGAATAGGAGTCATGCTTCCATATGTCCGCTGCCCATTCCGTATGTCCATTTACAAAGGACTTGCCTCTCGGAGATATCTTCTTGAAAGCAATGACTTTTTTGCTCTTAGAGACCTCATTGATCTTTCGAAAGGGGCATTTGCAGGTTAGCTTTCAGTCACTACTTCTTTGCTCTTGTGTCCTGGTGGGAAGACAGATTGTGAAGATAATTCTGTCATGCATTTACCTGTATGGCTTGTTTATATAATTCACAGAGTCAAAATCTATGCAGTACTCGTTGATATGCAGCATCATACAGACACCCATACGTATAAAACTTGTGTAGACATTCCATGGATCAGCTAATTTTAGTATGTCTTGCATAGTCTTAGAAATGTGCCTATATTTTGCATGTTTATTATCTTCTCATTATTTCTTGTCAGAAGTTTATGACATATGAGGTCTTCCGTTTTGTACCTTCCATTGCTGGGTTGTCTCCATCTTCTTCAAGTCCTATATGTTGGGAGGATAAATGTCTTAATGTGCCGTGAAAAAAATTTGGATGCCATAATGTATTTCTTTTCACTTCCTCTGTTTACTTTCTTTTGAGGACTTTGTCTTGTTCTTGTAGCACTTCAACTTGAATAACTTATGCCTCCGTACTCATGCAATGATTGTCTTCTTTGCACATGACCAGAATTGTTTTGTGATTGACTCCTTTTTTATTCTCTCTTTTCATGTGTTTCCATTCTTCCATTTCATGCTCATGTTACTTATTTAGACATTTATTGACACCTTTAATGGTGGTCTAACAATCTGTTCCCCGAGGTGTTTTAACATATTTTAACTATCTTTGTGTTTTTGGCTTTTATAATAACGTTTTGCAGTGCTGCCTGTGATGGTAGATACTGTCTCAAGGAAAATCCTGGAACACATCACAGAGCAATGCCTTGTATGCTGTGATGTGGGTGTCCCTTGCAATGCACGACAAGCCTGTGATGACCCATCTGCTCTCATTTTTCCTTTCCAGGTGGGTATTTCGTACTCTCCCTTTGGATTTTTTTTTTTTGTTTTGGTTTTTTTTTGGTTGGGGGGGGTGTGGAGGATTTGGAAGGGAAATGTTAGTTAACATCTTGTTTGGATAATTTTAAAGGAGGGAAGGGGTAAGTGGATGGAGGGGTTGTGAAGGGGAAGAGGGCCCACCTTTTGAGCACTTTCCTTTCCCTCCAAAATTGGGAGAAAACAGAGGGGAAGTGAAGTGTTTGTTATTATTTCACTTTAAATACCAATTATACCCATCAATTTATAACAAAAGCCTTTGGTTTTGTACCTAGTTTATACATAATAGTAGAAGTACATTATACATCTCCCTTCCCTTTCCTAATTGTTGTCAAACCAAACAAGAGGATCTCTCTTCCCTCTTGGTCAACCAGACAAGAGGAGGGATACCTTTCTTCCCTTTCCTTCTCCTTCCTTCCCTTTCCCTCGTAACTAACACTTCACTTCCCCTCCCTCCCCTCCATCCAATCCTCATTTTAGACATCTGTGCATTGTACATGGATCTCAAGCTCAGCTCCCAACACATTGTTATCGTGTGCCATTCATTATACCACAGCCTCTCCCCTTCTTGAACAAATGAGAAATGTTGCTATCCAGGCATCCTCTGACAGTCTCAAAACCAACAAAAAAAGTATATGTTTTTGTTAGTTTTCACACTCACAAATAATACTTAAAGACTGTTGGCATAAGGTTACATGATATTCTTCGCTAAGCCTGTTTTTCTGGAATGTCACACTTGAATGAGTCTCTGCACTTGAAGAGAAACAAAGCTTCCCGAGTATTATACTGTAAATCAAATTAGATACCCCCTAAATAGTTCCATTGTTAATTAAGAACAACTTCATTGGTTGCATAAAAAAATTCAACTGAAGTATTATGAACAACCATGGTACTGACCCAATCCCAATAATTTTCAGGAAGGAGAAATAGAACGGTGTAGATCTTGTAAATCAGTTTTCCACAAGCCTTGCTTCAAGAAGATTGCAAGTTGTCCTTGCGGGGAGCCTCTTCACCTGGACAGGGAAAGGGGTGGCTCAACTAACATAAGCCATGGGGTTGACAGTGAGTTAAGTGGCACTTTGAACTTGCTGGGGAGGAAATCGGATTCCAAGTCCACCATGGGGTTTCTCTCTGGACTCTTTAATAAGGCAAGGCAGGAAAACTTTTGGGGCCATAAAGAGGGTGATACTGTTATCTTAATGGGTTCTTTGCCAAGCACCTCCCTTTGACAACTTGTACTATTTGTATTTTAGTTTGGAAACCAGGAGATTGGGAAATTATTTGTTTGATCTTGGGTTGCCAGGTAAATAACCAGAGCTGGCCATGTTATTATAAACCAGGCTCTGAAGGTTGATGAGATATTTTCCTACCTTTTTTTTTCCTCCTCTTATTAGGTTTTATTTTGTTTACCACTTTGTATTCTTTGTAAAACAATATCAGATAAGGAGAATGATATATATTTCACTCTCTTTTGCACTGCCTGTTCTCTTTTCCTCTAGCTTCTATTGAAAGGTAAAAACGATATATACATATACATTTGTGTATTGCTGTGTATTATGCCAATTAAGAGCCAAGATAGGATAAATTTACAACAATACTTGAATATGAATTCCTGAGAAAAACAAGGAAACTAGTTTATCTTTATATCTCCTATATTAAAGCCATTCATCTACTTCAAAATCTGTAACATAAGCACATGTTAGAAAAAAGAAATATTCAGGGATCTCATTTTATCCAGGTGCTTGATTTTTGGCAAGTCCACACACAAAGATGAACTGCAGAGAGTCAAAGCTATTTCTTGAAGAATGACACCACGTGCGGATCTTGGGTTGTTGCTAGTGAAATTTCCAGTCGTTAAGGCTATAAAACAGATAAGCAAGACCATAGAAATAAGCTTCCCCCCTTTTTTTTTTCCCTTCAATGATATGTATAATTACAAGTAATGAGCCACTCCCATCAAGAATGGTTATATGAACAAATGAAACTATCAGTGTATCCTTCTAAGCAAAATTTAATACATTTTCAGTTTTTCCTGTGATTTATGGGATTACAACATCACAATGTGCATAAAACATTTCTACTGAATCCGTTTTCTTAAACTCTCACCGGATTGCCTCGAAAAGAGAGGAGTGTGGAAGCCCTATGACTTCTTGATTATCTCTAGAGATGTTTCTTCCTCCTCTTCATTCGACCTCTCTTCAATATGGAAAATTCACAATGTTTTAGGGACCACAAAGCTCATTGGATCGGTTTCCGACCAGCTTTTGTACGAATAGCATCACATCGATAGGAGTCACGGAACCATTTTGATAATAGTCTCTGTTTCATCTTCATCACCAACACAAAAATACCGAAGCATGGAATATGCATCAAAGCCACCAATGAATACCTGAAGATCCCATTTTAGCAGAGGAAAACGATTAGCTTTTCGGCTGAGTTACGTGCAAATAAATTACTCTTTTAACTTAATTTGAACATAAGCAAATTTAGCTGCTATTTGCAATGAATCACTGCCGAATAGATCAATTGCATGAACCATTAAAGTTCATATGTGAATAAAATTTAAGGATTTGTTTCTCAATAAATCAAAGAGGTGATTTCTTAAGACAGCATACCATAGTGGAGAAAATGGAGATGACAAATCAAGAAATGGGTATGGCCACCTGTTGCAAATAATTAAAGTTACAGGAGATTTGAAGTGTGATTTTTGTTAATAAACAGAGTGGGAAAAGGGAGACTAGCTTACCAAAGCGAAACGCAGGCGTGGACAATCCATTGGAAGATGACATAAACAGCAGTCCACAGGAAAAAGTATGCAATTCGAAACCAAGGGAATCTCTGGAAGGGAAAGATAAGTCAGAAGATAAAATTGTGGAATGAAATAGGAATTGAAATCAATGTAAGGAACGGCAGCATACCAAGCAATTCAAAGCAGTGTCACCAATCAGGAAAACAGCATTGATAGTATGCATAGTTACAGTCAACTGCCATGTCAAAGGTTAATCACACTCTTTAGAGTACAAACAGAAGTTTCCTAAATTTATGCAAGAAGATTGTTGTTTGGGCAGAATCTCATATAACTATAGTTGCAAAATTTGACAAGGTATGGATTTGATTACTTACAAAATTCAGGTTGTAATCTTTCATTGCCAGAAATGGTACAAGTACGAACCAAAAGACACAATCCGTAAGTATCACTGCACCAGCATTCATCTGTTTAGAAGAGAAGAAAAGGTCAATAACTAAGTCCAACTAGGCTATTTTGTTTCTTATTTTGCAGTTAATCAAATTCTTTTTAACACTGAATTCAATGGTGCCTTATCCAAATTCCAACCACTTGCGGTTATCTACATAAATCATGTTCCTCCATTCCACTCGATTTCTAGCTAGCGTACCTTTTTTTTATTATCTCAACTCACGTTATTCTTGGTCTTCCTCATCCCCTATCATTTTTCCTATCCGGTGCAGTTATGAGTTTTCATTGTACATGACCAAAGCATCTTAGTCACAGAAATTTTTGTTGAAACAAAAATCAGAAAAAAAACATTTTGCATATCTAACAGAGTTCAGCCTCGTGTTACATTTTCCTCCAGTTGTTTGCAAGAACAGGCTTCATCATGGTGCTGAGTGACACCTTTCTTACTACTATGCATGAAATAACGGGGGACTAACCAAATAGAAGTTGGGACTTCGCAAGTAAACATCTCATTCTGAAATAGGAAAACAATGTTGCAAGCAACATTAACACCGAAGATAATCAATCCTCATTTGCGACTCTTCTCTTGCAATTACAGGTTTCTAGAGATTCACCTGGAAAACTATTTGGAAGATATAACTCCAAACTCCTGCAGTTTGGCAAATATGACGCTCTTGATTGGATGCCAAGTGCTTTGCCCCATTGGATGCATTTGAGTTTTCTGCATTTGTAGGGGATGCATGGTTGCCTTGCTCTGCATCAAAACCCTCATTATCGATTCTATTGCCACCCGCTTTATTGTGATAATGGTAGCATCCGTGCACAGAAAGCAATGATCCAAGCTACAAGTGAAGTTACACAACTAAAGGCCATGAGCAATGAGATATAGGAAGAAATCAATTCAACTATTCAAGCATAGATTTAAAGGGATATGTGTCATTTAAAATCGAGGGGAAAAAAAAATAGAAAACATAAAAGGATGTAGGACATACCCCAAAATAAATGGTTATCAGTGTAAAAGTCCACCTGCCCAACATCCAATTTCACATATTAAAAACCCATGACAAAGAATGATGAAATCGTACTACATGTAATGAACTTGATACTGCCACTAAAAAAAAAGCTCTGTGCGTGAATGCGTATTTAAACTTATAGTGTTCTATCCTTCCACTAAAGTAATTCTCTTGACTCTATTTCTGCATAAAAAAAGAAAAATTAAGAAAAGACGAAAAAAGGAAAAAGAAAACAAATCTCCTTTAACCTTTTGTAATTGGCAGAAGCAAACTCATACCCAAAGTTTGATTTTGTTCTATATCAAAATTGTTCTAGAAATCCTTCAATTAGCAAAAGCTGCCATCTCTGTTATGTGAACAATCTACATGGTGTTTTCATTTTCGATGATATGCTACAAATGAAAATGCCCTTTAAAAGGATGAACGTTGTTCAAATTAGAGGACGGAAGGAAATATATAAGGGAGTTCTGATAGAAGTAGGATGTATCTATATTGAAGAAGACAATTCAATTGAAACGAAAGATCTGCTGTGTATTAATGAATGAGATAAATTACTACTTACTGAGTATAGAAGAAAAACATGCCACCACCGTCAACAGCAACAATATGGATCAGCAGAATCAAAAGCACAAAAAAGGCAACAACTCGGAATGCCAGCAACCAAGCAGGATGTATTCCTTTTAGACACGGCTGCCAAACTTCATCCTCATACAGTAGTCCTGGTCGCTCTTCCTCGGTTTCTCTACTTTCGGGTTTCGGATTGCCTAGTCCTTCATACTTTGAAATAACAATGGATGCAAAAACCATTGGCATTAACACCCAAATGGCACAAAGCAAGACCCTCCAGTTCAGCCAGTAACTTGGGGTGGTTGTATTAGCAGCCATGACTGGCTGCCAAGAACTTTTTGGTGATCCTGTTATGAAACTCATGCTGTCATTCTACTTCTCTGATTGTTCCTCCAGTCTGCAATTTGATTCAATGGGTAGGGAATTCCAAATAGGTAAAATGAGAGAATTAATCTTTAATAAACAAATTACTGACCTCTACAAAATTTGAAACAAACAAAGTTTTCAAGCATTTGTTGCTGGTAATTTTAGGCTCGAAAATTTTAGGTGAAAATTAGATAAACAAAATTAGAAATCCAGAACAAATCTAATGAAACAATTTCCACTGTAACATCTGAAATTCTTAGAAACCCGAAAGTTGTAAATGAGAAACACAGATAATAGGACGAATTTTAAAAATATGATCTGCAGCAAGACCATTTGCATGTAAAATGGAAGAACTTTGAACAAGTATGAACCTCAAATGCTGAAGCCAAGAATCAAAATCCCACATAAACTTGTGATTCAGTGATATGTGTAGACCCTAAACCCAAGAAGAACTCAACAACAGAGTCTAGCTACCACAACCCAAGCAATGGAACCACATTTAGGAAGAAACGAATGAGGAAGTCCCAACATGAACGGGTTTCTCATATAGAAATAAATATATATCAACTACAGAACAAGTACATTTGAATTGTCCAATGAAAGAGACTCAAGAACAACAAAACCCATAAAGAATTTGACCAACCCCATTAATGGGTGAAACTAGAAGAGATTCCAAACTTTAGGGCGCCATTTGCACAGAAAGCTACATACCCGCATAATTATATTAAACTGGAAGATAAAAAGACAGGCAAGTTCTTATTTGTAAGCAAAGAAAAGTAGGGATACTGACAGGGGAAAGCAAGGCAAGGTGGTGATGGTGTGGAAGAAGAGATGCTTTGCTTGTTTGCTTTGGGGGTTACAAATTAATAAAGAGAAGAGAGACGGTAAAAAAGGGTGGGTGTGCTTTGAGCACAAGCTTCTCTTTTTTCTCGTTCCCATAAGACCTTGTTCTTGTAACATAGACCAGACTACAGTCTCATGTCACAATCTCTGTATGCCCATGCAAATATAAAATTCAAGTTTATGTCACACTTCTCTCCGATTACCAGTCCTTTTAGTCTTCCAAGTTTTTGAAATCCTAGGGAGAGAGAGAGACAGGGTAATCACTATTTTATATGTGGATTTTGTGTTTGATTGCTTATACTTAGAGATGCTTCTGGGAAAATAAAAATAGCTTATGTTTATTTCTGATCTACCAATAAAGGGAACTGATATGATGAAAGCAGGAGCACTAGAGATTTGTGCCAAAGTCCACTTTTGACCAGTGATCTGGACCGTTGAATGACCATAAATTATCAACCATGAAAGTGGGTCCTACTAGTCCTCGTGGTTAGGGACAATGTGGGCAACAGTCATACAAGTAGGACCCACCATGGGCAACCGTCAAAGCATACAGATCCAACGGCGGGGGTTCAGGCTGAGACCACAAATAGTCACAACCAACCTTGACGCAAACTACACCAGCAGCATAACGATGCTGCCATTCCTCACGTGTCTACCTGGTAATGAACATGTGTCAACCACGCGTTGCATGTTTGGAAAACAAAAAAAATCAGGTGATTACTGTACGCATGATTTTTGCGCGTGAATCCCACTCTGATGCGAGGGAAATAATGGGGCTCTACTTCTGTTAGTCTTGCATGCTACCCCATTTGATTAGGGTTCTAGTTTTGTATGTGTTCTTGAAACTGAAAAAAAAAAAAAATTATCAAAAAAATTATTATTTTCACATCATTTTTATTTTTAAATAAAAACGATTCTAGAAACTCAAAAAATGTCTTTTTATTAATTTTTAAAACTTGGGTGTTTTATAAAAAAAGTTTCAAAAATAAATTCTGAAACCAGTTTACCAAACACAATTTCAGTGAAAACAGTTTCAATAACAATTTGCCAAATGAGGTTCGATCGAATTTCAAAAAACGAAAATATAAAACAGTATCTACTTTCCCCAATTCTTGGTCTATATCCCCGACCCTTTTTTTCCTTCAAAGTTTTTAGAACATGACTATTTTGTAAAATAATGAAATTTTTTTACCAGATGATATTTTGTGGTCATTTTAGTATTTTTTAATTAAAATTAAAAAAATTAAACTAAAATATTGTTGTTAAAGCAAAATAATAATTCAACCATGTAGGTTTGGCTCTGCATTTGGCACTAACGTGAACCAAGTCGAACTGAGCCTCGCACAAGGTTAAACCAACACTCATCTTATCATCTACATCTCCACATGGTGAAAGGCTTCTTTTTTTCTTTTTAAATTAATTATATTTGCTGGAGAAAATTCTAGTTATAGAAGATGACAGCTCAATGCACGAGATTCTCACTACTACGAGTTTGGAAAAGTTTGAAAAATATTAGATATAAGCAACTTTACTCCCGCGTTTTGAGAAATTATTATCAAGTTTCAATCACCTGATGCCCATATCAATAATATATATATATATATATATTATAGGTCTTATCCTTGTGACTAGATCTCCCAAAAAAAAATAATATAAAAAAGAAAGAAAACCAACTTGCTTGCCTACCACATGGGTACCCTTAGCCTCATGACGCTAAGAAAATAGATTTTCCTTCAAGAAGGAAAGATGCATTTTGCAGCATAAAGTGGGCATTACAGGCGCATGTGAGGATCATAGAAGTGGAGAGCACTTTGCAGTCACAGATTTGCAAATCCAAATAGTAGTTCGGTTGAAAAAAAAAAACTTATTACAAATATCATTATCAAAAACAAAAAATTGACAAAAAGAATGATATGAGAACAGACCTCACTAGGCACATTCATGGTTAAAGAACCATCCGATGCCAATGTTCTATAAATAAAAAAATTTAGAATTCAATACAGGAAAAAAATCTGACAAGTTTTTTTTACCAATACCATATACTTAATCATACTAGACATACATAATACAAGAGTTATAACAGATACTCATGCATGCATTATGCATAGATACCCATTATAAACCTATACTAGAGGAGGAGGAGCGAGGAGAGGCTGAGACAAAGAGCATAATACCTTTCATGATAAGTTGACTCGTCGGTAGGGAAATCCAACTTAGCTCCTGATGAATTTCAAGATGAGGAGTACTGAAATGGGTGGAAATGGAGAGGAGACAATTTGACAAGCTCATAAGCAAATGCAAAAATGGTTTGAGCAGTTTTATTCTGGTTGGTTCATAAAAAAATAGCACAACGTATTGGAATACTAACAAGTGAGTCCATTACAATCAGTTGGATAATTAAATTAAAAACTTAAAAAAACAGTCCAAGGCACAATACTCAACTGCTTGTAATGGACTGCGTACTTAGTATTCCACTTGGATATTTGTCACCCAGCAAACTACACAAAACAACATGAAAAATCAACTCACATTATCTTCAATTTTACCCTCGTAAAGCTTATTATGGTTGCACCAAGAACAACTCTAAAATATGCTAATACTGAAGAGAGAAATCACGAACACTATTTGAGTTATGCTAATATGCAGCATTCCAATGCTTTCAGAAATGAATTATTCCCCAACGCGATAACTAGCTGCGCCTAGGTTTGATAATTTGAGCATCAGCTCCGACTGCAATTCAAAAATCTGCACAAACGGAACCGTCAAAAAAAATTGAATATCTCTAATAAGTCTTTTGGGTGAACTTAATAACTACCCGAATATATTTTTTCCCAACCACCCAAAGGTCATGCAGGTTGCTCCCAACCCAAGTAGTCGGAACTGCATCAATCCTTAGAACACAGCATCCACATTCCTTGCTTTTGGAGTTCCATAACGGCAAATGGTAGTAAAATCTGTACATGCATGTCTAATATTTGATCTCTTTAACAAGTTTGTTGCATAACAACAGTGGAATTCATAGTGAGAAAATTGACAAACAATTAAGCTAATTCTCACCCTATATTCCCTAACTAGAGAAATCTTTTACACTTGCCAAGGACATATAGTGTTACTCCTCAATTTTTCAGATGCTAAATGAGCAACTTTGGCATATTGATTCAATAGATATCTGGTACATTTTGACAATTACAGAGGCGTATTCCTCAGGGACAGCATCACACATCACCTCTCAGAAAGTGTCAGTGCCATCCCCTAGTGTGGAAAGGGAAAAGGGGGCAATAGCCACATTGAATGTCTTAGAGCCTACTCTGTCAATATGCTTCATCTCAAAGTCACCCTCCTGCAAGGTAATAAACAAGCTAAGCAAAATCTCCGATCAGCAATTTCAAAGGAAAATAAGCTCCAAATACAAACAGTCATCAGAGATCAGACTAGCCATGCAGATCCATACATAAAAGGGTCATAGATAGAGAGCCCTTTTTTCCATTTTTGTAAGGACTTTTTGTTTTAATGTGCCTGCCCTTGGTGCAGGACATATCACCCCACTGGACCAAGTGGTTCAGTAGTTCATTAGTTCTAACCAATTAAAAGAAATTGAAACAAAAGGAAGAAAATAAATAAATAAATAAAGATCACCATAAAGGGAGTAGTAGAATTAAGAAATGGGACTTTTTTGAGTGCTGCAGGTTGATGGCATCAACTTCCCAACTACGACAACAAGTACTAAGTTATCTATTGCCATTTGCCATAAATTATGGAACATTCATCTTATGTTATCCATCGCCAAGGATCAAAATTTTGTTTCGATAGGTTGTTTCAGTTGGCTAGAAAACAGAAACATTTCAAAAATGTTTCGAGATGTTTCGGAAATATTTTTGAAGAAACAAATATTGATATAGTAAAATATTATCTTTTTCTCTTTTTTTCAATAAAAATTATATAACATTTACGAAAAGTTCTAATTCGTGTTGATATAACTTATTGTTTTGGTATATAGCATTGTATTTTGGTTCATTTTCTATGTTCCAGTGTGTTTTCACAGAAACAATAGAGTTTCATTTTTTCACTGGCGTCTCGTTTCGGTCCCTTTAGAAACAAAACTGTTTCGGTCATTTTGATGGAAACAAATGAAAATTTTGTTTCTTGTCCATAGCTAGAACAACTACAGCATATCATCACCACCATGTTAAGGTATCTACAAACCTAAAAAGTTTCTGTAACTATTTTATCAACCAACAAAATGACCATGGTCAATGTAAATTTACTCATCAAAGAAAGAAAGAAATCCCAATACCATTTTCCCACTGGAGGTACTTAATGGGCATGCTGATGAATATTCAAACACAGTGCTGGGGAGTATAACTGGCTGTTCACCAAGAACTCCAATTCCCCTGTAAAGGGGAAGAACAGCTCAGTTGAAGCAAATACTTGTATCCCATTACCAGAAAAGAATGAGATACACACACAAAACAGAAGAACAAAAAGCCTATTATGAGTTTTGGGATCACGATCAGAAAAAGCAAAAAGAAACAACTCATAACTCACCAAACATTTTCAGTTCTCCCATTTGCATCAGTGATTATCCAGTGCCTTCTGAGAAGTTGAACAGGACGGTCTGAGTTATTGGTGATTCTTATTCTATATGCATAACAGTAGTGGCCTTTTGACGGCTGACTGCGACCTTCAATGTACACGCTCTTAACTTGAACCGTGATGCCCTGAAAATTTTGATATTTAACTTCAAATTCACATTATTCAGTTACTTCTGGCAAGTTTTGTCAATTTGAGGTGAAACTAAAACTGCACTTTTGAGATCAAAGTGTATGGGTCCAACCAAGAAAGCAATGGATTTGACCTTGTCAATTCGAGCTTCAAATACAATAACATCATTTTGAACCAAACTTAAGCCATTGTGAAATTGAGTGGAAAAGTGCACCCAATACATTTGAATTCTCCACAACACTCCTTCGTGTCATAGAGCCAGAAATGTATAAATTTGCTTTTAACAATTCATTTTTTCTGAAGCTTGTAATGCATTAATTTTTCCACTTTTTTCATCACTTAAAAAGGTAAATTTTACTGGTTTATAGAGAGATTGTGTTACTTATTATTTAAGATAGAAAAAGCTGAATCCAAGCCCACAAAAACTGTGTAAGGTGAGGAAATGTATTACAGACCAGCCCATTTATCTAAATAGGTCAAATTCCATTCTTAGCCCTCCAAAAGTTCAGCCAAGTTCAAGCAAGTTTACTGTTTGGGATAAGAATCATCGCACATAATTACACCCACTGTCATGTAATAAGTTAGAGAATAACCAAAATATATGAATCACATTAGTTGTTCAAATGCATAGAGGTGACAATTATATCTGATCACTAACATAAATACCCAAGAATGATCATCGAAAGATGTAAATGAAATCCCTCTTAAACATTCTAAGATCATCCTGTATGCAAGGCAACATAATGTGTAAATAGTTCCAATTTGTAATTTTAAAAAAATACATATAGCTATATATTTACATTTTTGAATTCACGGAAAACTGATTAAAGTAATGATTCCTATTTCCCGGGATATGTAGACACCCACTAAAGTATAGACACGCAGGGATGCAATGAATGCGTTACTGGACGCATGAAAGAACATTATCAATAAATTATTTTGAAAAAACTTACATCCTTTCATAAGATACAAGTCGCTAGATATAAGAATATTTTTAATAACTACCACATATTATCTTTCAAGCCAAATCTTCCTTGCCACTTTTTAATACACATGTTATTCTTATATTTTTCTCTATCCCTGAAAGCCTGCCATACTGGCAAAGCAAGACAGTATTCTGATTCATGAACCAGCCGTGCCAACATTTAAATTAGTGCTTTCTAATGAAGAGTAGAGGTGTCACAGAAAGATAGAAACTGTCTGATGTAATGGAAATTAGAAGTAAACCCAAGCAATTGTTGGTATGAGAATTAGATGGTTGTCATACCAAGGTTGTTGCATCGCTTGAACTATTCAAGAGAGAGTGTGGGTCAACATCCCTCAGTTCATCACGATACCTAGCTGCATCCTGAAGGAGATGAAAGAAAAAAGCAAAAGTCAAAAAACAGGACAAAAAGTGAAGTAGAAAGTAGCCACTGCAAGGAATTCAAATGAACATGCATCAGATTATAAAACATTTACTTAGTAAATGCTGTAGTTCATATTCCTAAACATGGGTTGCAGATAAGAGTAAACATTCGGTTGCATGCTCAGCCAGAGTGAATAAAGAGATATAAGAAAAATTAAGAATGCAAAATATTGACATGTTGTCAAAAAGTACAGTCAAATAACCAGCCTTTGACGCGACTTTTTATTTCCTTATCCTTCTGATCTCCATCGTGTTGCAAGACATGAATGTCTTGTGACGTGTATAATGTAAGCAACAAACTTATCAAAGGAACTCAACCTCCAAAGATTTATACACCTAACCAAGAAAAGAGAAAGTAAAACAGGCAATTCCAACAAAATTTTCAAGTAAGGTTGTGCACTGTCAAGCCTGCATTTAGATTGGAACACCGGTCGATTAGAACATGTTCTTTGCACAACAGACATTGCCTAAAGATCAGAAAATCCCATCATCTAGATCACTTAAACACAAGGCAATAATCTAAGACTAAACCATACCCGACAAGGACAATTTTACTAGTTTCAAGACAAACATACCTTTCACTATCGTAAGGCACTATCAGAAATGAACCTCCAATATAAAATTAAGGAATCAGCATATGGTACCTCAAACCTCTCATCAGCAATGGCCTCTTTCAGCAATCTGCGAAGATGTAAAATCGGCTCCTCCTCCTCAAACGATCTCAGTGAATCACTAAGTCTAGCGGCCTCTTTGTAGTCCTACAATCAAATCATATAGAAAAATATATATTCTGAACATGCATGTCCAAGAGTGTCCAATAGAAGCCTAAAGTAAGAATGAAATGTACAAATGTGGAAAAACGATACCCAAATTATCCTGTAAATGAACACACATATTTTATTCAGTTAATGTCATCTTCCAACTACAAATTTTCCCTAACTTCTACAACCATAATCAAGATGTAGAATGCCCAAAAACTTTCATCTATAACTTGATCTCACATCGACGTAAGTAGAAGAATTCGAGGCATTGATAATATGAAATTGTCCTGAATTCACCTAGTTGCGACTAAAAATGCATAATACAGAGAGAACCCAAAAAGAAAAAGTGTTCTAATTAAACAAAGAACACCTTAAATGGCAAACTTCAATCAAACTCAATGCCACCCTTCCTTGTGAAAGTCTAAGAGTATAGATCATAAATGCATTATACGAGACCAAAAAGGACACACCTCCGATTTGGCAGCAACTTCCATTTGCTGCTTCAAGAGAGCATAAGTTTGGCTTCGCGAGAGAAACGAACGCTGACTCTGGCTCTCCACACCACCGCTCCCGCCGACGCCGGCACCACCACAACCACCAACATTACCGCCACTATTTCTCTCCGAAGAACAGGCAACGATTTTCCGTGGCTTCGTGTGATCCTTGCAATTCAACCACTGCCTTCTCGTCGCGGCCTCGAAATCTGGGCCTCCGCGGCCGAGCCGACCTGGCCACGACCTTTTCGTCCCGGTATTGAAATCAGTAAACACCTTTAGACTCAACGAATTCATTTGATTTTCCTTCTACCTCAAAATCTTCTCTCACTTTCTTTCTCACACCGAATTCGGGGAAAAGTTTCCTAGAAATTTTTCAAGTGATCGATCAACGAATTTATACAAGTGTTAGTGAATTAGAGAGACTGGAGAAAGCGAAAATTGAGGAAATTCCAACAATGGCGGAGGAGGGGATTAAGCGTCTTCGATTTCGCACGTTTTTTGACGGATATACGAGGAATGCATTAGGAATAGCATGTGTGGAGAGAACATTTTTTTTTTTTAAGATATTGTAGGTATTATTTTATATGTAGGGTGAGTTTTTAAATTTAAAATTTTCGTTACGTTAATTTTCAATGTACGGTGAGCTTTTAATTTTAGATATTTTATAATTTAAATAAAATGTTACATCATATAAATATAATGTGACAGTTATTTTAGATAATTATTTAAATAATACGGTGTTTTAATTTAAAAATTTTGTACAAAAAGTCTTATTAAAATAATTTGACATTAATATTATTATAGTTTAAAGCTATTATGGTGAGCATAGACAAAACTAGCTAAAGGTTGAAAGGTGCCATGCACCCCCATATTTTGAGAAATCCTACTACATGTAGTATAAATACCTTTTGTGCCAATGAAAATTTATTTTACTCGCATTCTGCACAGTTTAAACCCTCCATTAAGGTCTTAATCCAATAAAAGAAAATGTCATTCTATGAAAAATTATACAAAAAATTTAATCTAAATGGTTATGAACTTTTTATAATTAAGAGTTATTATGATATACTGAGATAATAGTAATTTCTTATAGTTTTAGCCACGTCGTTTAGTACAACAATTTTGTATAAATTTTATATAATTTTTATATATGTATAGCATTACTTTCTCATAAAATATTTATTTTTTATCTAAGGGACTATGACCACTCATTATTTTCCTATTATCATGATAAGCTGAGATAATAGTAATTTCTTATAGTTTTAGTCACGTCGTTCAGTACAACAATTTTGTATAAAATTTATATATATTTTATATATGTATAGCATTACTTTCTCATAAAATATTTATTTTTTATCTAGGGGAATATAACCACTCATTATTTTCCTGTTAGCCTTAAACCAATTAAATCAATAGTCATTCGGTTTATCTAGTGCACCAATCCAACAGCCTATTAACTTGTTTATAAAATAATCGTATTTTTGTTTACTCTTTTAATTTATATTGTAACTATAGAACCAGTTTCATAATAAAATGAAGGATAATTTTCTACAAACTCTTCAACCTTGTACATTGAAAAACATTTTATGGATATGAGGGATTTGAAGGAACATTTAGTTCTACTTTAACATATGATTAAATTAGAATGTACAAATAAATATTAGATTTCTTTTTTAATTTTTGTTGAGGCTAAATTGATACTGGTTATATTTTTTTATGTAAAAAAATTACCCCTTGCATATGCTTGAATTTAGAGGTGTAAAGAAATTTTAAAATATAGTAATTACATCAATAGATGAAAATTTGTGTTTCAAGTTTCGACACCCTTTGAAAGCATTACCAAATACTGGTATCATCGCTAATAATAGGTGTTTTATTTTAAAGTAAATGGTTCTTATCCAATTATATCATTCTGGTAATAAATTTTATATGAATTTTTCATTTGGTATTGATCATAGTTGAAAACTGGCTAAAGAAAAAAAAAAACTCTAATAAATAAGTAGCATTCCTGTTTTTTGATACTATTTTTTACCTAACATATCGCGATGATCCCCTACTATAACATTTAAATTTTAAATCTTAGTGGTAGTAGTTGGCATTCCTGTAGCAATTAGCACTGAACATTAGTCCCAAAATAGATGCAAGATTTAGAGGGTATTTAGATTTATTTTTTTAGTAATTTTTGATTTTTTTAAAATATGTGTGACTCCACACTTAAAAAAAAAAAGTAATTTTTTATTGAGAAAGCCATTTGAAAAAAATGACTTTTCCCTTATCACTGAAACCAACTGGGATGGACGCTTATGATGAGAGAAGAATCCACCATCTTTCGTCCCAGATTGAATCATGTCCTACGCCTCTGTGTTAGAAAATGTACCGAAAATATCTTCCTGTAGCTCCTTTTTAATTGGTCCAAGTTTGTACTTTGTCCGTGAATTGCGGGTCCTTTGACCTCTTTTGGTTGTGTCCGGCCAAACCGGTCAGCCAGCGAAACAAGCCATGCAGGGCCCATAGCAAAGTCCAAATACTCAAATTCATAATCGAGTCAGATGGGATAGGGAGGGGATTCGGGAAGACTTGAAAATGGGATCAAGACATTTTTTTGGTTGAAAATGAGACATAAGTAGGGTGGACATTGCCCATATCGGATTTGAATGAAGATTACACTAAAAAATTGTGCAGGCTGAGCTCAATCAAGTTTACACTAAAAAAATTTCTTATGAGATCTAAAATTAAATTTCAAGCTCTCCCATTTAACTTATAAATATTTTTATTAAAAAAAATCTAAAATCTAATATCAAAACTAATGTTAAATAATATTAAAATAAAAAATATTATTTTATATATTTTTTAGCCCGAGTTTTAAAAACATTTTTCAAGCTCACCTATTAAACTAATCGGGTCTTGAAAAAATCTCAAACTCTATAAATAATTGGTGGGCTTGGATATCTAAACAGAATATTGAACCCGTGGCCACCTCTAGATATATACATAGCCATAAAATATTTTGTAAAAAATAAATATGATTAGGCCCTCCTACTAGCCATGCTCCGACGTAACAATTTGAAGACTTGACCAATAGTTCACAATGTATAAATAGAATAATATTGGTATATTTAGAGAGCGTGACCAAATTACTATTTTTTTTTTTAACAATTTGTGGCTGAATCCTATTTTTAGCAACAAACAAAATAGGTGACTAAAATCTCATTTTCTAGTCTAAAGTTGTCTTTTATTGTTCTTATTATTTAATGAAAAGTAGTGTTTCAAATTTTGTGAATAATAATGTAAAGCAATTCCGTGACTCAAATGAGTTATGTGATGATTTGAGTTCATATTCTCGTTTTTGGACCGATTATCTGCTTCTAAGACATCTTTTTTATACAATGGACGCCAAAGCCCTGGTAATGCTAATTCACTTAAACTCCACAAGTCAATTAAATACTTAATTAAAAGTATATTGAGATTTTTATTGCGTTGCTTATTTATTTATCGGTAATGCTATATAATTAAATTTTTTATAAAAAATCATTTGTTTAGGTTTATTAAGAGCATTTTTTCTTTAAAACAATACAATTATTGTAATGGTATTTCATTACAAAAAAAAAAGTAATTGCAACATCATTTTAATTGGATTTTCTGTGTAAATATTACGAAAGAATAACATTTTTTTAAAATTCAAAATAGAGTAGAGTTCTTCATTCCTACTAAAGAAAAATTATTCAATACTTTTTGAGCGTTGCGTTACTTTTGTTCCACTTCATACAATACAATAAATATCTCCTACTAAGTCAGTCCTGAACACATCTACTGAACCCAACTTAAACCCATCTGGTAATAAAATGACTCATTAAATTGTGAGAGAAGGAATAAGAGTGACATGGTTACCCAAAAGCATTTAATAAGCACTCCTCACAAAATGAAACTGCATATTTGAACAATGGCCAGGAGAGTATTAGGTTATGTCATACAATCCTTCTAATTATGTGGATAAACTGCACTTTAGTTCATGAACTGAAAACTAACTCCCATCAAATCTATGAACTCAAATGACTAAGTCATCGAATTCAAATTTAAACCAATAATTAGTTGCCACGTGTATGTTATGATATTAAAACACATAATAATATATATTTTATTGAAAATTTGCATAAAATTTTTGTAATGTATTAAAAAAATAACTATTTTGTTTCTTTTATTTATTTTAAATAACATAAATTTTGGTAAATTTTAAAAAAATCGATGCTTAAAAAATTTAGAATGTATTAAAAAATATGTATTTATTTATAAATTTATAGTTATATATTATTATATATGTGTACTTGCACTTTAGAGATACTCTTATATTTTTCACAAATGAGCACTTGCACAACTGCACTTGTACCCGCACCCTGCATCCGCATTGCAATCGGTGACTAGTAAGAGTGTGCATGGACTGGCCCCGTGCTAAATTTAGAATCGACTTGATTGGTTTTGGAATTTTTTACCCACAATCGAATTGATCATTAAATAGAACCGAACCGAACCAACCCTACTCAGTTTGGGTCCATGTCGAATCGATTTTAACTTTTATTATATATTATTAAAGGTGTTCGTAGATTGGGTTAGGTGGTGATTCACCAACTGAACCGTCAAGCTCATGGTTCAAAAACAATAGAATCGATTTTGACTCAATTTGGGTGCGGGTTGGTCGGCTTCAGGTTTGGCTTTATGAATTTTTGTAAACGTCTCAGATCAGTTCGAATTGCTTAAGGTAGTAACCCACCAACTGAATCGCTAAAAATCAGGTTCACAAATCTTGGAACCGATTTAGACTCGATTTGGGTTCAAATTGTGTTCGCATTCTGGTTGGTGGGCCAAGTGAGTTTTTTGAACACCCCTATGTATTATTTAACTTATTTATTCAAAAAATAAAATAATAAGATTGGTCTTGCATTTTTAATTTTTTAAAAAAATAAAAAAATGACATAAATACAAATTCATAATAATTAAGCACAAATTAACTATGATTTAATGGACTTTATGCGATATTAATATTGGATTTCAGTTCAGTTCTTGAATTAGTAGGTTGAGTCGGCTGTTGAGTCGGTTCAAGTCCAAAAAAATAGATCAGGTTACTATTTTTTAGATTCATAATTGAACTGATTTTTTAACCGAACCAAACCATGCCACGATCATTATGAGGGCCCGCTTCAAATTAATTTTCTCGTAGCAAAGCGACGGTCTCATCCGAAAATTACGCGTACACGGTCACAGCTAATTATTTTTCAACCATAACAGCAGTCAGCGGTCAGTAATGCAACGCTGCGTTCAGAGCCGTTCCACCTTCCAATAATTCACGTGATTATTCACGCCTTTATTATTTATTTATTTATTTATTTCTATGCCTGCAAAGGCAAAGTGTACGAAAGTGCGCTTTTAGCTTTCAAACAATCCTATATGGGACCGTTGGCTGGAAGTTTCCGCACAGTTTTTTGCCCTTTTTTCTCTTTTTATAAAAAATGTAGTTCTTAATTTTTGTGGACCAAATTGCCCTCGCAAATGAATGATGTTATAAGAATAATATATATATATATAGTATTTATTTCTTTGCATTCTTGTTTTTTTATTGAAGAAAAAAGTTAATAAGTGTTAAAAGTATAGTTGCACGAAAACTCGTTAGGGAGGCGAAAATGTGGTTTTTTGAAAACGCATTTTTAGGATGTGTGCGAAATTTGTTTAAAAAATTTAGAAAAACGTTTGAGAAATTCCTGGAAAACGTTTGAGAAATTCTTAGAAATACTTAACGGAAACTCTTGAAAAACTTAGTAAAAATTCTTAAAAAACGTTTTGAAAACTTAAAATATTAATTTTTATACATTTTTTTTCCTTAAGTTCTAACTAATAAAGTTATTTGCATAGGTTTTCACTAAGTTTCTCAAAGGTCTCTGCTAAGTTTTTTCAAGATTTTTACTAAATTTCTCAAAAGTCTTCACTAAATTTTTTAAAAGCCTATTTTGAGTTTCAGAAGAGTTTCTTATTAAGTTTTTCAATCGTTTTCCTCTTCCGATTTCTCCTTATATTTTTAGCTGCGCTTTTCGTTTTCGTTTCTCCTAACGTTTTCCGCTTCTGTTTTCTATTCTAACAACTATGGTTAAAAGCATCAAGGATAATCAAAACACTACTTTGCATCGGGTTAAGTCTTGGATTAGTGTCAAGAGTAAAATTCATCATTTATCAAATAAAAAGGCAAAAATATAGCAATTCCACAAATTCCTATAAAATTCTACAACGATAAACAACCAATTATAAAAAAACATGATTAATGATAATAAATCTCTTGATTTGGCAATTGTTGGAGCGTAGACAAAAACTAAACCAACAACACTATTAATGTCAAATTTCCTTTGCACCCTTCAATGACGAAAATAGTCATAATTTTTTTTATTTTTTTAAGGGAGACCAAATACAAAACACCCAAAATTGGGGTGTATGACACTCTAATAGCTCCAAGAATCGAGTAATTGATTAAATAAATTATGTGATAGGTTGGAATGCTCCACCCTCTACTATTATTTCTTTTCAATTTTTTTTAGGAATGATTAATTCTTACTCATCATATATGAAAGTAATGTACATGCTAAATCAATTGCTATCCTAATATGACATTACTCTCCTAACTCGTTTACAACCCCACACTGGTTCGAGCCCAACGGGATCCAAACGGATCCAACACCACAAAAATACCTTCAAGAAATTAAAAAAAAAAACAAAGACAAGGCTAGTCCGGTCAATTCAAACTTAGAAGAGAAACGAGTAACCGAAATAGAAAATCAAAAAAAATTACTGGTGGGAAAACGAGAAGGAAGCTGTCAGCAGCTAGCAGAGGCGGGAGAGGGAGAGGAAGAGGAGAGAGAAAGAGCAATGAAGAAGATTTCTTCTCCAAACCCCTTCCTTCCTCCTCCTTCAACTCCAACCCCAACAAATGGAATCCCCTTTCTTAACCGAAACCCCTCCAACAACAGCAACTTCTACTATTATTGTTGTGCCGCAGATCTCATCTCTCGCTTTGATTACCGCACTCGTAATCTCACCCAACTGAACCGTCATCAACCGCCCCGATTCTCTCTCTAAAAATTTGAGCATTTTGAGGTACTATTCTGATCTTTCCTCACCAGTTCTCCGATTCCGATGCTCAAATAGTAAACACATACAACATATATGACAATATGTATATATACAAACATATATGGATCGATAGACGATTTGTATTACTGTTGTTATTAGGAATTTAGGAGATTTCTAGTTCAGTCTAGGTCGATGTACGAACATGGGGTGGTATGGCGATCTTAGAAGCTATAGCAATCTCAGGTTTCTATTTTTATAGACGAAACTTTTGTTGGGTTTTCAAGATGAATTTGGTTGTGGTTTGTTTTAGGGAATCTCTGGGCTCTTTCTATTTTCCTTGTAATTGATTTTTTGATATATTTCTCATTGGTTTTGTTGGAATAAGGGTACTAAGCTCTTGTTAGGATTTCTGTGATCCTCTCCCCTTTTTTCAACTGTTATTGAGTCCCATCCTTTATTGTGATCATCACAGAGGTCATTGAATATACAGGTGTGGAGGGCTGTTCTTTGGTTTATTATTTATAATCTTATTCATTATTTTTTATGGGTATATTATTTTGTCATATCTGCTTTGCTTATTCTAGTTGATCATTGGGAACTGGGGATTTATAACTGATGTTTTCGTAGATTAGTTTGGTTGTTATTGTCCTCATAGTGTTCTTCAGTAGCATTTGAAATTGATTTTGATCCTTTTTTTATTCGGCATTATTATCACGGAATTTAGTGTTTTTTAGCGAGAAATTGCTTGGTTGATCTTGCATCTCTTACACTGGATAACATGTCATATTATGCTCTCAGGAATATGTTTGGGGGAAGTGATAACAGCAATCTCGTGTTTCCGGTTTTCATGGGGGAAAATTGTTACCAGTATGATGCTACTGCATTGCCTCAGCTGCAGTTAGTTGGAGATTGTGAGTTTTCCCAGTGACTAATTGGTTATTTGTAGGATTTTACTTTTCTCTTGCATTTGAATCTAAATCTATTTAAAAATGTTGCACGGCCTGTCTTGTATTTCTATCTATATTGTTTATTTTACTTATTGTTTCTTCTCACCTTGATGTCACAATGGTTGAGGCCTCGAGGGTTATGCGTACCTTAGCTTGTTTGATTAAGTTTTTGATTTAGTTGTGTCCCCAAAGAATGAATTTTCAAATAAGTGCTAAAACTAAATTTATAGCATTTAATGCTTGACTATTTGCTTGCATTTGATTTTTTTGTTAGCAAACATGGACACTTGTTCTAGTTTTTCCCTGTTATTCTATATAATTATTTTGATGGCTTTTTGTGAAAAACTATTTTAATGGTCTTTCATGTTCACATTGTATGAAATCTATAGATTAAGTTCGCATTGTACTTCTGTACATGCAAAATAGGACTGTATTAATCTTATGTTAATATTTCAACTCGTTGAAGAATTGGCTACAATTCTAAATTAACATGCATTGTTGTAATTTATGAACACTATTGAACAAAGACAATGGATCATCTCTTGGCCTTTCTGCTTGCCTCTTCATTATCCATTTTTAATGCTGCAGTTGTTTGCACTGCAGGGATGAAAGTTCACTTCAATGGGTGAAAAAACCACATCAAGAGTTTAATGATGAAAGGCATCTCCACTCTTTTCAATTTTCCCCTTGAGTGCTATCTAATTAGGGATGCGTGCGTCTTACTTGTGCCCCCCAAAAAAATTCTGTGCATTGTGTGTTGTTTCTTTTTTTTTTTTTTTGAGAGGGGGGGGGGGGGGGGTGTGTTGGTCTGCTGGTTTTGTTCTCCCTCATTGTTAGCTTAGATATTAAATTTATACCTGAACAGGAAAGGGAAAGTGTGTAACTCAAAACTTGAAATGTTGGAAAAGCCATGTGTAGTTTTGGAGCACTATTGGAAAAAACTAGTTCTATAAAAAATTTGAAATTATCAGTTTAGATACTCTAGTCATGAACCTCTAGCTTTGGTGGTTCAGTGCATGGTCTAAAATTCAAACATATATTCCTCTGTTTCTGAATCAAATAGAGGGCAACAGATAGAGGGAAAACAAAAGAGGTAACCAAAAATACATAAAGGAAATTAATGGAAACAAGCAACTAACAAATAACAAAAGCGAGGCAAGCTAAAGGAACCTGCCTACCAAGAAGTCCATCTTGATTGCATGTGTAATTGGCAGGGGCAGCTCATGGGCTTCTGGCATTCTAGAGATCCAGAGTAATCCTTTGCTATACATTACTGTGCAGCTGTTCCATTGTAATCTGGGGGTAAATCGTTTGGAATTCAAGAAACTGTGCTAAGTTATTGATCTATACTGCAATGGAACAGTGAGAGAGGAATATGCATCCCTTGTTAATGGCAAACTGAGCATTCTTCTCAAGCTCAATGTAATCCTAACTCTTTACAAGCTGATGAGCTATTTATGATCTCCAGAACTTAATAGGACAACAATTTAGCAAGTCCAACTTCTTGATTCTGCCCCTCCTTTCCCCCACAAAATGAGTTGGCTATATGAAGCGAGTTCGGGATTGTGCATATTTTTCCGAACTTGCCTTGTGGTGAACTCACATCTTACTTGTTTCCACGCATGCCACTAGCTAATTGACATAATTATTGTGGTTTTTTCCGGACATAATTAAACAAGGGTGCATGAGTGGCTTGCTCAATATGCATTAAGGAGCTTCAATTTTGGGCATACCTCTCCTAGGCTGCAGATGCTGGACAGACAATGATAAGGAAAAAGAACCCCATTCAGTCTTGCCTTGTCGCATGCTTGTCTCCTACTCATTCTATCACTCCCTCCTCCTGTGAGTCGCCTAGTAAAAAGTTTGTTATGAAGGCATAAAAACCAGTTCTGTGTGGACATAATTATAGCAGGGCCGGATGAGTGCACAATGTGCTCAGAGATGCTTTCCTTTAGTAGGAACTCAAAATCCCCAGTTTTTTTTCTCTTTTCAAACTGGCATGACATACCATATGTCGTTGATTTGTAGTACTTGACATAAGCTGTGGATGCTAGATAGGTCACATGAAGGGAAAAGAACCTCACAACATGTAGGTAATTGTCAGGATCAAATGAACATGTGACACTTCCAGTTCATCGTTTTCCTAAATTTATTTAACCTGCATGGATTGTGTGCTCTTGCTACCATGCTTCTTGCCCCATTCTCTCCTTGTTAACTTAGTCATTTTTATCATTCCATCATTTTTCGTAATCCTATTGAGTTCTAATGGTTGGCCTCCTACTTATCTAATAAAAGCATTTTTCTCAACTATGTTGCAGTTCCAGTTGGTTGTAGTGTTGATCCCTTGAACTTCATGGGCAATGAGCATGCAACTACCACAAATCGTCCTATCAAAAGAGGCCGGGAACCAGTACCTGTTTCTAAGCAGAAAAAGCTACAGATATCTTCGAATAATAATTTTTGCCAAGATGATGCTAGCCATGCTGGGAGAATTTTGAATCAAAATCCTGTATCAACTGGGCTGAGACTTTCATATGAGGAAGACGAACACAATTCTTCTATTACTTCTGCTAGTGAAGGCATGAAAGCTACCTTACCTGGCATCTTTCCCCTCAGCGATAGTCTTAAAATTGAGATTGATCGGCAGAAAGAAGAATTTGATCATTATATTAGAATTCAGGTAAACTGGTTTCATGAATATACTTATTATGTAAATATCACCAGTCTGTTCCACCTTGGAGAGTTGTATCTTAAAATACATTTTTTTAGGATTATGTCTCGTGCATTATGCATACCATTTCAACAATGGAATAATATGTTTGTGAGTTGTCCAAAGTTGATTGATGACAATTGCTATCATATGGTTAGATTTGTTTCATACTTCCATCCTGGTTTATATTATAGGTAGGGTTTTTATTGTCATTGTTTAGTTAGGGTTCTTCTGGTTTACTTCTCACCCAATCAACTGGAAGAAGTTTTCAGTCTGGAAATGAATATGGAAAACTTGATAAATAATTTTTGACTAATAAGAATGGATGAGAGTGGCTTGTAGCTATTTACGTTAGGAAAGGAGGGAGCAGTCAGCACAGAATTTATTTCAAAGTTGCTTTGATTAATTTGGTGATTGTGCAATCTTTTTTTTTTGTGGCTCTACATGGTTTACATAGTAAATCTGGGTTCCTATGCTTTCATAAAGTTGGTTAACAATCAACAACTTCTCTGCAGATGATAGTTTTTAATGATACAGTGGAAAATTGCTTTTTAAAATTGGATGGTGTGCATTTTCTAATTTTTCCATCAAGAAGAAAGTTGATATTCTTTTACTCGTAAGAAGCTTGGTACTAGTATTTGGTGTCATCAAAGTGAATGCTTTTATATAACAAAACTTTAAGGAAATATGTCGCAAGATTTTTTGCAACTTCTCATTGTATCTTTGTTGAACAGGAAGCAAACATGGTGAAGGGTATAAGGGAGTTGAAGCAGAAACAGACAGCTTCTTTCCTTAACGCCTTAGAGAAAGGAATCGGCAGGAAGTTACACGAGAAAGAACTTGAAATGGAGAAGATGAACCGCAAGAACAAGGAACTAGGGGAGAAAATAAATCAGGTTGCCATGGAAGCTCAGGCCTGGCACTACAGAGCAAAATATAACGAGTCCATTGTCAATGCCCTTAAGAGCAATCTCCAGCAGGTCATTGCAAAAGGTGCTGTTCAAGCGAGGGAAGGCTTCGGGGACAGCGAGTTAGACGATGCTGCCTCTTACACCAACCGGAATCATCAAGACACTCCGGGAAGTTCTGGCAATCCTGTTTCCACGAAGACGCTGTTGAATTGCAGAGCTTGTAAGGGTAAAGAAGTCTCCGTCTTGTTAATGCCCTGTAGACATTTGTGTCTCTGCAAGGACTGTGAAGGGTTTGTTGATATTTGCCCAATCTGCCAGGTAATGAAGACTGCAAGCCTTCAAGTATTCATGTCTTGATAGTTTTTTTGTGGCCGAACACTTGCAATTTTCATTACCTGTGTGTAGAGGGTTCATTCAAGTTCAAATGCCATCATGGTTAATGGAATTATGAGCTGTGCGCTGAGAAATTATGAATTTAATGGATTGGATTGGGGGTGGTCTCCCTTTTGCCCTTGCCTTGGGGGGCTTGTTAAAATCTCTGGCTTTGTAAATTGAATTCTTTGAAACTTTATGGAATGGCAAGAGAAAGAATATAAATATTATTTTATTTTGTCCTCATTTCTTTTATGTTTTTCTTTTTCTTTGTTTTTCTCTTGTTAAATTTGAGTTTAAAACACAATAGTAAGGAAAGTGGTTTTTTTTTTATTCGTTTAGTTTTATAAAAAATATGAAAAAAAAGTAGAAGGAAAATTACTTTTTGTTGTTTGAAATTGCAAGAAAAAAGGAAAGAAAAAAAAAGCAAAAAAAAGTGAAAGGAAAATTATTTTTCGGTGTTTAAAATTAGAAGAAAAAAAGGTAGGAAAAAGAAAATGAAAAGGAAGAAGGAAGAAAATTAACTTTTATCCTTTTTTTTTAATCTTCTTCCTAAATAAGAAACCAAACAAAGAGGTTGTTAAACTAGCAAGTAGCTTTGGACATCAAATCAGAATGAGTTTTCGTGGTTGACTTGACTAGCTTTGCTAATGCGAAGTTAGTAATAAGACGCAAGGTAGAGCGGTCCGCCGTCCACTTTTAGGACTGTTAATAGAAGAGGAAGAGGCTAATAATCAAACAATCAAAACGACAAGAATCTTTCTCCAATTAACACTTTAATTTGAAACAAATTCCACCAAACATAATGCGGAGAAGAAATTCTTTGCTAAACTTATACCAACCACCCACCATTTTGAACAAAGAAAAACACAAAATGCAAACTACTACTTCAAAAACTACCCAATAATTTTTCTTTTTTCTTCTTTCCTAATTTAGAATTTTTTTCCAATAACGAGGGAATTACCCAACACACATTCTCTCTTCTCACTCTTAATTTTGGATTGCATTGAATATTTTCCCGGTTGCAAGGGAGAGAATTCCCTCAATTTGAGGGAACTTAGCATGAGCTTGGCTATTTTCCAAGTTGGGTTAGCTAATCATTGTTTCAAAAGTGATTTCTTCCCTCACCTATGACTCCTACCCCCAATTTCACATCAAGGTTACCGGTAATTTCTTGTCGTTTGGCAGAGAAAATGATTTATCCAAACTCAATAAAAAATGAAAAAAATAAAATAAAAAGAAAAGTAAGAAATTTTTTTTTTATTAATTGAGGCGTTGACTAACATAAAAATAAAAAGTTTATTTGATTTAAAGTTTATTTAAAAATAAATAATTTTATAATTATATTTAAAAAAATAAAATTTAATATAAAATAATATAATTTTAATAAAATACGTGATAAAATTATATTTAAACTATTAACTATGAAATAGAGATAATGAAAAATCCGAAATATCGTCGAGAAAACACCCCAAATTCCTGAGAAATCAAAATCCCGGGAATATCCCTCATTTCCTTTCCCATTCTCTCTCTCTCTCTCTCTGTGTGGTTCGGTGTGACTTCTGTCTCCATACTAACCTTCCTCATTCACCAACTCCAACCTCGCTCTTCGACGGACTCCCCAACCTTCCACACTCTCTCCCTCTCTCTCTCTCTCTCTCTCTCTCTCTCTCTCTCTCTCTCCCTGTACTGTGATCTGGATCTCGAAAATGCAGAGCACTGCATTTGCGTTATCTTCATCAATTTCGCTTCCGAAGCCTCGAAGGCCTTCGGATCCTAGCTCGTTATACAGATTCCATCCTATTTCTATATCGTCGCCTTCGAGATCGCTTGATTTTGCCTCCGTTAATGGCCTCTCTGGCTCGTCGCTTCGTCGATTGCCTTCGATTTGTTGTTCTACGTCTTCGTCGTCGTCGTCTTCGAGATTGAATGGCTGGATTTCGACTCCGCCTCCCGTGCCCGAGCGCGAATCGGAGGGTGTTGAGGTCAGGGCGGCGTCGGTCCCCGACAGTGCCGGTGAGAGTGCCAAGTCGAAAAGCTTGGCTAGCACGTTGCAGCTTGGGGCTCTCTTCGGGCTTTGGTATCTTTTCAACATATACTTCAACATCTACAACAAGCAGGTAGACGATTCTTCTCTGTTTATAGCTTATTTTCGTTGCGTGCATGCGTTATTATGCAACATCCTTGTGATTTTACTGTACAGAATTTGAGGTTTTGTATATCATATTCCTCTTAATGAGCTCTGATCTGTCTCTTGATGTGCTTTGTGTGCCTCTCTCTCTCTCTCTCTCTCTCTCTATATATATATATATATATATATGCGCATATGCACGCACGCATCCATGTACCACTCTTGTATTATGTCTGCATGCATGCACGTCTCTGTTTCGAGATTTCTAGAATTTTGGATTTCAGGGGATGAACAAGCTAAATCACGTGGGAGATGGAGGTAAATTTGATCACTTGAACAATTGAACGGGATTTTTATTTTTATTTTTACTTTTGTTTGATATTTAGAAGGTTTCTAGTTCCAAAATTTTTAATGTTAAATGCTGCTGAATTTTTTCTTTTAAGAAATTTGCTTTGCCGTGTTTCTAATGCATGCAGATCTGTTAAAAAGTTAGATTGTTTACAAATGAAGCAAAACATAGGAGACATGATTAAGAATTGTTGTGAACTTTGGTGTTTGAGGAAATATGCAGTGAGTCAATGGCAAATGGTTTATATGTTGAAAGCTTGTTGAGCTATGATTTAGCAATCAAACTTTTTTAATTAGTGAGTATGAAATTAATGGTTCGAGAATTTGTGTTGTTCTGGACAATTATTCATTAAATTTGAATGTTAAAACTTCTGATAAGGATAAAAGAGCGCAATTGCTGATTCTCCTTGTTCACAGGTTTTGAAAGTGTACCCCTTCCCAGTCAGTGTCACCACAGTTCAGTTTGCCGTGGGGACTTTATTTGTTATTTTAATGTGGACATTTAATCTCCACAAACGGCCAAAAATTAGCGGTGCACAGGTATGCCGATATAAAGCTTAAATGAAAGTGTCATGTATTTGGGCTGCCATTATCATGCTAATTCTGATTAATAAGTCTATTTTCATGACAGCTTGCAGCAATCCTTCCGTTGGCAATGGTGCACACCTTGGGCAACCTATTCACAAATATGAGTCTTGGAAAAGTTGCTGTTTCATTTACTCACACAATTAAAGCCATGGAGCCCTTTTTCTCAGTTGTCCTCTCTGCTATGTTTCTGGGGGAGGTGCACATTTCATATGCTTCTATTGCTTTTTAGGTTTTTACTCCCACCATTTAGTTTCTTCTCCTGGGCATGCTGGATGGAGGATAGAGTTACACACTTTCTTTTGTCAGATGACTATGAAGTTAGTAGCCTCATTTAATCCACCATCATCATTTTATGCTTTTGAAAATATTTGCTAGCAATTTCTGATTTAATTGTTGGCTTGCCTGTTGATGGTGCACACAGCATGGCACATGGTAGGAAAGTAATTTATTGATTTGTACCTTTGATAGTGGCGAATATTCATCGTTATTGATTATCTTTTTTTCCCTGCTCAAACAGATGCCCACTCCCTGGGTGGTTTCTTCTCTGGTACCAATTGTTGGTGGTGTGGCTCTGGCTTCAGTGACTGAGGCTTCTTTTAATTGGTGCGGGAATACGCATGCATTTACCGTATATCATAACTTACCTCTTTATTGCCCAAAAACTTAACAAAAATGAAAGAAGGGACGGAGGGAGAGAAAAAAAATGTGTATCATTCTGTCTATGTAGTACTTTTCACCAGTGTTCAGTTTAGTTTTTATAGAATAGCATATTTTTAGAAGTAGTTGAAGTGGTTATCCCAGATTTTCATGTGCAATCTCATTTTTTCTATTTGTGAAACAGGGCTGGGTTTTGGAGTGCAATGGCTTCTAATGTTACCAACCAATCTCGTAATGTCCTTAGCAAGAAGTTCATGGTCAAGAAAGGGGTATGTACTTACGGTTTTATTTGCACGATGTTGGTAGATCAGATTGCTAGTAAGTTGGAATAGTTTGTTCTTTTCTTCATTGATGTTAAAACTCCAGAAAGTCGTAGATCAGAATGCTATAGTGTGGAACAGTTTGTTCTCCCCTTCATTGATGTTAAGTGCTTCTAGAAATCGGTGGCAGCAAATAATTTGTCATGATACAGTTTGCCTTCTAAATTTCTTCCCTTCATTGATGTTAGTGCTTCTAGAAAATGGTGGCAGCAAATAATTTGTCATGATAAATTTCTTTCAAGATTATTCTTTTTCCCTAGTGAAAGAATAGATAATTCTCTCTCTCTCTCTCTCTCTCTCTCTCTCTCTCTCTCTCTCTCTCTCTCTCTCACAAATACATAACTAATTGTTTGTTTTCGTACAGGATTCTTTGGACAACATTACTCTTTTCTCAATTATAACAATTATGTCCTTCATCTTGTTGGCTCCAGTTGCTTTTTTCATGGAAGGAGTCAAGTTCACCCCCTCATACCTGCAATCTGCTGTGAGTTAATCTAGAATGCTACAAACTGCTTCTGTTCAGCTACTTTTATGTTCAGATATAAGGCATCTTTTTCACATTCGATATCTGATTCTATTTTATTTCATTATGCTCGTCAGGGATTGAATGTCAGACAAATTTATACTAGGTCTCTCCTTGCTGCACTCTGCTTTCATGCATATCAGCAGGTAAGAACTTCAACTTCAGTGTTTCTTTCATGTTCCTTTTCTAGAAATTCATGAATTATGTGTTCTTTATGTTCCCTTATATCTATTTACTGATTAGTAATTGGTTAAATTAAAGATTCAAATTATTATTTTTGCAGTAATTTGATCTCCATCTCACTGTAGGTCCCATTAATATATAGTTTATTCTTTAATTTTTCTCCTAGTAGAAAAAGAAAAAAGAATTAAGAAAAAAATGAGATTAAATTACTTTGATTTCTAGGAAGTCTTGAAATTGGAAGTTTGAAAACATATTTTACATTACAGGACATTCTTACAGTACTTTGCTTCTTGATGGGCCAATTCTTTTTGTTAGTGATTCTTGTAATTTTTGGTGTTCACCAAAAGCCATGGTTTTTTAATATCTTTTCTGGTGAAATTGATTGTGTCTGTGCTCTTTGTGGCTCCTTTCACTGCTTGTTTCTGTAAGCTTGAGTTTGTTTTAACTCCTTAGGCTGCTGATTTCTAGTTCTGCAAAAGTGTTACTGGACCTTTCTGAAGATGTTCCTATAGATGCTAATTCAGCTCTTATATTCTATCTTGCACCAAGTCAAGTAACTAGTGAAAGAGCACATTCTTATGTTTCAATACAGGATAAATATACCCAGAAAACATTGAAAAGGTTCAGTGGTTCCTGAATTTGTGGCTATTTCTTAAACCTAGAATTAGAATGGCTTACTTGTTAGTTTGTTATAATTGCCATTTGTCAGATTGCTCTTTCATTTGTTGAGGCCTTTTCCTTTTTTTTTTGGCAATCTTATAACAGGTCACCTCTTTACTTTTGCCATTTGGGAGATTCTTATTTGGGTTGATTATAATTTTAGTTTAAAGTCACTGCCTTCTCAATTATCAATGGTTCCTGTCACTCACAAATTATTGCTACAGTTAAAAATTCACGTTTTCTTTTTCAAATGAGTCATCAAAGAGTTAGGTTGTCAGTACTAAAGTATTGTTTAAGACCATCATAATGATTTGAGTGGGGGATTCTGTGTATTAGCTGGAAAAGTTTGCCACTGGGTATGGATATGCATAAAAGAGCAAGTGAAAATGCAATCATTTTGATGATCTGTTTAAGATAGCTGTGTTTTGGGGCAGCCAACCGACCAATTTTGGCAATGCACAGGACAAATAGAATCATCATAGTGCCATATTATAAGCTATTTTGATTTAGATTAGGTTGTCCTTATGACTTACAAAGTCATCCATGATTAGTTGTTACAATTTCATTGTTTATAGAAATTCGAACCCTTAAGACCACAAAAAAAAAAGGCTATAGAAGGAATCTTTTAGCTATTATTCTAGCTTTGCACCTTTCTATTTGGTTATCTTCCTTACAGGTTTGTGATTAATATATTCAAGTATACTTCCATAGTGCAACTTGAAGTATAATAGGAAGATTCATGATCTAGAGATTTCCCGACTGGCCATTTTTGTAATTGCTCTTGCCTCCGTGGAGCTGCTGAAAATCAGAGAGTGAGGGGCAAATTTGATAAGTTCATTTATTTTATTGTTATTTGTTACCTTTAATAAATCACCAAAACATTAGGCTTTTAAGAAATGGTATTTCTATTCAATTAGCCTTGCCCAATTGAGGATTTGGAGAGAGATATCTGACAAATGAGAAATGATGGGATTAAAGAAATATAAATTGGCTAGCATTAAAAGGTTAATGCTTGCTGATGGCATGAAAATTTGGGCAAGAAATTTATTTTTGGACAAGATGGCTTGTCATGGGTAACCAAGATTAATAGTCCATCAATATGGAGTGACATGATCAAACTAAAGGCACTGCAAGGATGGAAAGGAAGGTCAATGAAACAATAGTTGACACATGCCTTATCTAGTTGCCTCCTAGATATTACAGTTTAGCCTGTAAAATCTCAAGAAGTCATAAAAGCCAGTGCACAACAACATGGCTTAGAAGATTGTTTTCCACTCTGGTGTGACAAGTACTGCAGTTCTCCATTAAATTTAGGCCCAAGTCACAGACTGGTTCATGCTATATAGATTCTAAAACATGCTATATAGGCTTTCTTTCTCATAAAAATGCTGATATGTGTTTTTGCCTGCAGGTTTCTTATATGATATTGGCAAGGGTATCCCCTGTTACCCACTCTGTGGGCAATTGCGTGAAGCGGGTGGTGGTTATTGTGACCTCTGTTCTCTTCTTCGGCACACCTGTTTCACCTATCAACTCTATGGGTATAAATATTACTTGCACATCATATCTCACAGGCGACACTAATAATATAATAAACAATAATTTTTTTATTTAACCGGACAAAGAATGGTCTTCTCATCATCTTTTTTTTTTCTTCTTTCTATCAGACCCCTTCTTTTCTATTAGACATGTTAATTTTTTTTCCTGACTTTTGCTGCAGGTACTGGAGTGGCCCTTGCTGGAGTGTTCCTGTATTCAAGGGTGAAGCGCATAAAGCCAAAGACGGTTTGAATTTCTTCTGTTAAGAAATTTTGCTGGTAACTGGGGTGGGGGTTTAGACTAGTGCATGTCAAATACACAGTGTTTCTTCTTTCCCCTTTCTCCGATAATTTTACCGGCTGCAAAATTGATGATCCGGGAAAACAATTTGTCTGTTGTGTTCTGTGCTTTTGATTAGCACGTCTTAAGTAGTAGGCTGTTTTGTGAATGTAGAATGTAGACTCTGCCAATGTTTGGGAGAAGGTAGTACCTTAAGCAGATAAATCTGTTGCATAGAATTCTCCTACATATTCAATTGGAATATAGCACCCATGTTTCAGGTGCTACTTTCGTTATGACTTTTACCTTTCGTGTATCGCAGATAAATCTGTTGCATTGAATTCTCCAACAATGGGAATATAGCACCCTTGTTTCAGGTGTTACTTTCGATATGACTTTTACCTTCCCTGTATTTGATGTCCCCATAAAACCAAAAAATCTAAGGCCCAATTACCACTGAGGTTACTTTGCTCAAATATTGTTAATTTTACTTGGAAGACTTCTTCTTTGTTTTATTCTATATTTGACTTTTATAGAAGCCAAAATAGGTCTTTTATGATTAATGTTAGTTGACATCAGAAGATTAATTTTTTTTATATCACAGTGGTGTTGTACATTCATATACTGTCACGCTATTTTTATGCCATTTTTATTTCATTTTAAACAATTAACTTACCATTATATACAATTTTCCCAAATGCCTTACATTTAACAGGTATCAGTTTGATCCGAAGAAATTTTATTAAATTATTTCCTTAGAATAGTTTTTGGAGCAATTGTTGAAAGTACTTCAACAGTCCTGTTTTTTCACAAAACGAAATGGCTACAATTGTTAAATGAGGTTGATTTTTTTAATTATATTTTTATTTTTGTATTTGTTCTCAACAATGACACTAATCACTGAGGTGTTCTCATCTTTTTAAAAATGTAGATTGTATGTTTAAAAAATGCTGACCTCCATGACCTGATGGATCATGAATGCCAGAAAGACTTGCCTATCACAGGTGTATTAAAAGCAAATCACAGGAATAGCCAGTGTAATTTACCCTCCCAAAAAAGAATAAAATAAAAAAACTATGAAGCCATTCACAATTTCACAGGATCATTAAATGAGCTTATTAATTCAAAATGCATCACTATATCAGTCAATATGACCATCCACACTTTCTTCTATTTTTTTTTTTCTTTCTCTTTGACTCATATATAAGTCTACTTGTACTGTTGTACAATACAATTCCATAGCATATCCACTTCCATAAGCTTGCATGTGAATTGAACTCAAAACCTACCAGGGAAAGATACAAAAAATGTAACAGGTTATATATAATAGTTATATTATATATATATATATATATAAGCCAAAAGTTTCATACAAATTGTTTTAAAACATGTCAAAACATTAATCCGACAACAACGATAACATTTTGTTCTTCCTTACTATTCTCTCTGTGTCTAAATTTACTTCCAACTTTCAGGAGTCCCAAAGATCCAATATATAATATATCTTTTAAGGGTGTATGTATTGGCTTCAAAGAACTTTAGAAAGTGACTTGGGTGATCATCTCCATCAAATCCATCTCCTTCTTCACTTCACACTGCATCAGTACTGAAGCCACATCTAATGGCATCTCCATATCAAACCCTTTCTCACCATCATCATCCACAGGAGGAGGACAAGGCATCTGATCAAGAAGAGAATCAATGCTACTCTCTTCAAACAAGTTCTCACCGAAAGGAAATTCCGGGACATCGTTGAAGTCATAGTTTGGAACTAGCCGGTCACCGTGACAAAATTCCAGGGCCTCTGCTGGCTGAAATCGAATTGGTGGTGCTAAGGCCGGAGCATTTGTCGAGTTGTCGGCCTTGCCGTCCAAGTTCAAGCTCTTGATGTAGTTCTGAAGGAGAGAGCTTGATCTTGGGTGTTTGGGTCGGCATTTTCGCCTTGAGTATTGCCTTCTTTTTGTTGCATTCCAGTGGTTCTTGATGGAGTTTTCGGTTCTTCCGGGCAAGCTCTTTGCAATTTCTGCCCATTTGTTTCCCACTTCTGCATGGGCATGGATTAGTATCTTGTCTTCCTCTTCACTCCATGTATCCTTCTGCAAAGAAAAATAATCAGGTTGATTAGCTTTTATTATACATATATGTATATGTATTTATACGTACAATAAATTATATACGAATGGATGAATTCATGTTTATTACCATGGATGTGCATGCATATATATAGATGGTGGTCAAATAATGTTGGGTTATGGATAGAGATGGCAATTGGCTAGTGGCGGGGTGGAGATTGAAATTTTCATCCCCTCCTTCACCTAAAATATTTACTTTCATCTTTGCCTCCATGGATAAAAGTTTGCCTTTATTTCTGCTTCCACTCCCTCCACCGTCTCCAAGCCAAAACCCAAGTCTAAGCCATAGTTAGCAAAATGGGAAGCAGAAGCAGGAAATATTAGGAAAAACGAAAGAAGAAAACGCGGCCAAAAAATATAGGAGAAATGGAAAGCGAAAAATGATTGAAAAACTTAATAAAAAAACTTTTTTAAAACTCAAATGAGACTTTTAATAAACCTAGTAAAAACTTTTGAGAAACTTAGTAGAAACCTATGCAAATAATTTCATGAATATTTAGTGAGAACTTAAGAAAAAAAATGTATAAAAATTAATATTTTTGAAACATTTTCCAAGCGTTTCTTCTAAGTATCTCAAGAGTTTCCGTTAAGTATCTCAATAGTTTCCTAAGAGTTTTCCAAACATTTCCTAGAAGTTTTCGAAACATTTCCCCTGCGTTTTCGAAACGTTTCTTCAAAATTTTAAAATAAGTTTCGTACCCGTCCTGAAAATGCGTTTCCGCTCCCAAATTGAGTTTTCGTGCAACTATAGTATTAGACCAAGTCCAAACTTTTTTTTTTTTCCTTTTTGGTACAAAGGAAACAAACAACTCAAAGAAAGAAAAGAAAACAGGAGAACTAAAGTATCATGAATACTAATAATATTTTGAGTTGCATATACAGTAAAATAATGTTATTATACTATCAAAAAAACTAAAGCTTAAAATATCAAATTAAAATGGTTTTATTATACAATAAAAAAAATTAAAGCTTAAAATAACAAATTAAAAACTCATTCAACAAACAACATTAAAAAATTATTGAATATAAATTGAACATCAATCAACACAAAGCTTAATGATTATATCACTAGCATTACCAAATATTAAAATACATTTCAAACGTAGTAGATGTATAATTTGATAAGAAGTATAAATACTTACATGACTATTATAAAAATAAGAAGCTAAAAGCGGCCTATATAAAAATAAAAATAAAAATGCTAAAAGCGGCAGAAGTGGAGCGAGGGAAGAACTTAGTCTATCTGTGCTTCCATTTCCGCATGAATTTTCATTTCGACTTTCATCCCCGCCTCTAAACTATTGTAAAATCTGTTTGGTTTTACTTTTAAAATTTTTGTTTTCTTTTCATTCTCAGTTTTTTTGTGTTTTCGAAAATAAAAACAATGGGAGTTTAAAAAATATGATTGTTTCATATTGTATTAATTTTCGTATGAAAATGATTTTCGTAAATTCTGAAAATAACTATTTTCTGTTTCCTAAAATTGGGGGTGTTTGCAGAAAAAACTATTCTATACCAGTTTTTTGAAGCAATTTACAAAGTGCACCATCGCGATTTCTAGAGGACGAAACCAAAAAATAGGAAGCAAGACTACAACCAAACTTTGCCTAAAATTATTATATTGGCTTATGTTAAACCAGAGAGATCAACAAACACAGTGTATAGCAAGCATGAAATAGACTCAATAGAGAAGAAGAAATGAATATATATACCTTGATATCAGGCCTTAGATGATTGTGCCATCTCTCTCTACACTGCTTGCCTATCCTTCCCTTCAGCATTTGAGCAATATGAGACCATTTTCTCACTCCAAATTTCTCTACCAGATGAATTAACACTCTACATATACATACAAATATATTTGTTATATACATATGATCACAATCATAAAACATAACCAAATATAGAAACTAAACCCTAAAAATATAACAAAGAACGTAATATTACTAGCCGAAAATCGCATAAAATAAAATAACAATTATCTAAATTTTTTTTTTTCACCTATCTTCTTCACTGGTCCATTGTCCCTTGACTGAATTGCACTTCTTACGAGCTTTGCATGGCTTTCTTGTCGCGGCGGCGGCGGCACTGCCATTCTTTTTCATACCAATTTTCTTGTAATACCCATTTTCAGCCGTTATGCATGAGCCTTCATCAGGTATCAGAAAGTTCACAGGTTTGATATCTTCACAGTTGAAAGCCATGCAGCTTCTGTCGGATGCGGTCAAATCCGCCGGAGTTTTCTTATGATAATTCAAATATCCACCGCCACCGCCACCGCCACCGCCACCACCGCCGTGAAAGTTCTGCATGGCGGCTGCATTATTACCATTTCCTCCACTTTCTGCAAATGGCTTGGACTCGTAAAAATCATCGAGGTTTGGAGAACAGCCATTGGCGAACGGGTCGAAAGGATCTAAACAAACGGGTTGGACCACCCCGAATTCGGGGTTTAACGATGACCCGGTAAAAGAAAACTGATCATCAAGTTGGTGGAGATCTTGAAAGAAGCCTTTTGATGAACAAGATTCGAAGCAGAAACCATCTTCGATTTCGGGTTTCGGGTAATTGTTGGAAAGTACTGGTTGGTAGGTGAGATCTTCTCTATACTTTGTGTCGAACTCCATGAGAGAGAAAGCATGAGAAAATGAGGAAGAAAATGGCTGTGAAATGTGAATGTATTGGAGCGCTCTCTCTCAAACCTTTGTTGTTTCTTAATAGGGTAGGATGGGAAGGCATTTATGATGGTGTGGACTAATTTTGACTGTTGATTCATGGATTGATCGTACGGTTGGTATTGCATAGGATTCACTTGATACAGATGCTTACCAAATTGAACCATGTTAGTAATGATTTGTGTTCCGAAGAATTTCCATTTTTAGAGGTTTTGGTCAAAGTCTAGAGTCAACCTTTTAGGCACCTGAAATAGTAATCCAGTCCTAACGAGATTGATGGGTGATGTTCCAACTGAGTTACGTGGCAGAAAGGCAGTGGGCTATTGCTCTGACGAACTTGCCTATTAATTTAGGGGTATTTAGTAACTCTGAACATAAAAATAGGAACCACGTCTATCTACTAAGCCAATGGGAGTAGTAGAGGTTGGAAGAACTTAGAAATTACTCTAGACACGGCAGGAGCATAATAAAACTTTGCAACACGTGGTATAAAAACAGAGGACAGCTTCTTAACATATTTCTTCTTAATGGCCATTTTAACCTTAATTAATTTTATTTTGACTGGCTAATTAAATTAGGCAATTGCTGAAATGTCTTAGTTTGGAGAATAGGATTTTTGCAGGGATTTTGCTTAGTTTTTTGCTTTATTTTTTTATCTGCCTATATATATATATATATATTTGGTTTGATGTTGGAATATTTTTTTTATGTTGGGATTTTTCCCAATATACAGTGCTCTAAGATTGTAAATGACTTCCTTTAACAACTACTTCAGGATTTAGCAACTATTTCTTTAATTTGTTTTGGATTTTATATTGCAATATCAAACCACGAATCTTCCTTTATCCACGTCGATAAACAATTTAGATATTTAAAACACGTATTAACTAGTTTGATATCCAAAGCAAAAAAGCTAAAAAATTTATTTGTAATTGATCGGCAACTTATTCACCCCTAATACAGCAAAAAAAAAAAAAAGTTCTATTAATCCTAAAGATTTTCTTGCTGCAAATATTTTGTCTCTTCATTTTGCAAAATTTTTGCTAAATGACAATAATAAAAAAAATTAGTAAAAGAAGCAATACACTGAACAAAGATATGTTAATGCCTTGAAAGAAATCGAATGATACACATATCTTGAAATCTTATTAGGCCTAAGCGAGTTTGCTTCCTAATTTTGTCTTTTAAAATAAGAAAATAAAAGAAATTAACAATTCCTTTTCTGTTTTTTTTTAATAAAAGGTTTTCATACTAAAAAAGTCACTGGTTATGTAACTGAAATCAAATTCAAAACTCTGTTCTCTCTCTCTCTGTCTCCCTGCGCATTGATTTCCAATTTACTATTGCCATTAAAAGTTGAAGTAAATGGTAAATTTAGTCCTTGACAAAGAAACACAATTAAAGCACTTTAATTTCGTTATTTATTAATTACCTCTAGTAGAGACATAGAGAGGTCAGAGTTACGTTTTAAAGCATTTTATCACCTTTAATTATAGTAGCCAATTAATACCGTTAATTACTAATTTGAAATGAAGAAAGTTTAAATTGTGTTGGCTTCAAGAGGGGAGAAAAAAAAGAGAAAAAGACCCATGTCATATTTGCTGTGCCCTAATGTTCCCTAGTTATCATACTGTCTTTCAGTTTGTTTTTCTACAATAGTTAGATGATTTTAAACCATCTAACTTACCCAAAAAAAAAAAAAAAAAAAATAGTTTCAATCTCAATGTAGTTGAATGAGAAAGGGATTCACAGCATAGCCAATGCATATTAACACCATTTAAGCAACAAATGACTTATAAGACATTCAATGTAGGGTATGCAAATCAAACAATTAGAACAAAGTACAATCAATTGCAGAATCCATAAAAAGGGTTCTCATAATCTTCTGATGGTACAACAAAAAACAAAAAATAATAAAAAAATTCCAGGGGGAAGGGAATCAAGGAACTAAGCAAAGCTCCCTAGAGGGAAAAACAAAAAATAAATAAATTTCAATTAAAGACTAAAACATCATAAGTATTGTTGCTGGAAAGCTTTTTCAGGGTTCTTCCCATCAATTTCTGAGTGATGAGGGAAATCATTGGGCATTTCAGGAGCAGAAAGCCCGGCTTCGTTAAATACTCTTACAACTTCTTGGTGGACAACTGCATTGCCTTCTGGTGTCAGGTGCAACCCGTCACTGTAAACAACGCAACAGGAATTTGTCAGGACTCTTCAAAGTAAGTTCCTTGATTTTCAGAACACAAGCATGTTAGTACCAGACAAGTTCAACCCTGGTAAACTCAAAGCATCGGCAACAGCTAGGATTTTCATGTCAATGGCAATAAGTTCAATTCCTTTTCTTTGATGGTAATAGGAAGTGCATCAAGATTTAGAATTTGTTTCCAGATACCAAAAGTTACTAACTTTCAAGGCTCTATTTGGATTTTGCCCAGCATTTATTTCCATAAAAATACAGGCACACCTGTAATCCAGCTCATGTTTTTGAGCTAGGAAGCAAGGATACTTCGTTTAGGGTGCCGTATCCATGACCAACACATGTTGGACACAGATACTCCTTAGACATGCCGGTATATGTGTCCTGAATTTTTATTTAGTTATTTTTTCATGGACAAGTCTAGGACACAAGTGACACGTATTGGACACATTTAGGACAGTTATCGGAACCGTTTAGGACACTATTGATGACTTGTGAATGTTACATTGATATATATTACACATAAAAAAGTAAAAAAAATATATTTTTTGTCATATCCTTGCCATATCTGTGTCCTTACTTTTTGAAAACATGTGTCCCGTGTCCATACCTATGTCCGTATCTGTGTTTGTATCTGTATCTATATTTGTATCTGTGCTTCTTAGTTTTTGAGTGTGCAGCAGCAGCTAAAATCTGCCATTGAAGTAGACAGATCTTGTGGGACCAACTTTAAAGTCAGCTGTGTTATCATAGTATGTGCAATATATGTGTAATCAATGGAGTCTTGCAGCATTGGTGACTCTACACAGCAAGTTATAAAAAGCCTCAAAATTTTACTGACCTGAGGAACTTCTTTTGCCAATCCTCTGTTTCCTGCATCTTGGACCATAGATTGATGGAGGGGAGACCTAGTTCCTTGGCTAACTCATCACACTGCTTCGCGTAAACTCCTGTCACTTCATTTGTCCTTTCTGGAAGTTTCATTGCTTTCTCGCCATATAAAGATCTGCTTGGCCCGATTAGAAGCTTGTTACCATTCGAATATATATCCATTATAAACTCAACTAAACTTGACGCATAACCTAGGCTACAAGATGGTACCCAATTCACTACAGGCCCTTGTTGCCCCAGCTAGTTATGTTACCTGGACTCTTCTAAATATGTGAAGTACCTGTGTCGGACACTCGACATTCAACACTCGATACTAGTTGGACATGCATCTAACAAGTTTGTATAACTAATTGAGTTTATTATAAAACTAAGCATAAGACTTCCATTTTAGATATGAAATGCTATATTTTGGCTTGTAAATGCCATTTTACCTTAATAAAACAAAAGAAGTATTTAAAAAATATGAAATCTAGCCGTGTCTCAGTGTCTTTAGACATGAGAATTAGATGAATCCGACACTTAGATATGTACCTGTACCCGAGTCCAGGTAACGTAGCCAGCTAGTACCCAGGACGTGGATCCATCACTGGTAAAAATAGGGGGTTCCAAAAGTAGAAAGTGGAGAACTCATTGCATCCCAAATGAAGTTTTTAAAACTAAGTCATACAGTATCTTGTTCAAAAGCTTATTCCCTCTCCAGTCCTCCCCTTTGTCAAAATCATCAGATTTGAGATCAGAAGAAGAGTGCATTGTACCTTGTATATGCCATACGTCCTTTCTCATCAATTGGTGGTGGAGTTATAAGCACTACTAGCATGGCAGGAGAGCATTTCTGCGGTCATCATTCCAAGGTAAAGTAAGCTATTAATTAGTGATTGAGAAGGTGCATAGATGTGTAGATACTGAAAGAATCGTAAGGGTAGAATACAAAATTTTGACTTCAAGTGGAAGTGCAGGCCGAAAACTTAAGAGTTGAAAAGTGTTTCACATGCCATAGGAATCCTTAAAAAAGTATACAACGCGTTAATATGAGAAGGAAACATGATTGAGGAAACACTAAAATCTAAAAACAAGATTGACCCTGCAAGGTGATAACACGAAAAAAGAGGAGCTCTTGTACTCCTGTGTATTTATGTTGTGCCCCATTAGGCACTCTTTTAAATATATTTACTAATAAAAGAAGTGTCTATGTTAAAGAAGCAGATCCGTAATGCTACAAATATGAATGTACAGATCAGTAGTATTAGTTAATTCCAAGCGTGACATCAATGTATTAGAAATATGATTAAGCAAAGTGAGCAAGTTTGTTTTTTAAGAAATTGTGCCATGGGGGGCACTACCAAAATATCCAAAGGAAAACAAACAAAAAATAATCTATGCTTCTGTAGATAACCTCATGACTCCATGGAGTCAACAAAACTCACAAACAAATTAAAAGAACGATTTACCCTATCTGTGAATCACCTAAAAAAAGGAAATTTGCTCTTTACAATATGCATTGTTGACTTTACCTCAAACCTTCACATTCTCTCCCCAACAAACACCTCAACAAGCATAAAGGCACTATGCCTCACACCTTTCTTCTTCTTTTTCCTAGCAGGCACACATACAGATACTACACTCATGTGGACCCACTGACACAACAATTCTAAAATTCAAGACACAAACATAGTTAAAATATGTATTACTTATTATCTAAGTATGAAATTAAAGCAAATTATTCTTTTTTACAAAACAAATAAATTTTAATTATTATGAAATAGTAACAAATAATAATTTATCTTCTACACTTCTATGTTGAAGAAGATAGATAGGCCTAATGTCTTACTATTAGAAATCTCTCTCAAGTATTCACAAACAAATTAGAAGATGTAGGGGTTTAGGGTTTCAAATATTAGAAGGGCCAAAAGTGGGATTAGTATGCACAAATTGATTTTTTTTCTTTTTCTTTTTTAATCTTTGACCTCCAATTTAATTTTTTCAAACTTTTGCCTAAAGTGTAGGAGTGTTCATGCGTGTCCAAGCAACAGAAAGGCGTATCCCATTTGTGCCCAAAGCACGTCCAAACTGCAAATAATGAACATGGTAAATTATCAAAAGCAATACAATTATGCACCTTCAAATGATGAACAATTCTTCTGAGATTCTCCTTGTACTCTTCAATAGGTACATGTTGCCGTTCACTGGTCCTCCCAAAAAGGGCTGCATCATTTGCTCCAAAAAAAATTGCGGCCGCAATAGGAGGTGTTGCAGATCCCTGCAAAAGAGGCACGCGAGGGGTGGGGGGCCGGGGAGATACAGCTGAGCTTACAAGTAGCACAAAAATAAAGATATTGCTGCTGCAATAACTTAATAATCCATTGCAAACAACTCAATATGTTATGCTCATTGAGAAAGCTTGTAAAGAGTAGGTGTTGACCTGCATAATCCATTTTATATTTCCTTCTTTTTGATGATAAAAATCTACTGAATTTACTATCAAACCATAACTAAAAAATTGAGCTAAGTTTACAAGTATCACAAAAATAAAGATATTGTTATTCTGTTAACTAAATAATCCTTTATCAGCATCTCAATATTTTATGGACATTGGGAAAGCTTCTGAAAAGTGGGTGATGAGCTGCATAATCTATTTTTTTTATTTCCCCTTGTATCCAGTGACAGACCCAGAATTTTAACAGCTAATTATTTATACGACCTTATTGATTGTTTTCACCATACCATAACATACATTTATAAGCAAAAAGACAATGAAAAAGAAACGTGAAACCAATTTTTTTATTGATAAGTACAATTCCCCACCCAATCCATCATGAAATCTTGGGTCTGCCCCTATTTACAATGGGACGGGAATTGACTTCATTGAGTTTGTGTTTCTGTCAGAAACTGGTTCCTATCTTTAAGATCGCCCCCTCAGATTGTAAAGAAATATTAAACCTTGTGATTGCTAAATTTCTCTTTGGTCCCCCTCAAATAAAGTTTATGGCTCTGCAACTTGTCAGTTTAAACAAATTTGTTCAGAAGCATATTAGGTCCTCATTTAGCAAAGTTTTCCTCAAAGAATATTGCACAGAGCATTCATTCACAATTCTATTGCATCAAGCCCTCACTAGTCTCATCAAGAAAATTGACTTCTATGAGATGTTCCCTCAAATTTCAATGTACAGGCCACCCTACCAATGAATCGAAGAATGCCCATCAACCAATAACTCATACACCCACTTCCAGAAACACTCTGGAAAAAAGAAAAAAGAAAAAAGAAAAAGCGAAAGATAGTGATTGTAATTTCCATTCAAGAAAGAACTACATAGAGCTATAGAATTAAGAATGCTAAAGCGATACCAGAGGGAAAATGTGATGCAACAAGAACAAAGCCCAACGAGTGTTGTATCCACTATACCCACGAAGCACCACATCGGCCTATAGAATCATCAAAAGAATGATATTAGATTGTCTTCCATGAAAGCAATTGTAAAAGAAAAATGTACAGATGAGAACATAGAGAGAAAACCTTGCGAGAGTAATTGTCGGCGAGAGCTGCACCCCATCCACCTGATCTGAATGATTCCTCCGTGATCGAGTCCCCAAATATCACTATTTGAGGTCTCATTCTCTCGTCTCACAGCGTAGAAAAGCAGTGAGAGTTTGTATTCACGGAGCGAGAGAGAGAGAGAGAGAGAGAAGAAAGGGGGGGGGGGGGGGGGGGGGGGGGGGGGGGGGGGGGGGGGGAGAGAGATCTGCCCACGTTCCGAGGAAACGACCACGTTCCGTTACTTTCTCCCACTTTTTTATTCTTTGTTTATTATGTGTTTTATATGTATATATATACAATTCTTTCTCTTTGCTGTTGCTCTAAGCTTATGGTGGTTGTGTGATTCACCTAATATTGATTCCTTTCTCAAGTATGTTAGCCAATTACCTTTTTTTTACAATAAGATAATTGGCTAACATAATGAATAGTACACATACTCACCCAATCTTGATTCCTTTTTCAATTATGTTAGCCAATAACCCTTTTTTTTTTATGTATATTAAAAGAAATAAAAAATATGAGTTCACACTTCATAATTATCCTCAGTAATTCGGAAAAATGAGAAGAAATGTGAAAGTTATTCATAATATTTGAGAGATTAAAAAAAAATTAAGAATTATTAAGATGTTTACAATAAATACAGGACTCATTTTCAACAAAAAAAAGGTCAAGATAAATTTAAAATATTTTCATAAAACTTTTATAATAAAATCAACTCCCAAAGTTGATTAATGCTTTACATATATGTATCCTTTGCCATTGATTGATCAATGTGAAATGGACATCTTTGGGTTCAGCCTTGATAGGCCCAGTATTATCAACTGAAGTTTTTGAAAGCCCAATCATAAGAGGCCTCCAAGACTTTCATCTACACGCCTAAATCTCTCTCTCTCTCTCTCTCTCTCTCTCTCTCTCTCTCTCTCTCTCTCTTATTTTATTTCTTCTTTCATAGAAAGACATTGATTCAGCCAGACATATACATCTTTTTCCCTGTTTTCACCTCTGAAGTCCAGATCAGAACATGTATGTCATGGGTCTAAAGAACAAATGGACTCAATATAGCTCTGATCTGTTCAGAGATTTGAGCCCCACCAGAAAATCTAAAACTAGGATTGCCAAAACACGGTATACATGGAAGCCCAAATGTCTGCAATCAACTTTCAATAAGGATCTTATAGACAAAAAAATTAAAATGAAAAAATAGAACAATAAAGAATGCAAAATCAAAGCTTCCAATGAAGATAGAATCAAAGAGGAAAGGTACCAACATTCAAAAGCTCAGTTCAAATCTCTCTTGTTTCTGTCTTAGCAACTTGAAAACCTTCTTCACCTGCTATTGTTCTTAAACATATTATTTGGCTCCATCCAGAGTCTTAATCAATATCACACTGCTTTTAATCATAACTAAACCAGTGCTGCTATGCACACAAATTGACAATCCATCCACATTCTAAGTGTCCAATATATTCCATTAACATAGGTCAGGCCTACTTGCAAATGATGAACAATCTCTTCCTATACTTCATACAAGAATTCTTAGAGGCTTTTTGTAGAGCATGGGGCTCCTGAGTGATTATCAATCTCTATCACCAACACACATGAAAGGTAAGCCTATAGTGGACTAATCTCAGAAAATAAAGGACCAACTGGGCCATTGTACTCATTTAGAGATAGTGGAAGTAATTGTATGCATTCCACTAACTTGTGTACCCTAGATTCTTAGCTATTTCACCATGATTGCTAGGTCATACCTCTCCCCTCCATCTGCATGAACCTTTCCTGTGTTTTCATCTGCATGAAACTCTAAAGCCACGACATGTCCCCGGCAAAGTGCGCATTGATATAACGCATAGTGGCATTCAGAACTAGAATCTAAGTATCACACAAAGTCACAAACTATGAAAAGAAAAAAAGTGAAGAAGCCAGCAATGGAAAAGGCAGAATGACAATAACATGAGAACAATATGAAAATAATGTGAATTTTTTGAAGAAAAAGAATGTTCAACATTATCTACTTGAAATATTAAAGTGAATGCATTTGTGGCAAGAGGAAGGAAATAGCAAATACGAAACTATGGCCTTTATACAAAAAAATGGATTGGAAAATATGTTTTGCGCTTCAAACATTTTTTTAGTTGAGTACCAAAGGTAAATTTGTCGTCTTTAATCCAGACCTCGAGGCAAGAGGTTCATCCTCTATAATTTTCAGTGACAGTAGAACTACAAAATCAGAAAGGTTCATAGCATGAGAGGGAATTACACAAATTGACATATCAGAAAAAAGTTCAGTAGAATAATATAACATAATTTTTGAGAATTCATTGGTAAAAAAAGTAAAAGAAGGAAGGTAGCAGCCTCTGACTAAAATGCCAATACAGTTGTCATTTGCAGGTAATTTGAACAAGAACAGGGAAAGCAAAAGTGGAGCATTTCCTTTGCTTGTCCTATATCAGAAAATATTCGAGCAATTATTCCAAAACATTGCTGAATGGATGCTCAACTGAGGTGAATTCTTATATGTTGAGATCCCACATCAGTAAGGGACTAGTCTTTTCCAAGAAAAAAGTTTCACAGTCAATAAGTGACTGCTGATTGAACAGGACTAATGACAAGACATGGATGGAAAAAAATGCACCTCTTCTCATCCCCTTGCTTTAAGATGACATTGCAAGGAGGATAGTCATTCATCAGCTTCACAAAGTTCATAATGCAAGAGTCACCACCATTATAATCCCATGATCCAGACAATCTTCATAATAACCAGGACAAGATGTAGTAATAAAAGGACAAAGAAAAGAATCTAAAAGTATTGAAAGTATGGCTAACAATTCGTAGCAGAGTACCATGTGTATGATTTCATTGTCATACCAACCAAATCAGAATCTACTTTAGGCAACACTACAAGGATAAGAAATGCACAATGAAGAGAGTGAAAGCAATCTTGCTTTATTTGGTTCAGACTAGATACAAAGAAATATATGTTTCTAAATTATACATATCTGTAAGAGGTTTAGCAATCGAGACGTTAGTATAGGTATACATGCAAAATGCATAAGTACTGATAAAAACAACCCCCAGTTATTACAATCTGTTAACATGCAAAATTGCACGTGCAGAATATAGTAAACAAAACCTGAAAACTGCATCTTAGAAAATTGTTTAATTAGCAAGGTTCGAGAAGAAATACAAGTGATATGTATGTAACACAATAATGTCAGTATAGCTAAAGTTATGGCTGGTAACATGTCCAGAAGATCAATTAGGCTCCATTTGGTTTTGGAGAAACAAGGTCCGTAAAGTTTCTGTAATACTCAATGAAGTTATGTTAACAGCATAATTGTACAAGTCGGAACAAATTCCTTAGTTTTCCAATGGAAAATAAATTTTTACTTAAAAGATCATTATAAGGCTACCTTCCGGAAGTGAGTAGACTTTCACATCTTGCTCATCTCATATTATGCTAACACTACGACAACATAGCATGACAACATTATAACCACATTGATACAAATCTTATCCACATTGTTCGATGTTCTATTTTTTTTTTTTTGGGAAGTTCCTTTTTTTTTTTTCTTTCCCAATATTGTGTGCCAGGGTGCCGTGTACTGATTTTTAGTCAAGAGACATTCTATAGATGCATCACAGTCATCCCTAAACTACATGAAATGAAATGTTTGGTTTTGAGCAAGCTGAGCTGCTGTGCAGATTTTTCTCAAACTTCCTTTCATATATAAACTACCCCAGCCTTGAGCCTGAATTATCTACAATTTTTAGAAAGGAAAAAGATCCTACCAATTTGCTCTATTTCATGTTGACATTTCAGTGAGAAATGGAGAATGGAGTAAGTTACTAAGTTCTATCACAATTGTATGTCTAGTCTTTCATTGCAATTAACACAAGCCAGTAAATAGGAGCACTTGATTTGGTAGATAGCCAGCATCTTTCTTCATATAAGCTGCATGAATTTTCTGCAAGGATTTCTAGATAAACAGCAGGTTTTGCATTTTTTTTCCTTTGCAAATCTCATATATATTTTTCATATCTTATTTCTTATAGAACTCAACCAAAGGTTTACTGTATCAATGAGTTCTGTACAATAACCTTAATTAATGTATTTAGGACATTAAGATGATATAGAAGCTTGGAAGAGCTATAGCTAGGAGTTGTATTTATGTTTTTATAACTTGTTCAATTTTTTTTTAAATACATGGAGATCGAAGATGATAGATCAAGACATTAGCAGTTGGTTTTGAATTCCAACTTGTACTGGTTTTGAATTCAGTAATTTAGCCATAGCACTTCCGGGAGTAGTTACACAAGACAAACCTAAGAACTAGATAATTATAACCAACACTCATATCACACACTCTTGCAGACAGACTTTTTATTAGCCTAGTATTTTTATCCAGCCTTGATAACCCACACAGAAAGCTATCTACATTAATCTCCCCATTTATTCCCTCCCCTTCTTAGTTCTTTCATTGCTCCACAATGACATATAATTTAATATCAAGAAAGAAACATCTAGCAAGTCTTGCAAAAATGTAATAAACATCTTTCATTACCATAATTTTGTCCACACAAACTAGACGTACTATTGTGACAAGTTAGGGACATTGGCAGAAACACCACACCTACAAGACAATACTTAGTTGCACAAATATCACACTAGGCCTCTCAAGCACTATTGACAACTACACTGACTGGAATAGGAAAGTTTACAGTTTTAGCTCGATGATGAACCGTGAGTGCTTTGACCAAGGATAGATGGCCCAGGGCTGGGGGTTTGCTTTATTTCAAGTCCTTTTCCGGTTTTTCTGGGGCTTCTTTTCACTTTTAGCTCGTTGATGCAGGGGCTGTATGCCCTCTGTGTCAACCGTGGGCTATATGCAGGCTTCATATCCTCTATCGAACCTGGAGTGGAACTTGTTATTTTTGGACTATGTGCACAACGGATCTCACCACGACTTCTCGTGATAATTTGATCAAGAATTTCCCCACTATCAATGGGGGGAGTTCTTGCCCGAGGACCTTGATCCTGGAAACATATAGAACATCATAAATGAGTATTGAAACTTAAGAACATAATCTAAGTATTAAACTAAGACGATATCATGTTCCAACTCTTATTTTATAGCAAATGACTGCAAGAATCAAAATCCTTTCTATAAGAATAAATGGACTCTAATTGTTCTGATTAGCTACTTTTCTTATTTGAGGTGTACAACTGTCACAGAATATGCAGGATCTAAATTTGTTCCACTGTTACAGTTAAAATGCAGAAGCTTTTAAAACTATTTTAAACTTATTTATTTTTTGACTCTTTGAAACTATTTGAAATATCTAAAACCTAGCCGAAATAAAGAAAGGGTCAGAGAGCTTACTTCAAAAGTCATATTGTAAGTTATGCCAGGGGCTTCTTCATATTCCGCAGCATCCAAGTCTTGAAGATGGGGTCCTTTGAAAAACTTTGGGAGCAAATATTGGCGTACTGGCACAAGAAGCATGATCAGAAGTGGGAAAAGCAGACCGGCTATGGGGATCCATGTTATGCCAAAGCACCCAAGCAAGTACGCTGTCTGAAACAAGGTGAATAGGGCAATTGTTTTGAAGGGCACAGTCTCAACAAAAGTTGCATGATACTCCTCTAACACCCTGACAAGTTTGGTAATGGAGATTAGATCATCTTAACTTTCAAAGTAACAATAAAGAAGAAGAATATAATGTTTCGTGAGATAAAAACCCAATTTAAGAATACAATATACAATAAGCATATTGAACCTGAACTAGAACCAGAGGTGCAGTCTAAATTATTGCATTTTAAACTAAACTTTTGGTCATCCTGAGAACTACAGAAAAGGGATAATAACACTGATAATAACAAAACAAGAATTCCAAAGTGCTCAAATCCATTGGTTCTCCAATAAACTTACTTGTATCTTCGACTAGGAGCAGTAAAAAGCAATAATATTCTCTCCCAAAATTGATTTCCTGGCAAGCTTTCAATTGCCATGAAAGCAAAGTAGCCCCAAAGAACTGAAGTAGGGATTTTCTTTAGAAGAGGCATAGCGGCAACACAACCACCAACCATTAATGCCTGAAGCAGATTGCTAAGGCGTTGTTCTTTCACTTCAACAGGTAAAAGGTCATCAATATCCTTATCAACATCAAAAACAGTCTCATCAACTGGAGCATCAATGTAACCAGCACTGGAGGCTAGTTGAATAGTGGATTCTTTGAGCTCTTTCAGCCCCTGTTTGAAGCACAAAGTTAATGCACATAAAAGCACAATAGAATGACATAGAGCAATTCAAAAATGTAATAGCATTGTTTACCAGAGGAGCTGGAATTTGATAGACTAGGGGAGTCTGCATTTCGTTGTATGCTTCTTGCATGTTCTGGTACAATTGACCCAGGTTTGAATTTTTACTCATGCTTTTTCTTGCTGTTGATACAAGCTTATCCCGCAGAAGCTGTTTCAAGGAGGAAAAACAGAAGAAAATCTTGCTTTTCAGATATCAAAGCAGCAGAAACAAGAATAGAAACAGAGGTTCTTGTCTGAGAAAATGACGAGACACTCTAAGCAGGGAATTCTTAAAACACAATACAAAAAGGCAGGAAGATGCCATTGCATTAGAAAAAAGAGACCCAGTTGGAAAACAAGCATGATCCTTGGTGTTTTATCTGTAACATTACAGCCACCATTCCAGATGTATTGCACATATCTGAGAGTTGGATGACCACATCATATACATGTCTACATACATCTATATAAATGCATATGCACGCATGTATATCTGTGGCAAAACCCTGAGGGGACCAGCAGAATGGCTGCATCATCTTCCAGTTATTGGGTGTAAGGATTGCAGCACGCAGAGGGTAAGGCATTTTCGTTCGTTCTGAATTTCTAACTTAGGTGCTATTCATGAGACAGAGAAAGGTAGAGAGGTGTAATGCAAAGAAGCTCCTACACATTGACAATTTTGATATGGAAAAATACAGATAAAAGGATCGCACTAAATAAACAGCCAAGTAAAATAAATATTACCTGATGTTTCAGGGTGGCTAAACTTTTTGTATGCATTGGAGATTGGGGAATAACTCCATTGGAAGGAGGAATACCAATAAGACCACATAATATGACCTGGTCAGAGAACAAAATCAAAGTGGAAAGGAAAAACTGCACTCACTACAACCAAAGACAAGAACTCTGGTTTACTAATTAGTGCAAACCCTTGAACTAAATATAAGTCGATTAAAAAAAAGAGGAAAAGAAACCGAAGTTCTGTGGCCAATGGATTACCAGGAAGCCCAAAAGCAGAAGGTCATAATGATATGAAGCAGGTTTCTTCAGATTGAACTCCTTTTGTTGGGCAAGTTGAGATGCAACACTATGATCAAAGTAGTAAAGCACTGCAATCATGGTTGCTGGAACAAAAGCTCCAACAATATACAGTGGAGGCACACTCAACATTTCCTGTGTGAGTACAGAGTATTAGTTTCAAGCAAGGTTTCAGAAGCGAAGAGTGAAAAAGGAAAAAGCTCTCCTTTAATAGTAAATAAAGTAATATTAATGCTAGTCTAAGAGTTGTATTTGATGTAGGAAAGGAAATAAAGTACAGGAAGCACCTTGATAACCGTCCAATTTGAGTATGCACCAGGAGACCATGGATTTGGACTGAAAAGCCGCCTTGGTACCCCCTTTGGGACATCATTAACTGGTATATAAGTTATAGCAGTCCACACAAGCACCATTAGTGGCACTCCATAATCAGCTATAAATCCCCGTAACCAACCTTTAAAGCATGTTTAAGAATCAGAAACTCAATCAGACAATTAATTGCATGTTTATTCTTTCAATCCTACAACTTAAGTTTGCAAGAAAGACACCCAAATGAGCTTCAGACTTGAAAGGTAAATTCATAAGACGCAACAAGTTAATTTCTTTATTAATCAAGGGTATCAAACATAAATTTAAACCTGTCCCATAGCGCCAGGACCTAGCTTTACGGCTGCTCAACGCAGTGAGAAGAAGGCCAAACGATAGAACCAATGCAAACATTCCATTTCCAAAGCGCCAAGAAGGTTGAAGTGCAGGTTGATTAGGATTTTCTCTCTGGGGTATCCCAAACTCCTCCACCACTCCCTAGGATGGTACATATAAGTTGAAAACACAATAAGAGAACATATTGTAGGTTTTTGCAAGGGTGTTTGTGACCTTCCCCCCCCCCCCCCCCCCCAAAAAAAAAAAAATTTGCTCCAGTACCAGTGAATTTATTGCAAACACAATCTAAGCAGCTTGAGTAAAGATCATCGAGCATACTCACCCGAATAGCCTGCTGCATAAAGAGCATTGCGATTAAAAGACCAAATAATTCACCAGCTAGACGTGTAAATCTATTGATTATGGAGCATGCACCCAAAACAGCCAGCAGGAAAAGCAAAAGGGCTGTCCAAACACAAACCCTAGGCACAATAATGTTGAAAGGTTATTTATAATCACCCGATATGTATGTTTAAGTTACTATAGTGTTCAGAAGGTACCATCCTGTCCAGGCTAAGAAGAGTTTCTGCCCCAAATCCTTTCGATCCTTTGCAAAGTTGAACATAAACGTGTACATCAACACAGTTGGCTCAGCCACCCCTAGTATAAGAAGTGGTTGCCCACCAACAATGGAGTGAATGATTCCGCAAAGTGATGTTGATGCAAGAGTTTGAACGGCTGTTATGGTTCCATCTGTACCAAAATACACATATAATTCAAGTCTAAGCAAATCTGCCATCAAAGCTGTAATAATAAGAGGACCTTGGCAATTAAAAGACTTTCCTCCTACCTGTATTTCTTTCTAGTTGCTCCCCAAAAGATATAACTGGAATTGCTGAAGCAAAAAATATGTATGTTGTTGGAGCCAGGATCCTAAGCAACAAAATGCAAGGATGATATATCGCATCTACACAAGCACTGAATTTTGGCAATTATTGGATAACATAAACAGCCCTGGAGGAACTCTTTTCTTAAAACTGATATGTTTATTCATAGTGCTAACAAATTTATATAAACACAAACAGAATATTGCTGACTCAGAATCTACAACCACATGAAGTATGACGGGCAATTGCAGATGAGCTAGGGAAGAGTCAGAAACCTGATACCCGCACGGAGTCCACCAGTCCAGTCTTGCTTGTAGCACAAAAGTCTTCCTTTGAGATCATTCTTGATTCCACGGAAGGGAACAAATGTTTCTTCCATGATAACTTGAAATTATGCAAACAACGGCGAATTTGATTACTTCTCTTCTTTTTCCTTTTCCTTCAACAAACAACTAACAGGGACTCGAGAGGCTAATGTTATGATAACTAGATTTGCATATGCAAAAGAAAGAAAGTATGGGCTGAAAGGAAGATATACTTGGGTATCAATGTACTTGGGAGGAAAAGCTAGAGAAAAACTGTAGGTTATTGATGAGGCCCATGGATTAATATCTATACAACTTGGAAATTTACATTTCAATGAATTTAGTAAGAATAATTCTGTTATGCTGCTATGAAGAACAAAAGAATCAGTTAGTTATCAATGCAAATCATTTAAATACACAGTTCTCAATTACATTTCCTGCAAAACTTTTGACTACTTGACTTCCATAACTAACGGAAAATCTATGATGCTAACGAACTGAATTCATTGACAAATTAGGACAGTGAAAATTAACGGAATAGACAGACACTGTCCATATGCTAAGATCTGAACTAGAGATTGAATTCAACAAAGCTCAGATCACCAAAAGCACTCAACAGAAGCAAAATGCAGCATAAGCCGAAAGATTAGTTACATGGTTTGAATTTATTGTCAGAATTCCAGGATATCAAGAACTGAAAGTTCAGAAACCAAGTACTGCGAAATTAGCGAAGACCCATTATCTCAAAGAGGATGGAATTTCGTTCAAACAAGTTCAAGAAAATGGGTATCAGAAGACGAGCAAGACCCTAAAATCTACAAGAAATGTGCACAAATGTCTGTTCAAGATGACAATTAAAAGGTTTACAGATTCGAAGCACGAAAACCCATGAATAAAATCTGAGTGAAATATTTCAGATCAGCTGAGAGCAGATGAGCATTAATTAAACTGACACAAACTTACTCCGATACTACACCAGAAGACACAAAGACAGAGAAGTTTCAAATGTACCCAGAAGATTAAATGAGACTAAAAATGAGAACAGCAGAGAAAGACAATCAGAGAGAGAGAGCTCGAAAGTCCGCACCGGAGCAGAGATTTTTTGCTTGAATGAGATAGTGTGCGGTAAGCAAGCATAAATAACACTCTTCTGCTGTTGAAAACATACAAACAAATAATGGACCCCCTGAGATAGAGAGAGGAGAGAGAGCAATGAGATACCTCAAAATAAGTATTATTTCAGTAGAAGATAAAAATGATAAAGGTATTTAGAGGTGCAGAGAACCAGAGGTGAAAAGAGTGTGATGCAACTGAAAGGCTTCTGCCTGGTTTCAGTAGAAAGAGAAAGGGAGCCGAGTCAGCTGACCAAGGACCCAAATTGCGGAAGTTTTAAACAAGTGAGATATCCAAATTAACCTCAATCTTTTACAACAATTACAAAGATAATTTTAATATTACATAAAATTTACGTAGAAACCTTCACTAATATCATGCAAACCATGACATTTTTGCAATTAAAGCTATTTTGCTGGGTATGTTGTGTTGAAGTGAATTTTAATTCAACTAAGATTAGTGCATTCTGCACCATCATTTTGGACTGTTTTGTTAGAGCCTTATAAGGGGATAAACAAGTTGTTAATGCAAATCACCATTGAGGATGATGGCCTAGCAGTCCTTTGCATTTAAATATTTGTCAAGCAGTTTGAGGTCGAGTTTGAGCCTCCATGTTTTGTCCATCTACTTTCGATTTGCTAGACTCTGGTGGCCCTAGGCATAAAACTTTAGGCCTAGCTGTGTGGGAAGTCTCCCCTTCATTTCTTAGCCCCCCAACGGGTAGGAGCTTTTATGGCCATCTAGCCTAGGGAGGGCATTTCACACTGATTGTTCATTCCTATCCTGTTTGCTTAGCAAAAAAAAACAAGAAGGTGTGTTAATGCAAATCATCATGGGAGTAGAACATAACACCATATAATGAATTCAACTTGGCAGCATTCAAACCTTGGCTTCCCGGCCTCACACTTGCAAATTTGTGCTTTCACAGTAAAATTAATGTGTATTTATTTTGTTTTTTCATGAGAGACAAAGTCATTTATAGAGCTGTTTCTAATTTTCTCATATATATATTTTTTTCTAAGTAACAATGTTCAATCAATTGGTTTAAATAGCATGAATAATGAAATAGATATCATAATAACCATTCTCCTTTTAAGATTTACCAAAGGTGTTTGAGTACTTAAGAACAATTAATTTTTTACTCCTTGAAATTATGCCTAATACAAAAGGGTCAATGCTGAAAAATTTGTCTGCAAAAAAGCTTCGATTGTTTTGCTTCTCTAATCATTTATTTAGTAATAAAGTTTAGAAAAGTTCAGCTCATTTGTCCTTGGCTGAGTTCCAAGTTCAATGTACAACTCTTAACATAATCACACGGTGTACACACGATTATAACAAACGGCCTAACAAGCTTTTTTTAGCATATGATAGGGAAGATTTTAGTCAATAACCTTTTGATATGCTTAGCCATATTCATTAAAATAAGTAATCTTCTATTGTGATGTAACATGTTGCTTCTTTACAACCATTATCTTAGAGAGAGAGAGAGAGTATATCCTAGGATTTTATGATCAAATCTTTTTAAATTTAGACACTTTATCAGTAAGATAATCAAATCTTTCATATTAACATAAAACAGTGCCTTTCACACTTTTCAACTTATAAGTGGAAAGTTGCACATCCTAATTAGGTATGCATATTCCACTTTAGAGTACCATAATCTTTGCAGAGAATGACAGCCAAAACAACTTGTATAAATAAATATATATATATATATATAACACTGTAATATAACTAAAGTTCCATTGCAAATATAATCCTCTTGCAGTCTTCCTCTGCACTCAAAGACTGCAACTTTAACACTTCAATACACTACAACAAGACCCTCCTGCCATTGCTGCTAACTCAAGGTTCTTTCAATTGGCATTGTCACTGAAACTTATCTCTTTTTCGCAGCAGAAATGTAGTATGCAGCTGCTGCACTTTGTGCTCTAAAGCTATCCTCAAAGAACAGAAAATCTACTGCCTCATATTTTGAACATGCCAAGATTTCATGTCAATGAAACAATAATTGCATATCAAATAGTTTCACTTGTCTTACATCAATTTAGAACGATAGTTGAACTAATCAGTGGTAGTCTTAATCTTTCTTAATGCTGCTTATTAACCTCAAATCTAGATCGTAGATGCCCGAGCCTCCTAAATTAAGATGCATGGCTCTTGTTTAAGTGATGCAAAACTAGTAACTAAATGGGTTTAGTTAGGAGATTGTAATGTCAATAGTCATTCGACACAATACCTAATATGCCAATGATTTCAAAAAAGCAGGCAAAGAAATTTCCATACCCTTAAATAACGTGGAATGTTTGAGGATTCATTGGTAACATAAACTCAAGTTAATTGGTGATTAGCCAGCTTCCCCACTGCTTTCTTTTTACGTACTATTGCTTTATTTTGGGTTATTTTCCCAAAAGAGGTGATAAAAACAAATTATTTTTGGTTGATCTACCCTTAAATGGATGTAACACACACACACACACATATACATGTACTAGGTGTCAACCCGTGCAATGTACGGGAGTAAGAGTTGTTCAAATTATAAATAGTTAATTTAAAATTTACAATAATTAATTATACAATCGTAACGTATCTTTAAAATATAAATAGATATTGATATATATAATATTTTATTTAATTATAATCACATTTTTAGATATTAAGTTCAGAAAAAGTTCTGACAACTGATATTATATATTTATCTTATCTATCTTACAAAACTAATCTTATCTTATATATATATATGATATTTTATTTAATTATAATCACTTTTAATATAGATATTAAGTTTAGAAAGAGCCCTGATAATCTGATATCTGATATTATATATATGTATCTTATCTATATTACAAAATTAATATTATTTTATCTTATATATATATATATATCTTACAAAACTAATCCAGTGAATTTAATAAAAGAATAAATTCAATAGTTATCTAATCAATTGCCCCCGTGACATGTCATTTTAAAAGTATCTAAACATTTAAAACGCTACATAAGAGAAATACAAATTATAAGGATAAACACAATTTATATATATATATATATATATGATATGGGCTACTTGTGCTAATTATCTTAAAAAAACGATTGGACCCATGTGATTGGTGAGCCCGACAGACAGAAAGCGTGCAGAGGAGGGAGTTCTAAAAGTAACTCATAGGCATTCATTTAATCCTCAACTTATATATATATATATATATCATTTGACTTAATATGCATTATCAAGAGTCGCTTTTGTATTTTTTTTAGAAAATACACATTTAAAATTTTTGGTCAAACAATGACTGTCATTTGCTTTATTCAATAGGATAGTGATGGTTAACGAATCCAATATTTTTTATTTAAGAATAAAAGATGAAAAAAAAAGTCAAAGTGATGCAATGTTCCATGCTTCAATAGCGAACACCAATTTTATTAGCATAAAGCTCTCTTTGCATTTCCGGCCTTTCACTACTCCATGAGTACTACTTTATATACAAAGATGAATCTCATACTAAAGAACTAATGCCTTTATCTTCATAGATAAATGACTCTTAACTACAGGACTATATACTAATGCCCCTTACTAGGCCTTTTAAGATGAGAGAGAGAGAGAGAGAGAGAGAGAGAGAGAGAGATGAGAGAATAATTGTGCCACATGTTTCAGCTCTGCTTAAGGAGGTGTGTTGGATATATCAAGTTTTTGTGTTAAAACTTCAATTTTTTTGTTTATTTTGGGTTAAAATTTGCTTTTCTCTCTCATATATCTAGTCTTACCTAAGACACCTTCCCCTGAACAGCTTGAAGATGATATAAATACAGAACTTTTATGCTTTAGTTGGATGTATTTGATTTCTTTGTGTTGCCTAAAGAGGCATGTTGGGATATGCATGTCCTCCATGAGATAATGTTTTCTAGAGTTCCTGATATAATATTTTGCATTGCTCTTATATATATCCACCCATATCTCCTACTTGAGATAATTTTTTCTAAGTACTTTTATATGGTGATGAGTTCAAAAACCTAACATGCTTGATCAGAAACTCTGGTTGGTTCTATTTGCTTTATATGATATGGAATCATAGATAACTGAGAATTGGAATTGGATTTGATAATGATTGTCCTAAGATCAAAACATGAAAAGGTGATGAATCCCCCTCCCTTGGTGCATAGGACAATTAGGTTTCTCCATAAAGAATCTCCCTACATCATTCTTGTTTTGTACTATGATGAGGTGCTAACAGCTGTGTGTCTTGTACAAATATTATTGGATGTATAGTTCAAATTAAGGATCAAAATTTCATTTTTATTATTGGATGTATAATAAAAAAAAATTATTTTTGTCAATAAATTACTGAATTACCGTTGACACAATCTATTATTTCAGTATATTGTATTGTATTTTAGTATATTTCACTATGTTTCGGTGTATTTTAATGAAAACATTATTCTTTAATTGTTCCACTAATGTTCCTTGGATCAAATCAAGTTGCTAACTTGCTAATTGATATATGGATTGGATGAATGTTAAGAAGGAAAGGGACTTTCTTCTAACTTGAGGCAAAACAAGGCAAGGTTGCCCCCAAAGTCATTTCATGATTGAATCTTGTCATTTCATCCATTGAATCAAGTCATTTCATCAGTTATCTCCTCCCCAAGTTGAACAATTTGCCAGTGTATGAAAAAATTATTGTACCTAGTGTGATGTACATAATGTCTATAGAATTATTGCACAATACAGAGTAGTTGTTATTTTTTGATAGATTGTGTTTTGTTATGCTTCAATTTTCAACCTTTAGGGTCACCTCATTAATATAGTGGAGAAAAGGTCTCCTTTTGTAGTTGCATTCTCTTTAGATCCATTAAACAAACAGGTATGGGAATTGAAGGGTGTTGACAAGAAGCTAAGAGTGCTTGCATTTTATATACTTCATGTTAATAGATGTTAGGTAAATAATTAGGTTTCTAACAAATTTGGACCCTACTTCTCTTTTTTAACGGATTGTTGTGGCATTGTGGTCGTCTTTAAAAAAACAAAAAAACAAATTTGGACCCTACTTGCTATTACATCAATCAATTTCTTTCACCTACCAAAACAAAAGAAGCATCAATCGCCATTAGGAGTTGGGGTCAGCAAATCAAGAGACAATGCAGATATTCGTTAGCAAAAAAAAAGGTCAATCCGAACTTATTAACCAATTAAAAGACACACTTTAATTACATCTATAGATACCTAAATTTCCACATTTTCTCAGCCAACTTGTTTGAAACTTTGAACACACCCACGTGAAGCATGGCACAAGCTTTACAAAATCCTAAACTATTTGACATAAATCCAACTTTAATTTAACGATCTACGTTTTGAATTCTTAAGTGTGATGGTGGTAATAATTACTAATTTAAAATATGATTTGTAAACACTTTTGACTTAATAGTTTACTTATTTATGTATTTATTTTTTTGTTGCCTTCTTACATATTTAGGCAGATGTTACGATGAATTTAAAGTCGGAAAAAAATTAAAAACTAAATGAGCTAGCTCTCTAGATCAGATGAAATAACACTGTTTGTTTCTAATGATTCGTAAGATTTGTTAGGGATAACTTGTATGAGGATCAACTAGGGTATATGTAAGGTTTACTTTAGTCTCATTCAGTGGTAATGAATCTTGAGATTGAACCCTTATTTCATAATTTTTTGGGGGGGTTGTTTGGGTTACCCTATAAGTTACTCTTAAAAAGTTACATTTATAAATAGTTTTTTTCAAAAAATGTGATTAGATATAAACTGTTTTTTTAAGTCAGTTATCCAAACACATTTAAAAAAGTCACAAGCATAAATCATAAACTACTAAATAAACTACGTTCAAGCATCCATTAATTCACTGATAGAAAATCTCATAACGAGAGAGAGGGAGAGTACTCATAATGCTACCACTAGACTTCAAGGACGCTAGTGATGGTAACAACAACCCTACTTTTTTGTTTGGTTTAGTTGAGTCGTATCCTATAGTAGCATAAGCATCTATAGATATACAACTTGCAAATCCAAACAAATTTGAGCAGAGAAATTATTGACAGAAATAAACAAGAATAGATAAAGACACAAAGGACTGTATTAGAAGTAGCATCATTAATTTCGCCGACCCTCGAAGTGAAAGTGTAGTTGATCGAGCTTTGATGAAAGCCATGAAAACAACCAGACAACATGAAAAAGAAACACGTTTAGAACTGCAAACCTGTTCAGAAACTGAGAAATTCTTTTTGCTTCCTCCAGTTTCAAGAAATCTCTTCAATCCTCCTTTTTTTTCTTTTTCTTTTTTACCCCAAACAATGTGAGGCAAAAAAATTGTCTAATCTCTAATAAATCCTATTCAACAACATTACCATTAGATTTTGCAGATGAAGACAAGGTATGATAGAAACAACCTAGCTAGTCCAAGGTCAACCCCATATATATATAGATATATAATGTATGGGAAATGATGTAGTAGCTTTGATGTAAATGCAATAATGCAAAAGCAACCATATTCCTAAATCAATACAAAGCTCACCCAATTGCCTGAACGGACCCACGTTTGCTCTCTTATTTGATGGTAAGCCTACATGACAGAAAGAGATGCTACCCCTCTTTGGCATTAGTCAGAATGTCTCAGGATTAAAATATATCAACCTCAAGGATTGTATATATTTAGTGTCATGCATTCTCATTTTTCTTAGTTCTTCTTCTTTTTCAGAATCCATAACATGTAATTAGACTGGATTGCGCTAGGTTTTTATAAAGCATTTGTCATGGGATCATAATCTGTGAGACAAAAATAATGTACTTTATGCTTTTGCCCTTCCACCCCACTCATTACAGTGAGTAATAATGTCAACAGATTGAAAACTTCAGTATTCATATTGGTCACGTCTGTAGTAGCACAACTCACTAGTGAGGTGGGTAACAAAATGACCTCCATACTTCAAACTTTCCTTGCAACCATATATCCTTAATTACTAGCCATGATAAGGAGGAAACATGGTAACCTTTTGTATGTAGTCGGAAAATTCTTTAATTAAATAAAAAAGTACATTTATATTTGTAAGATATTAGTAATAATATAGTTACATCATCTCTTTCAAGTTTATTTCTTCCTACTAAATCAAATGAAAAAAAAAGAAGAAGAAGAAGAAGAAAGAAAGAAAGAAAGATAAGCAACTTCTTTATTTTTAGGGTACATTTTACACCTCTCCTAAGTCCCACCCTTCCTTTCTTTTTTCTTTTTTGGTAATCCATCTTACCAAGTGCAAATCATAGAGCTTGGAGGACTAATCCCTGAGCTTGCACAGGTTTGGTGATTGAATTTTGAGTTGAATTGTAGGACTCGGCTCTGGCTTGCTACCTCGATTGTTGCCAATGTGATCCTCCTTTCAGATAGGTAATTAGGCTGCCGTTTGGCAAGGATCGAATCAATTTTGAACTACATTAGTGGCCACCTAATTCCCATTTCAAGGTGCAGATTTTACAGTGCAAAATGTAGGATAAATGCAATTCAATGAATCAAACAAGGGACAGTTTGATCTCACATATCTTTAACAAATCACAGGCTAATTCTCCGAAGGACATATTAGTAGTACAATCAGTTAATTGGAAAAAAGTCCATCCTTTGCAAGCTGGTGCCATTGGGGAAGAAGCTAAGTTATCATATAATATATATATATATATATATATAATATGAAATGAGAACCATTTTATTGGATCTTCAAGCAGATAAGTAGCTGGGCAATGCAAAGCCTATGGTGACTCCTGATTCTCAGCTTGCTGTCAATTGTCTGAGAGAAGAAGACTTGTCCATGGATTGTGTTCTGCACTCTTGGTTTAGGCATTTATTTTGAATACTTTTGTAGACAACTGAGAGGAGCTATATGTAGAAGAGACTAGTCTTTTAGGAAGTGAGATCTTGGAAGCCGTTGCTAGAATTATCAGCAATCAGAAGGTGACTTTGCTGCAAAAATTTGGGCAATGAAATTATGTGTTTTGTGTTTGGGGTTTCTAGCAGTGGACTTGGATTTGAAAATAGGTGTAGAAACCCTTGTAACTTGCCGTCCTATGCCCAGTCCAGTTACTTTGGCACTCTGCCAAACAGCTCTTAACAGAGGATGACTAGAAGTTAGATTGGGTCCATTTCAAAATTGAAACTCACCTATGGAGTCCATATGGGAGCTGAGGAAATGGTTATTCAAGATGGGATGTAACAAGCCATCACATGGGTTTCTCAAGTTTGGTTTGAAAAAATTATTGAGCTTTAGAGTTATATTTGAGCTCAGCTCTTTATCTTTTGAGTCAATCTTAAATGAGTATTAATTGAATTGATTACAATAGTTTCATAACAAAATTAGATTAGTAAATTAATTCTCATACTTCACTTCTCTTGTCATTTAGTTACAAATCTTAGCCCCCTATTCCTTGTCAAACTAAAATCACAATCGAAATTTTTTTATTTCAAGCGACTTCCTTAATAATTGAGCCAAAATACCATTGACATTAATTTTCATTAATGTTTAATGTTAGCACCAAAATAGCAGCACCCTCATTTAAGCTAGTAAAAATCATAATATTAAAAAATTACCATTGCACTGAATAATTATTGGGGCCAGCCAACCCACAAATTTTAGGGTACAGGCCACGAACTGTCCCAAGTCCCTCAAGTCCCTAGTATATCTAATCAAATTCCATAATTCACTCCATAGTTCAGACCAAAATAAACAAATAAACAATCCAAAATTTACCATATTAAAGCTGTTTTTGGAACTTGTGGAGGGGAAAATAAATGAAAGAGGAACTTTAGCGAAAAGAGTTTATTTTCACCATTTGGTTTTGGAAAGGAGAAGAAAGAAAAATAATTTTTTCTTATTTGATTTCAGAAAAAAAAACAAATAATAGAATAAAAAAGATTTTAGGAAAATAATAGGAAAATAATCTTATTTTTCCTTGAACTCTTTTTGCTTTTTTCAGAAGTTGGGAACTAAAGAGTATATTTTCCTTCTTTTCTCTTTGTTTTTTAAGAGCTTATTTGAAACTTGGGGAAAAAAAGGAAAAATAATCTTTATTAATTTTTTAATTTAGGAGAGAAAAGAAAAAAGAGAGAACTGTTTTTCTTTTTCTTTTTTCTTTTTTTCTTTTCTTTTCTCTTTCCTTAAATTACTTAAATTTTCAAATAAAATTTCCTTTGACTTTTTTTTTATATTTTATTTACAAAAGCAAACATAAGTTAGGCTATTAAGTTTCAAACACACCTTAAATGGAAAATTATCTCGCTTTCGCGAGTAATTATCTTAAATGAGTGTCACATTACATCATTAATCTTATGTGATGTGTGAATCACACCGTTTGATATTGCATTTAAATTGTAATGATACTATTTATATGACTAAAATTTTAAATTTAAAGAATTACCATACTACTAGAATAATTATTATAATATTTTATTTACACATAATATTACACAAATAAATTATAATATCTAAAAAAAATATTCTCTTTGTAGACATAATATTTCATAAATAAATCATCACACCGTATTGTGAATTGGATAAGTTTCCTGCTCCCACATAGAAAAGAGAGACGAAATCCCGAAACCAATATTTTCGGGTGAAAATCTCTCTCGAACCGGTTTCGTTCTCCACAGACTACAGTCCACGTATCTTTGCTCTCTCGCTCGAAAAAATATCAGAATAAGCGAAAATGTTGAGGCTCACCTCGAAGAGACTCCTAGGGTTGGGGTTTCGGGAGGCCCAATCCCCTGCGGCGCAACTACTGCCGCGACTCTACCACGAGAGGGTCGTCGACCACTACAACAATCCCCGCAACGTTGGCTCCTTCGACAAGAACGATCCGACGGTCGGCACCGGACTCGTCGGTGCCCCCGCATGTGGCGATGTCATGAAGCTCCAGATCAAGGTCGATGAGCAGAGCGGGAAGATCGTCGATGCATGCTTCAAGACCTTCGGTTGTGGATCCGCAATTGCTTCTTCTTCCGTAGGTTAGTCTCTTTGAGAATTCTACGGATAACCTCTAGGGATATACGTGCATATTTATATAAGCATGTTTCTATATGTGCAACAGAAAAAAGTTTGTGGAATATCATTCGTGCTAATTGCTTTTAGTGTTAAAGTGGGGGGGGGGGGGGGGGGGGGGGGGGGGGGGGGGGGGGGGGGGGTTATCTCTGTGCGCATTGAAGCTGTTTGTTATGTGAAAGTTTTATCTGGTAAGATTTTCCTTTACAAAAATAGGGAATTTTGCATTGTGGGATAGGTTGGTTGGATTTGACGTTAGTGTTGAAGGAAGGTTGATTGGGCTGCTGTATTTAATTGGGAAAAGTGATGGAATCTAGGGATTGTCAATATTCTTTCCTAACTTTTTCTTATATTGTCACTATTTTTTTCCGCCTTTTTGGCAATGTGTTCTAATGTTGTTTGATTACCTGTGGGTGGTTGGTATTTTTTTTGGATGTTGGATGTGAAGTGGTTTTGCATGGACAACGTTATTAAATTCAAATAATTTAGGATAAATCTAGCTTAAATTGAGAACCTGATCTGAAATTGCTGAAGTGGAGGAAGATTGAGAAAATTGGAAAGGATTACAGTATGACTTGTTCACTGCTATTCTTGTCCTGATCACCATTTTGCCCTTAGATTGGTTAACTCAACCTGAAGAGTTGAATAAGCCTAAATCTCTAGGTTTTATAAGTGGAGCCAATATACATAAATGTATAATTTGGGTTTTACCCTCTTGTAGCTGGTTTCTGTCTCCTTTCTGCAGACTTTGGCTATCCCTAGTTCAAGCCCTCCAAATCATACCAAGTCTTATCTGTTCCCATATGCTGTTAAAAACTAACTGACGTGGAGTTCCAAACTCCATAGGGTTACTGAATGAAAGGCATGCCACATGCATTGCTTTTCCAAGCAACTACTTCACTGAAGGGAATACTAAAACCGATGCCTTCTCTTGATATCAAAATAGTTTATTCCAGATTTTGAGGCGATTACATTTTGGTTGCATTGAATGAGATGTAAACTATCTTGGTTGAAAAATGCACTTCTTATAATATCTAATCTCTATCATTCTTGGGAACGGTAGAAGTAGAACTTTGGAGTAGCAATTCAAATCCAATGTTTCAGTTTACCATCTGAGAAGTGTGTGGCACATTCCTAAGTTGCAATGAGAAAAACTAACTGTTGGTTTCCTGATTTTCAGCTACTGAATGGGTGAAGGGAAAACAAACGGAAGAAGTCCTAACTATTAAGAACACGTGAGTTCATTCCCTTTCTGTTTCTAATACGCACCAAACAACGCACACCCCTACTTCTTTTCTGGACATGTAGTACATGTTTCCTCATCTTGTCGTGCATGTTTGGGGTATATTACTCTGATTCAGTGCCTTTTAGTAAATGTTGCAGAGATGTTATTTATTGATGACAAGTAAATAGTTCCTTGATGAAGTACTAACTTATCTGCTGGTTCATGTACATATTTGGCTACTGATCGTCCCATTATTATATCTCCGGCTCAATATCTTTCATATGACAGCTAAATCCATGATTTTCTAATATCTCCATATTTGCACTACCAGACTGTACTGCCTGCAGATTTAGCTTTCTTTATCATGAACTGAGAATGTTTTGATAGTTTTTTGAAGAAGAACAGGATGAAAAGCCATGAGATGTCATTGATAGCATATGATAAATTCAATTAACTTTTGGGAGAATGTGCTGGGAGGCCAAGCAAAGTTGATGAGAATATGCGATCTGTGGGATAATTTGGACAGGAAACAGCATAGTGCTATGAGTGAGATGCTAAATTGTTGATAACTGAGGTCCCAGTCAAGAAACAAGTCTTTAGAACATGAACCACCCCACCCCACACCCCCCAAAAAAACACAGCAGAAATATGTTGTCATATGACATAACTTTAGACTCATACACATGTATCAGTTGCAGAAAGATGCTGAAATATTAGCCTCTCGTTGGAGTGGAGCGATGTATCCAGAAACCCGGTATGTATGTTTATAAGTTAAATCATAGTGTAGACCACTTGAGTTGAACTTGAGTTTTCTATCTTTTTTGGGTCTGGGATCAAGCTTGAAAGACCTATGTTGTCCTCTATTCCAGTTGGATTTTGTGGCATTTCTTGGGTTGGCATATCGTTTCAACTATTTTATCCTTTGAATGCTTGCAGTTGGAGGATATTCCTTCAGCTGAGTGTCTGCAGTTTTCTGCTTCTAAAATTTTGTCTTATTCGATGATACTGCAGGGAAATTGCAAAACATCTTTCTCTCCCACCAGTCAAACTGCACTGCAGCATGCTTGCTGAGGATGCAATAAAGGCAGCTGTAAAAGACTATGAAGCTAAGCGTGCAAAATTTGATGCCAATGCAGAGGCTGCACCTGCTGAGAAAGCTGCCAAAGCTTGAAGATGTTTACGAAAAAGAATAAAAAATGGGATATGACCTTGACACCGTGTGGTTATCTTGTAATAATAATGGATTGCACTCAGAATTGCTTTAGAAGCTCTCTCTCTCTCTCTCTCTCTCTCTCTCTCTCCTGTGGATAGAGTTGTGTCACTCTAAAGATGCTTCCTGATAATGTAAACTCACAAAATGATTTTTATTTTAAGGTTGTTTTGCATTGGAATGTGTATCTGGCTGTTCAAATGATCAGCATTAGCGGTGTTACTGTTATCAAAATCATATGATATCCAGTAGTCTCTTAAGATCACACTACCTGCATGTGATATGGGGTATCGCTTCTTTTGGTTTTACCCAGTTGGCTTGGGTGTCTAACTGAAATTCTGTTGAGTAGGCTGCACTCTTTTCGCAAGATTTTAGAGATCTCTCCCATTTTCTCGCACGCCTATTTGGATCCAATGTGCAGTATTGTGATTTTTAAAATTGAAGGTTTCAAGGCCTGCTATAGTTTGGTCATTAGTTGTATTGGTATTGCATTTTTGCTTCCTAGCACTGGTTTCTGTTTTTTATATTATCGGAGGTTCAACCAGAGACAAAAAAATAAACAGAGGACTGCTACCACTGCCGTGGCTGTGGTCAGTTACTAGTTGATGGGTGACACATCAATTGGGTATCATTTTTAGCGAGTCTAATTGATGTGTTACTTATCAGTTGGAGAGTGACCTATAGCAGCGGCTGTAAGTAGCGTTCTCCAAACGAACAAACAAAAAAAAAAAGAAAAAAGAAAAAAGGAGAGGGTTGGGGAGGTAGGTGAAGGGAGTTGCAGATCTTGCATGGGACGGGACCATAGCGCACATGTAGTGGACTAGTAGATCATCAACACTTCCTGGGGCTTGGGATATGTTAATTGAATGAAATTTGATAGTTGCTATCACGCTATTGGTAAACTAGTTATGCTGCCTCTTTGTGCTTTTTGTGAGTTTCCTATTTTTTCTATTTGTTTTTTATTGATTTAACTAAATCTAATGATAAATGATTTGCTACACATGGAAAAACAATAAACTGATATTTATTAGGGTGTTTGACAACTGTGGATGTCACTTTATATGCCTAATATTTCTTTTACAGCTTTCAATGCCTGCCATGAGCACTGATGATATTTTTGCAGATTGTTCTGGTTGCTAACGCTCTTCCTGCACCAAATGATGTTACTGCTGTGGAGCTTCCTGCTGATATTGTGGCTAAGGCTGCCAAGGTTTGTGTTAAACTATATGCATAGGCACTCACCAATTATTTTTTCCCTTGAATCCTGCTATGACATTGCCATATTGTAGTCTAATAAGAGACTTGTCCACTGAAAACAGCATGATGCCATCCATAAAGCTATTTTAGTCTCTATTACCTTATTGGTGCATTGTATTTGTTGTCAATATTTCATTCATTTTATTCAAAATTACACTAAAGGCTGAAAATTTTTGGATTAATTGGCTAGCCTGTGTTCTCATGTATTACACTATTCAAGGTATTAAGGTGGTAAACATTGCTTGCCTAACTCCTGAACCTTGTCAGGCATTTTGATGCCCCACTTCCATTATTTATGGCTTTGAGTTCCATCATACCTTTGCACATAATTCTGGAGTTTTGGTTGCCCATCAATACAAGAAACCGATTCCTCTGGTCTGCAGCATTGTGACACTCTTCGCAAGGCTGCTGAAGCAGGCAGCCTACTGGTGGATGCAATGATAAATATCCAGGATGCTTCCAAAGGAAATTACTCTTCAGTTCCTTTGATGGTTGTTGAGAATGGTTGTGGAAGTCCACGCATAGACTTGAGGCAACTTAGCTCAAAGGTAGATGCTGCTGCTGCAAAAGAGGCTGATTTGGTAAGATGCTGTTTTCTTCTTCTAATATTGTAGAAGTCTGCTTTGAAGGTAAAAGAGGCTGCTTTGAAGGTAAAAGTCTAGTTTTCCTAATATTGTTGGAATGCAAGGAAATAGAAGGCAGTTGGTGATTTCGCTCCTTCCTATTGATTGAATGTCGCAATGAATTGGTCCCATTAATGAGATCTTCTGACCAGTAATACTAAGTGTTTGTTGATCTTCATCATCGGATATTGTATTCACTTTATAATTAGATATATAAAAAGGCCTCACACTTATGAGTCATCAGCCAAAGATAAGACTACTTGTATTACATATGTCGCTCTGTAATTTCTCAGAACTGAGGCTGCTATAGGAGAGCAAGAAAGTAGATTTTTAAGGTTATTCACTTTCCCTTTGTAATAATATCAACAATTCCTTTTGCGGCTTGCGATGGTGAAGAATCAGCAGGTAACATCTGGGATGGAGATGGGTAGACTAAAAATTGCCATTAAATTTTTTTTTTTTTTTTTCTGTCTTAGTTATTTAGTTGGTAGATGGGTTAAGTAGTTACCTAAAGGTCACAGTAGAGTGCCTCACCGGTATTGGAAACGAAGATCATAGAAACAGTGTACTTTATAGTGCTTCCGTTTTCAAGAATTAGGAAAATGTTTAACACAAACAGTATGAGAAGGGGTACCAAATAAAATGGATGATTGAAATTTCAGCGTTGAAATCATGGGATTTTGCAACTATTTTGCAATTAGGCTCCAAGTTTTGCTGTTTACGACATACTTGTCTTGAAAATTTGAGTTTCAAGATTCGTTGGCTTGTTTTTGGTTGCTTGAAACAATAACAGCCGGAAGGAGCAGAAGATTTGAATTTATGAAGCAAAGTCATTCCACTATGTTTTAGGAAAAGATGGAAACATGATTCGGTTTTGGTGGGTAAAGCATTTGAAATTGTCTCTTGGCTGAAATTGCACGAGGACCCATTTCTAGATTATTTTGGTCCATCTCAAGGATTAACGACCTATATATACATATATATACTAATTCACTACATAATCAAGGTCGAAATTACATAGAGATGGTTAAATGATGGAGAGTATAGCAAAAATAGTCCCAATGGGGAAAACAAGGTGGACCTGTTTTATTTGCTATCAGCATTCATGAATAACTATTCTGCATTGGTGAAGCTCTCCTTGTCCTCAAGTACATCTCCATTACGGAGTTTAGGAGTTCGAATCCCCTCTCCCATATCTCTATTTTAGTTTTGACCATCCTTATAATCCCTTCCAACGAACCCAAAAGAACAAAAATTATACGTTACACAGACTAATAATAGGAGATCTTGGACATTTGATTCTTGGAATGCCCCTTTTTTATTTGTTTGTTTTTTTGCCTAACACAAAAATGCAGAACTCTACAGTAACTTCCCCCCCCCCCCCCCCCGGGGGAAAGTAGAAAGAATATATTAATAGAGGAAACCTAACGCACAAAACTGAAAAAACAAGCCCCAAAACTATATAGGAGTCCATGAATATCGTAAACCACAACTGCTATTTCTCGTGGCATTGATCGCTCAGCATTGAGAATGACGATAACAACCTAAGAGTCCCCTTCAAAAATAGAAGCATTAGCGCCTAATCTCAACCCCAACTTTAGCCCTTCCCTTTTAGCAAGTGCTTTCATTGCCAGATGTCACGGTCGAGCGTTTACCATCCAACCCAAAAATCTAAGTTATTGAGTGGTACTACCTACCCCTTATATAACTCAAGTCCTCCATTCTCCTATTCGATGTAGGATCATGACATACTCCCTCACCTGAATCTATGATGCCATCATCGCTTGTCAGATCACCTTGCCTATCGATGTGGGATCATGACATACTCTCACACCCGTATCTGCGACACCCTTGTCGTGAGTCGGACCATCCTACCTACTCCACCTAAGTGTTTGGTGTAGAATCAAATCAAAAGTTGGGCTACTCTGATACCACTTGTCACTGGCCAGATACTTGTGATCCGACCTAAAAGCCTAAACTATTAGGTGGTACTGCCTACCCCATTTATGTGGCTCACGACCTCTCTCCTCCTATCCAATGTAGGAGTGCAGCACCATCCCTTATATAACCCAAGACCTCCCTTCTTCTATCCGATGTAGGATCGTGACACAGAGCACTAACATAGTAACTTACATATGGCAAAATGGAATATATTACCAAAACAATATTTGAAGGGAAAACCAACGATGGGTTGGTTCAGGTTGTAACCGTCCTCCTTGCCTTTAGAGCTGGGGTTCAATTTTGAGTCGCGTTGCACTCGATACCAACAGGGTACTCTTATGTCTTGACTAGCCGTGGCGTACCTAGATTAAAAAGGGAACAGATTGGAGGATCTCTCTAAGACTATGTTTGATATAAGAAAATAAAATAGAATGAAATGATCATTTTTACTTTTATTTACATTCTCTTGTTTGGTATCACTATTTATAATTGGAATGGTCATTTCTACTTTTATTCTTATTCTTTCATTTCGTATCACTATTTAAAGTTATAATGACCATTGTATATTGTTGGAATAATCATTTTTTATTTTAAGAGTGAGAATAGTCATTCCATTCTTTCATGAAATGAGAATATAAATTACGGAGGTCAGGAGTTCGAATTCTCTCTCCTATATCTCTATTTTAGTTTCGACCTTCCTTATAATTCCTTTTAACGAACTCAAAAAAACAAAAATTATACATTACACAGGGCTATGAAGCCACCCAAGAAAGTAGAAAGAATATATTAATAGAGCAAACATCAAACATCAAAGTAGTAGCCACCCCGAACAAAGGGCTATGAAGCCACTGCGTGGGGTAGACAAGCAAGAGCTACCCTCACCCAAAGCACTCTTATTAGCTAACATGTGCCACAATATTTTGCACCTAACGCACAAAACTGAAAAAACAAGCTCCAAAAGTATATTGGAGTCCATGAATATCTTAAACCACAACTGCTATTTCTCATGCCATTGATCGCTCAGCATTGAGAATGACGATAACGACCTAAGAGTCCCCTTCAAAAATAGAAGCATTAGCGCCCAATTTCAACTCCAACTTTAGCCCTTTCCTTTCAGCAAGTGCTTTCATCGTCAGATGTCAAGGGTCGAACGTTTATCATTCAATCTAAAAATCTAAGTTATTGAATGGTACTGCCTACCCCCTTATATGGCCCAAGTCCTCCCTCCTCCTACTCGATATGGAATCGTGACATACTCCCTCACCTAAACACATGACGCCCTCGTCGCTTGTCAGACCACCCTGCTTATGGATGTGGGATCATGATATACTCCCTCACTCGAATTCGCGATGCCCTCGTCGTGGGTCGGACTACCCTATCTACTTCACCTAAGTGCTTGGTGTAGAATTAGATCAAGAGTTGGGCTGCTCTGATACCACTTGTCACTGACCGGATACTTGTGATCTGACCTAAAAGCCTAAGCTATTAGGTGATGCTGCCTATCCCATTTATATAGCCCACGACCTCTCTCCTCCTATTCAATGTAAGATTGCAGCACTATCTTTTATATGGCCCAAGACCTCCCTCCTTCTATCTGATGTAGGATCGTGACACAAAGTACTAACACAGTAACTTACATATGGCAAAATGGAATATATTACCAAAAGAATATTTGAAGCGAAAACCAACGATGGGTTGGTTCAGGTTGCAACCGTCCTCCTTGCCCTTGCACCTGGGGTTCAATTTTGAGTCGCGTTGCACTCGATGCCAACAGGGTACTCCTATGTCTTGACTAGTCGTGGCGTACCTAGATTAAAAAGGGAATAGATTGGAAAATTTATCTAAGACTATGTTTGGTACAAGAAAATATAATAGAATGAAATGATTATTTTCACTTTTATTTACATTCTCATGTTTGGTATCACTATTTATAATTAGAATGGTCATTTCAAGTTATAATGACCATTGTATATTATTAAAATAATTATTTTTTCTTTTAAGAGTGAGAATAATCATTTCATTCTTTCATGAAATGAGAATATAAAATAAAACTTGGTAAATAATATATAATATTTTTAATATTTTTCATATAATATAATATCAAATTTTTATATTATATATTAGAATTTTATTCCATTCTAGCATTATTAATTTTTTTTACTGAACAATAGAATAAAAATGATCATTTCATATCATTCCTTTGCACCAAATATAGTTTAAGTTGTTTGGTAGGGTGGAAAGGAAAAAATGAGGCCATTTATGAATTTTAGAGACAAAAAATTGGGAAACATTTCTAAAATTATAAATAAAAATAGTTGTTGAACGTGCAACCAGAGAAGAGAGCTATTGGAGAAAGACTGTGATTGGCCTGGACATGTACTGGATGAAAATCGTGTCTATTTACGCTTAAATAATTTTTATAAGTCTTAGTGGTTAAACTTTATTGCGGTGACGATACTATGGGGAGGTTCTATAGAAACATAGCTAAATGCTACAATGAGCGCTAACGCGCCTTTACTAAGATTATAATATAAATAGAAGGCCCTTCTTTCTCAAAGGCAACTTTCTCGTTTCTTGCTTTAGTTTTCAATAAGGGGTACTTAAAAATTTAAGGGAGTAATTTACATATTTAGGAGAGACAAATTAAGATATATTTCTAAAACTATAAGTGAAAATGGAGTACAAAATTTGATAGGGCAAATTATAGAACATTTCTAAAATTATGAAATAAAATAAAGTTTTTTTTTAAAAATTTGATAGGGCAGCTGCCGTTACAGGGCCTATGGTGGCTCCGCGCGCCCTTGCTTCCTCCCAAGCAAAAACAAGTTGAAAAATCAAGCTGATGTAGAAAGAGAGTGAAGGGAAAAGGAGCTTTGCTGGAAACATCTCCTATAAATATTTCTTATTTGAGAATGCATATTTGATTATATGTACCATTCCACTTGGAGCCAACATAAGGTATCACTCCAATAAATGTATCTTTAACTGTTGAATCATTAATTAATCTTTGATTTTCCATTTTTCTATACTTTTGTTTATTACAACTACTAGCCACATCACCCCTTCATTACCTTTTAGTTCACAATAGGTATACAAATATTTATATATATGGCCCGCTTGGTTTTGAATTCTTTAACTTTTTTGAGTTGGCTTTTTTTGACTTATAAGAAAAAAACCAAAATTCTTTTAACTTTTTTATTATTTTTTTTCTTTGCTTTTCTGTTTGTCTTAGCTTATAAAAGCAAAAAAACTAAAAAGATTTTTAACTTTTTTTACTTATAACCCAAAAAAACAAAATTAAAAAAAAGTTATACCAAACAGACCCTATATACATATATATGTATATGTGCGCGCATGTGCTAATATATTTTTTGTTAGACTTGTTACAATTCTAGATCTAGGTGCATTGACATATTAGTCAAGTTCATAACCATTTTATTAGAGCAAGTTTCATTTCTAAATACGAGTTATGAAAATGATTACTTAGAAGAATGTTATCTGGAGTAGAGTGTGAGCTGTCGAAAGAGGAAAATGGCTACTTGCCCCTTTTCTTCAATATACTCGTAAAGGAACCGATAGAAGAAGTGATCTCACACTAGGGGTGCCCATTGGGCGGGTCAAGTCGGGCTCGGGCCTGGCCTACATTAGAAAATAAATTCCATCGTATCTAAAACTAAATCTCAAGTCCGTCAAATTAAAAAAATTGCATTTCAAGACCATCCAAGCCCTCCTCTTTAATCTTAAATGTGTTTAATAAATAATTTTTTTCTTTGAAAATAATATTGAATAAAATAAAGTTTATTTACATATACACATGTATATATATTAAAATATAAAAATACATTATTTTATATATTTCGGGCCGAGTCAAACTTTAAAAACAATTCCTAAGCTTACCCATTAAACTAATCGGTCTTAAAAAAATTTTGAAGCCTTATAATTTATGGACGGACTTTTAGGGCTCTTGAACTCATGGTTACCTCTGTCTCACACATTCCATCATACTCAAATCTTTTGACGTATTGATTAAGTTTCTAAAACTTGCATTACGATTCACTAGTACACATACTTTGTAGCTGTGATAACTATCTTACCTTGAAAAGAATGAATCAAGAATTGCAATGTACAGTTTATTTTTGCTCTAATCAAGCACCGTTGTTGTTATATTGTTATCACTTCAAGAATAGAGAACAGCTTGGGAATTGGGATGGGCTTGGCTTAAAACTAAAAGGACCTTTGGATTCCCCTTGAATTCAAAAGGACTTTGATTGATAATAGACTTGGCATTGCCAAAAAAGTGATGAAACCTTCACTTTACAGGATTTTGTTTAGTAAAATACTCTAGAAGAAAGAATTCAGACTAAGCATAAAAATTCAATTTTCTCAAATGACAATTTCATGCCCGTCATGGTAAAAACACATTTCAAAGATGTCATGCGCGCAATCAGGACATTAAAAAAAATGTTGTAGCTAGTTATCATATTTTCTCATCTATTAGATATATGCAAGTGAAACCACGTATATTAATTCACGCTAGCTCCACCAACTTTTATTTATAAAATAAAAAAATACGAAGAGAAAAGTTAATTCACTCTAGCATTACTTTTAAATCCTACATCTCATTTATTTTCTTGAAAAAAGCCATGCAAGTTATGATCAAACCTTCTCGACAAAAAGTTCAGAGTACTTTTTTTTTAAACGTGTTTCACATTTTGACTTTCTCTGGTCACAGATTGAAGGATAGGGTTCTAGATATTTTTTTTGGAAGTAGGTCCTCAACTCCTCCTCTAGAGTATCTATGTACTAGGATAACCCATGATTCTAAAACCTTATCCCAATTTTTTTTCATTTTTCTTTTTGGGTTCCATTACAATGGAATACACAATGACAATAGCACCCTTCCTCCATTCCTTTACCCCTAAACCTTACACCGTAGATTGATATAAGATAGGGCAGAAAAGCTTTTGGTAAACCAGACAAGAGAACAAGGAAGACAAGTGAATCCTTTTAACACTCACCCGTTTGTTGTTTTTTATTAGGTAATTACATTTTATTTTCTTGTGATTTGAGCTAAAATTATATGATTCTTTAAAAATGAACACATGACTTTTTATGATTTGAACTTATTTACAAAATACATAAAAACCATTAGATTTAATAAAAATTTTATCAAAAGGGTATTTTTGTCATTGTGTATCTCTAAATTAGAACATTAAAAAGACGATTTGATGAAATTACTAAAAAAAACTCAAAAGACAATATTTTATTTGGACATAAAATGGTCAAATGGTCTTTTTAATATTTTAATTTAGAGAGATAAAATGATAAAAATACTTCTATGAAAAAATTTTCGTTAAATCTAACTGTTTTCATATATTTTGCAGATAAGTTCAAATCACAAAGACGTCATGTGTTTACTTTTAAACTATAGAGGGTTATCTGAGTTTGACTCAAACTACAAGAATTGAATTGTAATTACATTTTTTTTCTTGTTTTTACAACACCTCCACCAATCAAATGGTTCTGTGTCCGGGACACGAGGTCGATTATGAGAAATAGAAATATTAAACACGTACAATTTATTATCAAACATGTACATATATATACATATTAGTGGATTATTTATGCTTACGACACTCGTAAATAAAATATTAGTTGTATATATTAAAAGTAACAGTATATTTGTTAAGTGTAATTACAGTACACTTTCACCGAAGGGTATCAAAAATAATTTTTGCGTTAGTGTTTGACTAATAAAAAAATCAACCGAAAAGTTTAAACAAAGAAAAGCTTTAGGATCTGTGAGGGAGACATTTTTTAAAAAAATTTGTCTTATTATATAAATTTTTTTTACCACATTTATGACATAATTTTCACTACAAAACCATTCGCTCCAGTTCAGAAAGACCGATCATTATTCATACAAATACATAAAATTTAGACTATATTTGATACAAGAAAATGAAAAGGAATGGAATGAAAAGTATATGAAATTAGAATGAGAATAGAATGAAATAGCCATTCTCATTATCTTGTTTGGTAAAACCAATGAATAATGCGAGAATTGAATAAAATAGAATTTTAGTGTGTAATATGAAAATTTAATATTATATTATATACATAATATTAGAAGTATTATATATTATATATAAAATATTATTCAGCATTTGTATCGGTGGTGGTGGCAACAACAGTGGTGGTAAGTGTTGGGTGGTGGTTGGGTGGCGGCGACAATGGTGGTGGTTCGGCGGTGAGAATTTTCAACTTTTTAATTTATTTTAATTTCTAACTTCTTATTTTTTATTTTTAAAATTAAAAAATAATTACCAAATATGTTTTATTTTTTTAAAAACACTTGACAATAAAAATTTTACCAAGTTTTATTTTATATTCTATCTCATGTGAAAATAAAATGATTATTTCTACTTTTAAAATAAAGAATGATCATTTTAACAAAATATAAAAATAAAGATTTTAATTTTAAATAATAATATCAAAAAAGTGAATAAAAATAAAAATAAAAATAACTATTTTATTCCGTTGCATTGTATCAAACATAACCTTGTATAAATTTGCATGTACAGTGATCCTACGTAAGAGTGTTGCCGGTGGAAAGCATACGTAGTATAAAAATATAAAATAAAAAAAAAGTGTTGCATAATAAATTACCCAAAAATAAAAAAAAAAGTTTTGCGCTGTCATACTGTTGAATGCCGAAAGCAAAATACCTTTATACGGACAAACATATTAACCCAAACCAGCCACAGATATACTAGGACTCTCTCGCTCCCTCTAAATTATTTTTTTCTCCAGACTTTCCCATCGGAATCCCCGACTCGAGAAAAAAAGAAAAATCACTCGCTTCCCCTTTGTCCTGGTGTAGATATCTCGCAGTCCCAATCAGTCTTCCACTCATCAGAAATGCAAAACCATCGGATTTGTTTTCCAGGTACTAAGATTTTTCCTTTGATTTTCACATCTGCCTGTGAATGCTACTGTTCTTTTGTTTTGGGCGGTTGTTGATTTGTTGTGGTTTTTTTTTCTCATCTCTTCATGTTTTTGTCTATGGTTTGATTGGAATCAGTTTATGAATAGCAAATATGGAGAAGTGTTTTTGCTTTATGTTTTAATTTCCTTTCTGTTTTTGATCAGCTGTGAAGTGGATGTGAGGCTGTTGAATTGGGAAACAAAAAGGTGAGACCTTTTTGGAATATTGTTGAAAATGGAAAACCTAAAAATCCCTGAAACCCTAAATGAAGATGGTGTGGTTTCCAAATTGGGTCAATCTGAAAACCCATGTGATAAAACCCTAGAAGAAGCTACTGGGTTGTCTAGGTCGAGTGAGAAGTGTCGCGGTTCAGTGTTGCCTTTGGAGGTTTTAGTTGGAGAAAATGGTGGTGGGTTTGATGCCAAGAGTAGCAGCAATGTGGAAGTTTTGAATCGGGTTATTGATCTCGAGAAAGGAGTCGAAGGTGTGGAAGTTGGTGCTGAAGAAATTCAGATAAAAGGTGTGAAAAATGCAAATATGGATGTTTTGAATTGGGTTATTGATATGGAGAAGGCAGTCGAAGGTGTTGAAAGTGGTGCTGAAGAAAGTCAGATAGAAGGTGTGAAAAATGCGGATATGTTGGTTCCAAAAGCGGGTTCAAAAGTTTCTGGAAATGGTATTTCTCTAGTTGTGGAAGTTTTTGGTCCGCCAAATGGACTTATACAAAGAGATGAAGCAGTTTTTGGGGAACATGTACTAAGAGGGAGAAGTTCTAATCATGTGCATAGAGGGAATTTGGTTTTGTTGTCTGATAATGGGGAAAACGCAAGTGTCAAGGTTCCAGAGGTTCATGACCCCATGCTTGGTATGACACAAAATGGCATTGTAGATGGGGAAGTAAAAGGAGGGAGAGGAGAGGAAGAGGCTATTTGTAATCAAGAATGCGAGTTCTCCGTGGGTAATCTTGTATGGGTTAAAACCAAAACTCAGTCTTGGTGGCCTGGATTGGTTTTTGATCCTTCACATGCACCAAAGGATGCTGCGAAATCTAACCCGAGGGCCTGTCTTTTAGTCAAATGCTTTGGGAATGGTAGTTATGTTTGGTGCTCTCCATTGCAGTTGAAGCCTTTCATTGAGAATTTTGAACAGATGTCAGCACTGGGCAACTCTAGAAGCTTCCTTGGTGCCGTAGAGAAGGCTGTGGATGAGTTTGGTCGGCATGTGAAGTTGCAGATGACTTGTTCTTGTATATTGAAAGAAAACCAAACCATACTAACTGCTCCATTGGCTGGTAATGGGGGAAGTAAGGAAGGATCTTTGGTGTCAAAAGACAAAATGTGTGAACTTGGTGAACATTTGACTCAGTTTGAACCTGCAAATTTTCTTGCATTTGTCAAATACCTTGCCCAGGATGTTTCTATGCCTGGAATGCTTGAGTTTGCTGCCACCCGAAATCGTTTGTCTGCCTTCTATCGTGCCATAGGGCATCACCAACTGCCTATGCAACAACTGCGGGGAACAACAGATGTTAAAGATAGTGCTGAAGATGGACTAAAGCAGTCAGAAGCCTTAGGCAAGAGGGTTAAAGACCTAGCTAAACTTTCCAGAGCAGAGAGGGATAATGTGCTTGAGAAATGCAAGAGTGATCTTGCTAAAGAAGTAATAATCTCAAGCTCCAGGAGCAAAGAGTGGGACAAGGTTTCTGAAGTTGTAAATGGAAAGATTGAAGTTGCAGATAGAGATATCTGCAAAGTGGCTTCTTCATCTGCGGAGGAAATGTCCAAGCTCTCAATATCTCCAACTAAAACAGAGAACAAAGGTTCCCCTACAGAAAATGATGGAGGGTGTGGAGAGAAATCTGAGAAAGGCTATGAATCAAGGGAACGAAGGAGGAGCAAGTATTTGTCACCTCCTTACACAAACCTTAATTGGGGACGCAAAGACTTACCCGTTTCAGAAGAAATTGAAACAGAAGATGGTAAAGGAGATGGCTGTGTAGGGCAGGGCATTAACAGAAGTGCTGGCCAGTTTGTGGGATCCCCTCCAATTGCTAAGTATAGTGGCAAGAAGTTACAGAAGAAGTGGTCTAAGAAAGCAATTTCTGGACATAATACTTCTGATATACCAGGGGAAATAAATGCACCTTCAGCAGATATGCTCTCTGAACTTCGTTTTGCAGCTCTTGATTGTCTTTATCCTAACAAAAATAGATATTTTGATTCAGTTGATAGATTCTTTTCTGGATTCAGAAGATTGGTGTTTCATGATGAGGCTAACCATGTGATGGATTGCAAGCATGTACTTGGGGAGGAGTCTAACCAGATGTATCTTTCCCAGACATTACCTGGAGGTGAGTTTCCAATGGATAAGGCAAAGGAAATGGTAGAAGAATCTACAGAACGCTGGGGAACTAAACCTTTCGCTTGCACACCAGATATGAATAAAAATCCTGATGATCCTGGCTCAGTAGGTAAAGGTACACAGGAGAGGAGCCACCCATTACCCAATTTCACTTCCAAACAGAAAAGGAGAAAGAAGATGGAAACAGCAACCGCTGGTTCAAGTACTAAACCTACTCCTGGCTTTTCAGATGTGAATGACAATCCTATAAATGGCCCTTTCATAATAAATTTCCAGGATCCAGGCTGTCTTGCATCAGACAGTATGTCAGCACCGAAGAAGAGAAAGAAGGCAGGAAGAATTCCAGAGCTTCTGCAGGCTGAAGTAGTGGTGGGCTTGCCAGATTTGAATGGAAACTGTACTGCACCAAGCTCATTGGTGGAAGATTCACAGGCGACAGACCTTGTCACAACCCTAGACAAACCTAAGCTGAAGAAAAGAAAGAGGAGGGAGGGGGCTGCTTCAGTGCATTCTAGGACTAAACAAATTGCTGGCTTAGCAGATGTGAATGGAAACAATGCTGAAGGTGGCTCATTCTTGAAAGATGTGCAAGTGATGATCTCTTTTTCAACCAAAGATATTCCTGAGCTAAATAATAGGGAGGGGATGAAAGGAGCTGCTTCATTGTATAACCAACCAGATACTAATGGGAACAATGCTGAAAGGAGCTCTTTTGTCAAAGATCCATGGCAAATTGGCCTGGTCTCTCCTGGTGGTAAACCTGAGCCCAAGAAGAGGAAGAGAAAGGAGAAAGCACCTGTGGACCCTCTGAAGACTAAAGTTAGTTCTGCCATACCAGATTTGAATGGAAATGCTGCTGAACCTAGCTCGCCGGGGAAAAATTTGCCAGAGATGAACTCCACTCCTGCCGAAGTTAAACCCAAGCGCAGAAGGAGAAGAAGAAATAAACCTGTTGCTGAGATACCAGATATCAACTTTAATTATAATAAAGTACACACAAATGGAGAGGCTTTGGGAACTGCTCTTCTCTTGAAGTTTGCTCAGGGGTTTCCGGTGCCTTCAAAAGAAGCTCTGGTTGCAACATTTTGTGGGTTTGGGCCGTTGAAGGAATCAGAAACACAGGCTTTGAACGATTCTGGTAGTGCACAGCTTGTATTTTTAAACAGTTCTGATGCTGGTGATGCATTTCGGAGTTTTGAAAAGGGCAGCCCTTTTGGGCCAGCTCTTGTCAATTATCGTCTCCTCCATCTTTCAACTGCTTCAAGGGCTTCCGAAGCAGAAACTAGTCTGCACATGCCTGTGACTGTCCAGAGCAAGGAAGGAATCAAGATACCAGAAAAGCCTTATGGCTTGAAACCTCACCCTGGAGAGGCACCTGACCTTTCTTATATAAGAAAGAACTTGGAGATGATGACATCAATGCTGGAGAAGGCGGGGGATAATCTTTCACCAGAGACGAGAGCCAAATTGGAGACCGACATAAAAGGCCTCCTGAAGAAGGTTAGCACCATGGTTGGCTCGTCTTCCTCCTCTTAAATCAACATGTAAAATATGGATCCTTCTATTTAGGATGTTTATAAGGCCGGTGAGTCTTGGTAGACTTCAAGTTGCTGGAATCCCTGTTTTGTTTCTTATATTACCTGTGCTCTCTCTCTCTCTCTCTCCCTAGATATTCATGTAAGTAAGTTACTTCTGAAAACCTTTGTAGTTAATTGCATTGGGAGAGCATAAGGAGCAATGGTTTGTAATTGGGTAGCTACATGTGTCATTGGTACTACCTGGAATGAAGCCAAGAGCAATCAGCCTGCTTCATCAGCCTCTGATGAATTCTTGCTGGTTGAATAAGGATGTATCTTCTTCTGTTTTCATTCCTTTGAAATTCTACCCAGCAGACTCTTTACTGTATCCTGAACAGACAATTGCGGAATCTAAAGGTTCCAAGGCTATGGTAAACAAATCCATGATTATATCCCATGCTCATAAGATTCCACTCCTGCAAGCCAAGGGGGTTTAGAGTTATATTTGACAAAGTGCAATGTTTGTGTTGCAAGCACTAATTGTGTGCTACATAGCTTGTGATAACCTGACATCAATTACTATCACACCACAAAGAAGCACACTGTTTATCAGCAGAGTTTTTAGCTGTTTTTGGTCAAAATAATACTGTGTGCAAAAATAATTCTCAATTTAACACACTCAAAAATTTAATTCCAATTTTCACATCTTTTTACCGCATGTCCTGCCGTACTAGGAAACATTTGACAGGCTGGCATTTATTATCATTTAACTTTTCTGTGTTTTTTTTTGTTTTTTTTGTTTTTTAAACTCTCTCTCTCTCTCTCTCTCTGTAAAACCAAAGAAATCTATAATATACAGGTCTAGTCCTCAGTCGTCTTCTTGAATTCTCTTATATGTTTCCTCAATCCTCGCGTACATTACTTATATACAATTCTTCCACCTCTGATGAGCATGAATCCACTCGCTCCAACGTTCAGTGTGCAAGATCTGCAAAATATTAGCACAAACGAGTAATTATGACATTTGTATATTATTATTTATAATGGTGTCCGTTTGAGGGAGTAAAAATTGTTCAAGGAAAAAATAAATTAAAGAGAAAAGGATGAAATACATTGTCAAGAATGATCGCTTGGAGCACCCTGTTGCAAAACAAAAAAAAAAAAAAAAAAATGAAGTACATTGACAAAAAATGATGAAATATGTTGCATGCAAGTGCCAAGCCGTACTGGATGATCCTTTAGCTCCAGTGGCATTCAAGAAAACTTGATTCAATACCATCTTAGGATCAACAGCTTCCTTGGGATGATCATGAACTGTCATGATGGAGTTGATAGGCATAATTAACCAAGATCCATACCCTTCCTAGCCAACTGCTAATGGTTTTTTGTTGTACACAAATGAAGTGAGATCCTCCCTAGAGGCTTCAACTCATCGTTTTTTGAAACGTAGAAGGATCCAGCAACCAATTAGTTAACTTTAAGCTTCAATTCTTTAACTAGAGTTAACCCAGTAGAATGAAATACAGGTACAATCAATTGATTTTCAGGCATTTTATGGCTTTGAAAAGTCAACACATACATATCACACTCATCAATTGCATAACACCCATCAATGATTTGCAGTAACTAGTTTACATATATATATTTATATATGTTGAGCAGCAACTATTTTTTTGATTTGCGGATGATTTTATTATCAGGAATTCAAAGATCTGAAGAGATTTTGTGCGCTGACAGAATTATTTTTAGAGAGTTATTTTGGCCAAAAACTCAGTTTTCAGAGATTGCTGCTAGTGTGAACTATATACATGCGAGCTAGGGATTCTGCAATGTTCAACTCAAAACTTCATTCCAATCATGCATTGAAGAACTAACAGTCAAACTAATTATTTCATCGTAACCTTGAATGAAAGTAATAGTCATCCCTTTACTTGAGCACATATTTCATATTTTGAAGGTGTAAAACCACCCTTTCATTCTTTCCATCAAGGGGAACTGCTAGAAATAGCACAGTAACTACAAAAACAAGTCTGGAGTTTCACTCCATGACAGCAACTCCTCCGGCAGCCTTTATCTTCTCTATTATGCCATTTGCCTCCTCTTTGGTGACTCCTTGCTTAAGCAAAACAGGAACCTTCTCCACCAGGTCTTTTGCTTCCTTCAATCCCAGATTTGTAAAAGTCCTGACTTCTTTGATCACCTTGATTTTTGCAGAAGCATCAAATTTCTCTAACTTAACATCAAATGCTGTTTTCTCCACTTTCTTCTCCTCAGCCTTCGTAGATCCAGAGGCTAGCCCTCCCTGGGGGCCCAAGTCCATGCTTTCTACTGAAATTTGTTGCATCTTGGGGTGCCTGAGTCTCTCTCTAAGAGTGGGACCAATTTGAATACGTTCTTCAGCAGCTAGGGCAGCAATACGTTCGGCAAGCTGAATGATTTTATCAGAAGGTGGAGGTCTAGGGCCATATGGGTCGTAGAACGCAGGATATTTGTATCTTTTGGGCTTCTCCTTGGGATCTCTAGCAACAAAGTCAGGTTGGAATGAACGAGATTGTAAGGGGCCACCTATTTCAGGACGAGTAAGACGAGGACGACTAGTTCTAAAAGCTGCAATGAACTTCATGGTCTTGTTAATTAGTGCAAAAACTCATTCGGTGAAAAGAGCTGGAAAGAACCTATCTACTGTAATGCTGGTTTTGCGGCGTAGATGCAACTGTTGGAATTCGTTCTACTTTCTGATGGCGAATTCAAAGAACTTACCTGGAAAAAACCAAACAAGACATAAGCCAAACAATCACTTCTTTTCCCAAAAGAACCAACACCCACCCTCCCCAACAAAATAAAAAAAATTATTTGGCTACTATAGAGCAATAATAATGACAAGATCACAAGTTAGATCCATCAAAAGTCTAGAAACAAGAATTTGAGGGGTGTCATCTGTCTCTGTTGGTGTATGCTTAACATCCAATAGAGGTAGAGAATCACTATCAGAAATTTAAGTAGCATTTAGTTACACCACTGGTTTTCATTTTTTAATAAAACAATAAACTGGAACAGAGTTTTGTTTTTGTTTCATTAATTTATTATATAAACGAACAATGGGTTTTGGCACCAAAATTTTTAAGTTTAACTAAAAATAAAAAAAACTTAAAATACTTTTGTGAGGATGATTGCAATGTGCGCGGCAAAGAGAGATGAAGAACAAAATTTCCCACAAGATCACCTAAGCAATTACAGGAACAATATGCACATATAGAAACAAGGACACAGAGCAATCAAATGTACCCAGATTAACATAAAACAAGTTGAAAGTTAGTACAAGAATCCAGATGGAGTAAGGGGAAGTAGATAAGCCTGTACAGAATTAGAGTAATAGGAAACTGTAGAGAGACACAGACAGACCTAACAAACAGACATGACAGACCTAACATTGGGTCGAGTGAAACAGGCAAAGGTATTAGTTGGGTACTAAGGGTGCCATGATTAAAGATACTAAAATGCCCCTCTCCCCCATTTCTGTTGTTAACCTGAACTCCAGAAGGCTACTTTTACTTTAATGAAGCCCTCCAACCTTCCATGCCAAATAGAATGGACAAGGATACAGGTAAAGGACACAACGAGACACAAACTCACCAACATGACAAATCCAAATAAGGAGGACATAGACACGGCAACACATAAACACATTAAGATACAATTCAGAGCATGAAGCTCAAGAATTACAGTTTGATTATCATATCAAGTATAATAGTACTGCTTGTCTACTATAGTTTGGATTATACAATTAGGGACCTCTCCTGTGGTATCAATGCAAGCTTGAGTTATGGTTGCCATGCTTATGATGTCAAGTGTTGGGCTACATTGGCAAGTGTTGATGCTTTGGGCTACATTGGCAAGTGTCTAAGATGTGTAGCAGTGTCCAAAATAATTACATGTGAATTATGGACACATCCACAAGGTGTCAAAAATTCCTCTAGAGCTGTCCATCAGATGTTGGTGTCCAAGATAGACATGATACCTTTGTAGAAATGCTTATGCATTTTCCCATACCATCACTTGTTTCCGGGACAAATGAAAATACCTTCTTGATATTGAGAGAGAGAGAGAGAGAGAGAGAGAGGGACGGACCCAAAACAGTCTCAAAATTTTCAGCTAACCAACACCAATGTGATATAATATTTAAGACTCTCCAGGGAAATTTATATAAACATCCTACTGTGAGGTCTTTTACAAGGTATACACTCACTAATAGCAGAAGGTACAATCAACTAAAAACCGAATCAAAAGCAAATGATTCCTAATTTCTACATTACAATGTCAAGGTCAACAATGTGAGAGAACTGAGTAGTTGGGATGTTCAGCTAGGCATACTACATAGCATCTCATGCACGAAGCCAACCTATTTGGGAAACTATTTGTGAGATCCAGGACAACAAAATTCAACCCAAATGCATTTAGGGTATAGTAGCAGATCAAAGTTGGGAGAGACAAGATTAGGATCCCCTAGAAATAGAATTTATCCTTTTATTTTCCTCATACTTTGTATTCTGCTTTGCTCTCCACATGGAAAATTAATTTTCTTTTCTTTTCCTTTCCTCATTGGCTACATGAACTAAACATAGCCCACAAAGTTTAAAAAAACATATTTCAAAAATGGCATTCATTCAAACAGGTTGTGTGCAGCTCAAATTGCAAGAGAAATAAAAATACCATCCTAGAGATTTAAATATGTCATAGTTCCATAAATGTCCAGCCCAGATTAGTGCCTATAATACTATCGGTTACTGTATCTTGGACTGAAATACATAGAGAATAATTCATATCCAACCAATATTATCATTCAAAGCTCCCACCCAAGCTTTCCTCAAAACCAGTGTTCTATTTCCGGATGCAAGCCTCGTCTAACAACGAATATTGAAATTTCATTCAATATGCTGGGACTTACTAATTGAGAGCATAGAAAATTCAGAAGAAAATTACTTATTACAACTAATATAACACTACAATGTTATACACACAGGCACATATATAAAAGACAAAATGGAAACAAAATTATACTAATTCAGCTGCTCAACCATGCATTTTCAGTGTAAAAGAGAAACAAAAAAGAAGAGAGGAAAAGCTCATCTTGCAGATGGATAAGGCAAACATCAATACAAGGCCTCATAAAAATATAAAAATAAAAAAGGCAATCCAAACGTATACGTGTGTATCTCTAATCATATATATTATTTATCACATATATACATTGGGAGGTCGAGGCTTACAAGCAATGTTTTGAAACCCAGACCGTTGAGTGAACCGAAAAAGGACTGGGTCACTGGTCACTGGTTCAACTGTTGGTTCAACCGTTATCGAACCGTGACATGATATATATTATTTATAATAAATAAAAATATATGCTAAATTTTCAAAATTTTTTTTTACCTAAAAACCTAAATTTTCTTAGATATGTTTTCCCAAATTTTTATTTATTTAACAAAATATCAATTCATGATTGCTTACATTTACACTACACAAAACCTGGAAGATAATATCAAAACCTAATTAAAATTCCTAAGTGCATGCATCATCAAAATGCCTTGGCAGTTCACAGTGGGTAGTCAACTAGCTTGTTGCCTAAAACCACAGTTCATTTTTCGATCAGCAGCCAACACAGCCACATAGATGCATTAGTGTCCAAAAAAAGGATCACATACAGTGCTAAAAATAAAGGAACACAAATTACGGAAGTTTAAAAAGGATCACATACAGAATATAGTAAACATTCCACCAACAAAAATTGCAGAGTCTAAAAACTGCCCTGCACTGTCTAAAAAGGAATTGCACTGCCTAAAAACTAAAAAGTTCAACTTTGAAGCACTGTCTATAAATTTAGAAATTAGGGAACATAAGAAATGAACAGAATAAAGAAACAAAAACAAAAAAAAATATAGAGAGCTATATTGAACCAAAAAAAAAAAAAGAAAAAAGAAAAGAAGAATTCAACAATTGCAATGCTAAAAAGGTAAAATTTGAAGTGAAGAATGCACTAATGCAGTATAAAAGTTTAGAAATTAAAGAACAAAGAGGTGAAGAACAAGAACATAAGATAATTCTCAAGAGAACAAGAACTGGAAGTGCGGACTGGGGATAGAGAGAGAAAGTACAGGCCACTCGGGATGCTTTCCGGCGATGGGGCTGACCACAGGCCGCTCGGGATTGAGATGAGAAACACCAAGTCCAAGCCACGATTCAGCCTTCAAGCTAGCCTTCAAGATCAAGTATTGAAGAGAGTCAAGAGAGAGAGAGAGTTACCAAGAGAGTAGAGATGGAGGACGGCTTCAGTAGTTCACGGCTCCAGCGGCAGCGGCGGCGTCGTGAGTGAAATTGATTTGGCAGAGAGAGCCCTAAGCCCCTTAATTTTCCCAATTTTTAGAGATATAGCGAACCGCCCGGTTACAAAGAACCGCTTCGGGATCGACGAGTTAGCGGTCGAATCGCTGGTCTTACCGGTTCGTGCCGTTTTTATACCCTAGCTGGGATAAGGGGTTGACCGGACTTTTCTTTGACCGGTTCGAAGGCTCGACAGGTCGAACCGGCCGGTTTGATCCGGTTTTCAAAACATTGCTTACAGGAGCAAAGGACTTGCTGGAATGTTGTTTGAGAAGTGGGGACTAAAATGCTGCAGAGAAAGAGTAGAACGCAGCAATGGTGCAATAAACCTTACTGGCTCTGTCGTATTGACTTTTGAGGAATTGGCAATTGGGTGGGTCACAGTTGGGTTGAATCCCGTTGGGCCGGTGAAAAAAAATTAGAGGTGGCCATGGGTCCGAGGGCCTGATAAGCCTGCCCATAATTTAAATGGCTTGGAATTTTTTTGGATCTGATTATGTTAATGGGTTTCATTTGAAGCTTGGCCCGGCCCGAAATGAATGTAAAATAATATATTTTAATTAATTAAACTTTATGTTATTCAATATTTTTTTAGAAAAAAAAATTTTCTTTTCTAAACAAATTTTAGGTTAAATAGAGGGTTTAGGCGGGCTTGATAATGTAATTTTTTAATTAGAGAGGGTTAAATTTTAATTTTAAGCCAAATGGGATTTGGTTTTAGTATAGTATAGACCAGGCCGAGCCCAAACTGGCCCACCCAATTCCACCCCTAAAAAAATCCAATTGAATAACAGAGACTACTTTCTATAATTTTTAGATTCTAGGTGTTTTGTGGTCCAACGATAAATTTCAACTACTAGTGTAAATAACTAATATCACCGTACTGCTAAAAAATTGTCCCAGAGGAGCATTAGCAGATGACCCGATTGCACTTTTTTAAAAATATTTATTTGATAATACCCATTTTGTGTTTATTGAAATTGTTTTCTTTTTTGTTTATTCTTTATGGTGTTTATTTATGTGTGCAATTTTAATAATTAAAATTAGCTCAGCACGGGACATCAATCACTATGAATTTGAGGAGAATGGGATGTAGGCAATCTTACCTGACGTGTTTGTGTGATATTCTACAAATATAAATTAAAGCTGTCTTGATTTGTTGATAAATTTGGTGTCATCACGAAGTGAAAAGAATCTTGATTTAAAATCCTATTATTTAACAAAGATAAAAATATCATGACTATTATTAAAGCAACTTTTCACAATATATAAGAACAACTTCAACACAACTTTCTATTTTAGAAAGCCAAAATATAATACAATATTGTATTCTCTATTTTGAAAAGTCACTTTAGAAGGGCACCTCCAGCACTACTTTTTATTTTAGTTAGTCATTCCAACTAATTATTATATTTTTAAAGAAATAATGTTACATAGTACGCTATGTCATTATTGTAATAGTGACTTGGCATGATGATGAGGCATGCCACGTCATCAAAATACTATATTAATATTGGGTCCATTTATCAATAGTTTAAAATTCACAAGCACAACAATAACATAAAATGAAATGGGGCATTGAAGCTCAGGTAACATTAACATAGATGCTGCAACAGAGATAAAAATATCAAGACTATTGTTAAAACAACTTTTATTAATACAATATATAAGAGCAACTCCAAGACAACTTTCTATTTTAGAGAGCCAAAATATAATACAATATTGTACTCTCTGTTTTGAAGATTCACTTTAGAATAGAAACTCCAACACTACTCTTTATTTTAACTAGCTATTCCAACTAACTATTATATTTTTAAAGAAATAATGCTACATGACATGCCATGTCATTATCGTAATGGTGACATGGCATGATGATGAAACATGCCATGTCATCAAAAGACCATATCAATATTGGGTCCATCTATCAACAGTTTAAAATTCACAATCACAACAATAATATAGAATGAAATGGGGCATTGAAGCTCAGGTAACATTAACATAGATATTGCAATTGTAAATTGATCTCCTAATCTGTGGCGTTGATACAAATGCAAGCTTGCGGGTTTGGGCATCAACATTTGCATCAAAGCTTTGTGCAAGTTCGTAAAGTCCATAGAGCATTAAACAAATTCAAAAAAATCCAAAATTAATCATTGATTCTGAAAAATTAAAAATACTCTAGATATTGAAAAGAATCTAATTTGATCTACTCCAATATGTTGACTCAAGGTTGATCCCCATGTTAATTTTGATGATAACTAAACCTTGAGTTATTTTACTAATACATTTACTTAGTATGCAGATTAATAAAAATTATAATTTAAACTTAAAAGTTTAGACTTAAAGTCTAATACATGTCAAAGTGGATGCATAACAAGCCCAATCAAGCAATTCACTCTAAGAGTCATGCCATGCACCAAAACTAAGTAATGACACCTATTCAAATTTCAAACCAATGATTTGCATTTGAAGAGATTGAATGTGGTCAAAAGAAGAATTCATCAAGTGTGCAAAGATTAATTGAAGATGACTTGATTTTGAAGAAATTGAAGGTGTTCGAAAAGAGAATCCATCATAATTACAAAATCTCTACAAAGAATCTAAGTAAAATCTTCATTTGGGATGTGAAGAGTCAATGAAAATGATATGTGTTCGAAGAAATTGAAGACGTTCAAGAGTAGACTTCATCAAGCTTATGAAAGACTTATTGAAGTGATCCTAAAGAGGAAAGAATGATTAGTAGCAAAAAAAAAGAGCTCGACAATAAAGCATCATGACTATGAAGCTCTAAATGGATAAAAAGTTATTAGTAGTAAATGGAAAGAACTCGGCAATAAAGAAGAAGAGTTCGACATTAATGGAAAGGAGTTCTGGTAGCTTGGAAACAAAGAAAAGATAATTATAAAAAAAAAACAAATTCAATCCAAATTGAATAGAGGACAGCTTTGATAAATTGAAGACTTTGATATATCATCATACCCCAAAAAGAAGACTCCTTGAATATTTTATAGTATTGTTGAAGCTGAACTTGATCAAAGGAATGATGAATAAAGATTTCTTGGTAATGTGTCGACACATGAGGACACAAGCCAAAATTTGAAGACAGCATGATCAAGTGTCGACACATGGGGTTGATGTATCAATACATAGAGTTGATGTGTCGACACATGGGATTGATGTATCAATACATAGAGTTGATGTGTCGACACATGGGATTGATGGCTAGTTTTTCTAACGTTATAACGGACTGGACTTGCATTAAATGAACTCCTAACAACCACCAACGGTCGAAATTATTATAGAGGTTTATATACAAGCTTCCAATTGCATTTATAGAAGAAGAGAGACAAGAAAAACAACATTTACTGACTAATTCAGCTGCAAATTTGAACATTCCTTTTGTCTTCAAATTGGCACTTCATGAGCTATTATTTTCCTATCCACTCTTGATAAAGAGTTTTGTATTTTATTTGTATATCTTCCATATACTTGTAAGTGAGAGTTTGAGAGTTTTCTTGTAAAAGAAAAACTCTTGTAAGTTGAAGTGGATCTTGGACAAAATAACTTAGTAATCGGAAGAACTTGAGAAGAAGTTCTTGTGTAAAAGTGAGTTAAGCACTTGGTAAATCAGTACCTACTTTGTAATTGGAGATTGTATAGTGGAAGAAGACTTCAAGGGGATCTTGGGGTGATAACGTAGACCACGAATTGTGGTTGGACCTTAGTAATTCTTGGTGTGTCTTCTGTTACTTTGTTTTCATCTCTTTATTGATTACAATACATTTCATCTATCTTGAATTACTATTCTATTGATTAGATTAGTTTTTAATTAATCTTGAATGTATTAAATTTCGAAAAACCCAATTCACCCCCTCTTGGGTTACCTTTTGGGCTAGCATAATATCATGCAAAAAAAATCAGAAATTAGATTTCTCAATCCATGTGAAATTGAAACAAAAAAAATATAATCATAGCATTCAAAATAGTACAAAAATCACCCATTATTAAGTAGAATTCAAACCCTAGATGTACATAAAACCATTGTGCAATCTCAAATTTTTTTTTTTATAAAAACAAATAAAAATGCAGAGAACAACTTTTACATTCGACAGTAAGGGGTGTTCTCCTGCTGTGAGCTGATAAAAGAAATGTATAGGAGGGTTTTCAACATGATAGGGAAGGCGAGGAGAGGAGAGAAAATAAGAGTTTTTATGCAGTAGGGTGGGGAATTCGGGTTCTATGGAAGGAGTGAGATATATGGGCATGGGGGAAGGTTTTCAAAAATAAGGAGAGGGTGTGAGAGAAGGTTTTCCAAAGAGAGATTGGAGAAGCGAAAAAGAGAAGAGGAGAGGGGAAGAGAGAGAGAGAGAGAGAGAGAGAGAGAGAGAGAGAGAGATTTTATACCTGTTGAAGAATAAGAGATTGAAGGTGAGAAGCTTTGCTGATTTGTGCCCTAGCTTGTTGAAACTTTGTGCTAAGAGACGAGGAAGAAGGGTCCACATCAGATGACCGTTGAAGTAGCAAACGCTATTTTCGCTCGCTACATTTGGAAGTGAAAGTAGGTAATGCTACTTTGGCGAGTCAGATAACGAGGCTGTAAGAGACCAAAATAAGACAATGACTCTATAAAATAGCTAAAAAATAGCTTTTGCAAAGCCTGTTGGAGCTACTCTAACTATCTTCCTACATTGATTATGTACATTTCACAAATAGCTACTACTAATTTAATAAAAAAAATTGGGTTCATTCTTACAATTTAAATAATTGTATGACTAGCTAGAATTTCATTTCTTGATTCTCTAATCAAATAAAAAAATTAGACTAATACCATCACTTAAAGCAAAGTTACAGAAAGCAAAAGAAGCACCATAGATAGTAGTCAACCTAGTTATATGGTAAGTATCAGATGTACAAAAAAGACCCAGCATGCAATTTTTTATGCAGTCATAGGAATTTAAGGGGAAAAAAGCATAAACCCACTAGATAATATGATAAAATGAAGAAAACAGATAATATGATAATATGAACATAGACCCACTAGTTTGAACTAGTATCTACCGAATCATTGCAATCTACCCAATTCTACGGTAACCAACAAACCATAGAAAATTCAAATAAAACAATTGCAGGAGCAATTGATACAAGAAAATTCATCATATAAATTTCCCAAAAAAAAAAAGAGACGGGAGCAACAACGCATCTTCAACCTTCAGATAATCGAATATAAATTAAGAGAGACAAAAAGAGGGAGAGAGAGGGAGATATATCTACACAAGTTTCAATATATAGACATATAGAAAGAGATTTGAAATTAAAGATACATACAATAAGAGTGAAAAATCCTAACCTATGAAAGGTTGCTGAGGAAGGAACGCTTGGCTTGGTCTTGCGAGTAGAGGAAGATGAAAACTACTGAGAGTTGACGAGCCCTAATTTGATACTGATGAATACAATTGACAGGAAATGGATTTGTTTGGGCTTATTTTAATTGGGTGTTTAATTTGTCCAATATATCAGCTCAGTTAAGCCCATTTATAAATTACTGCTTTGTTTAATTTGACCGTTGAAATAGCGAACGCTATTTTGGTTCACCACATTTGGCAAGCTAACGCTACTTTCGCGAGTCAGATAACGAGGCTGTTGGAGCCCAAAATAAGACAATCACTTTGTAAAATAACTAAAAGATAGCTTTTACAGAGCCTGTTGAAGCTGCTCTAACTATTTTTCAACATTGATTATGTACTGTTTTTACAAATAGCAACTACTAATTTAATTTTAAAAAAATTGGGTTGATTCTTACAATTTAAATATTTATATGACTAGCTAGATTTTCATTTCTTGATTCATCAAATGAAATAAAAAAAATTAGACTAATGCTAACACTTAAAGCAAAGTTACAGATAGCAAAAAAAGCACCATAGATACTAGTCAACCCAATTATATAGTAAGCATCAGATGTACAAAAAAGACCCAGCATGTAATTTTTCATGTAGCCATAAGAATTTAAGGGGAAACAAGCATAGACCAACTAGATAAAATGAAGAAAATAGATAATATGATAACATGAATATAGACCCACTAGCTTGAATAGTATCTATCGAATCACTGCAATTTATCCAATTTTACGGTAACCACCAAACCAGAGAACAATCCAAATAAAATAATTGGAGGAGAAATTGATACAAGAAAATTCATCATATAACTTTCCCGAAAAAGAAGGGAGACAAGAGCAACAACTCATCTTCAACCTTTAGATAATCAAATAAAAATTAAGAAAGATAAAGAGAGAGAGAGAGATATCTATACAAGTTCCAATATATAGATGTACAGAGAGAGATTTGAAGTTAAAGAAACATACGATGATAGTGAAAAATCCTAACCTATGAAAGGTCGCCGAGGAAGGAACGCTCAACTTGGTCTTGCGAGTAAAGGAAAATGGAAACTTTCGACAGTCGACAAGCCCTAATTTGATACTGTTGAAGACAACTAACAGAAAATGGGTTTGTTTGGGTTTATTTTAATTGGGTGTTTAATTTTTTCGGTATACCAGCCCAATTAAGCCCATTAAATAACTGATTTGTTTAATTTGACCCTTGCAGTAGGGAACACTACTTTGTTTAGTTTGAACTAGTATTTACCGAATCAGTGCAATCTACCTAATTATACGATAACCACAAAACCATAAAACAATCCAAATAAAACAATTACAGGAGCAATTGATACAAGAAAATTCATCATGTAACTTTCCCAAAAAAGAATAGAGACAAAGAGCAAAACCTCATCTTCAACCTTCAGATAATCGAATACAAATTAAGAGAGACAGAGAGGGAGAGAGAGGGAGATATTTCTACACAAGTTCCAATATATAAGTATACAAAGAGAAATTTAAAGTTAAAGAAACATACGATGACAATGAAAAATTCTAACCTATGAAAAGTCGCCAAGGAAGGAACGCTCAACTTGGTCCTACAAGTAGAGGAAGCTGAAAACTACTAACAGTCGACGAGCCCTAATTTGATACTATTGAAGGCAATTAACAAAACATGAGTTTGTTTGGGCTTATTTTAATTGGATGTTTAATTTGTCTGATATATCAACCCAATTAAGCCCATTTAAAAATTACTGTTTTGTTTAATTTGACCATTGAAGTAGCGAACGCTATTTTGGCTCGTTACATTTGGCGAGCGAAAGTAGTTAATGCTATTTTGGCGAGTCAAATAGTGAGACCGTTGGATCCCAAAATAAGACAATGACTCTGTAAAATACCTAAAGGATAGCTTTTACAGAGCCTGTTGGAGTTGCTCTAACTTCCTTCCTTCATTGATAATGTATTGTTTTCACAAATAGCTACTACTAATTTAATAAAAAAATTTGGGTTGATTCTTACAATTTAAATAATTGTATGTATAGATAGATTTTTATTTTCTAATTCACCAATCAAATAAAAAAAAATCAGACTAATGCCATCACTTAAAACAAAGTTACATAGAGGAAAAGAAGCACTATAAATAACAGTCAACCCAATTATATAGCAAGCATCAGATTTACAAAAAAACATGTAATTTTTTATGTAGCCATAGGAATTTAAGGGGAAAAAAAGCATAGCCTACTAGATAATACTATAAAAGGAAGAAAACAGATAATATGATAACATGAACATAGACCCACTAGTTTGAAACAGTATCTACCGAATCACTGCAATCTACCTAATTCTACGGTAACAACCAAACCAGAAAACAATTCAAATAAAAAAATTGTAGGAGCAATTGATACAAGAAAATTCATCACATAACTTTTCCAAAAAAAGAATAGAGACGAAAGCAACAACTCATCTTCAACCTTCAGATAATCGAATACAAATTAAGAGAGACAAATAGAGGGAGAAAGAGGGAGATATATCTATACAAGTTCCAATTTATAGATATACAGAGAGAAATTTGAAGTTAAAGAAACATACGATGTGAGTGAAGAATCCAAACCTATGAAAGGTCGCCGAGGAAGGAACGCTTGGTCCTCCGAGTAGAGGAAGATGAAAACTTTCGAGAGTCGACAAGCCCTAATTTGAAATTGTTGAAGACAATTGATAGAAAATGGGTTTGTTTGGGCTTATTTTAATTGGGTGTTTAATTTGTCAGGTATATTAGCCCAATTAAGCCCATTTATAAATTACTGCTTTATTTAATTTGACAGTTGAAGTAACGAATGCTATTTTGGCTCACTACATTTCGCGAACAAAAATAACGAACGCTACTTTGGCGAGCCAGATAATGAGGAAGTTGGAGCTTAAAATAAGACAATGACTCTGTAAAATAGCTAAAGGATAGCTTTTACAGACCTTGTTGGAGCTGCTCTAACTACCTTCCTACATTGATCATGTACTGTTTTCACAAATAGCTACTACTAATTTAATAAAAAAAATTTGGGTTAATTCTTACAATTTAAGTAATTGTATGACTAGCTAGATTTTCATTTTCTAATTCACCAATCAAATAAAAAATTAGAGTAATGACATCACTTAAAGCAAAATTATAGAGAGCAAAAGAAGTACCATAAATAGTAGTCAACCCAATTATATAACAAGCATCAGATGTACAAAAAAGACCAGCATGCAATTTTTTATGTAGCCATAGGAATTTAATGGGAAAAAAGCATGGACCTACTAAATAATATGATAAAAAGAAGAAAACATATAATATGATAACATGAACATAGACCCACTGGCTTAAACTAGTATATGTCAAATCACTGCAATCTACCCAATTCTACGGTAACCACCAAACCAGAGAACAATCCAAATAAAACAATTGTAAGTGCAATTGATGCAAGAAAATCCATCATATAACTTTTCCAAAAAAGAATGGAGACAAGAGCAACAACTCATCTTCAACCTTCCGATAATCAAATACAAATTAAGAGAAACAAAGAGAGGGAGAGAGAGGGGGATATATCTATACAAGTTCCAATATATAGATATACAATGAGAGATTTGAAGTTAAAGAAACATATCATGAGAGTGAAAAATCCTAACCTATGAAAGGTCCCTGAGGAAGGAACGCTCGGCTTAGTCCTGCAAGCAAAGGAAGATGAAAACTTCCGAGAGTCGACGAGCCCTAATTTGATACTATTGAACACAATTGACATAAATTGGGTTTTTTTGGGCTTATTTTAATTGGGTGTTTAATTTGTTGGGTATATCAACTTAGTTAAGCCCATTTATAAATTACTGTTTTGTTTAATTTGACCGTCGAAGTAGCGAACACTATGTTGGCTCGCTACATTTGGAGAGCAAGAGTAGCGAACGCTACTTTGTCGAGTCAGATAACGATGCTGTTGGAGCCCAAAATAAGACAATGACTCTGTAAAATAACTATAGGATAGCTTTTACAGAGCCTGTTAGAGCAGCACTAACTACCTTCCTACATTGATTACATACTGCTTTCACAAATAACTACTACTAATTTAATAAAACAATTGAGTTAATTTTGAAAATTTAAATAATTGTATGACTAGCTAAATTTTCATTTCTTGATTCACCATTCAAGTAAAAAAATTAGACTAATGCCATCACTTAAAATAAAGTTACAGAGAACAAAAGAAGCATCATAGATAGCAGTCAACCCAATAATGTAGCATGCATCAAATGTACAAAAAAGACCCAGCATGCAATTTTTTATGCAGCTATAGGAATTTAAGGGGGGAAAAGCATATACCCACTAGATAATATGATAAAATGAAGAAATTAGATAATATGATAACATGAATATAGACCCACTAGCTTGAACTAGTATCTACCGAATTACTGCAATCTATCGAATTCTACGGTAACCACCAAACCATAGAACAATCCAAATAATATCATTGCAAGATCACTTGATCCAAGACAATTCATCATATAACTTTTCCAAAAAAATGGAAATGAGAGCAACAACTCATCTTCAACATTCAGAAAATCGAATACAAATTAAAAGAGACAAAGATAGCGAGATAGAGGGAGACATCATACTACATATACTAAGTGGGAATGGCACTTTGTATTTCGACTAGCTTTTTCTCACTTTCAGACAATTTTCTACCTGCTTTTTACCGCTGCTGTGACTATTTTAACCCTAACTTTCTGCAAAATTTCACTATTTTGTTGGTATTTCGGTCCCACGGTTGTGCACAGTGTGCTTACGGCTTTGCCCTTGCTTTATCTTCTAATTCCGAAGCTGTGTTGGCTCGTTGTTATAGTGCATTGTTGGAGTGATTGATGTGTATAGTGTATTTTCAATTTTGCCTTACTTTATTTTCTAATTCAAATGTTGTGTTGGCATATTATTGTGGTGTCCTTGTCTTGTTCTTATCCAACTGTATAAAACCTATATATATAGGCTGTATGTAGTTTGTGTCGTAGATTTGTGAAATGTCTGATATAACCTGAATTTGTTTTGTTCTCTTATGTTTGGTAAGGGTAAAATCAAAATTTTGTGCAAAAAAAATCTTTACTAACAGGGATTTGGTTTGTCAAACAGTTGAACGAGATCACAACCATAGCAATCGCCATCGCCAAACAAAATACCACAAATAACACAAAGCAATATGAAGAAAGGCAAACTAAAGCTCTCCACCACATCATCAAGTATGAAAACCCATAAAGCAAAGACAAGGACCAAGTCAAATCAACCAGTAAAGCTCCATTACGTGGATCAACCATCACCACGCACAAAAACCAAGAGGGGAAAAAAATCAGATTTGCTCTCACCAAATTCAGTCAGCAAGGCATCGAAAATACAAGCATTCTAAAGGGACAAAATCGTCCAAGCACTGTGCCACCACTAATGGTAGGTCACCAACAAGCCAGGGAGATTTTACAAAAGGGTTTGCCCAAATAATCGTTCCTTCAAAATTCATTCTTTAATGGTTTCTCATCTCATCATCGTCAACATCGGTGACTCTGGATTTACGGACTAAGGTATGCCAAAATCAATATCTTTTGTTTATTATCTACGTGTGGGTTTTGTTTTGATTTTTTAACTTATGAGTCTAGATTTTCTGTTGATTTGATGTGGGTTTTGTTTTGATATGGTGTAAATAAACGTGAGTTTTTTTCTTGCTTTGTTCTTCTTTTGTCAATTGTTGAATGGTTTTTTTTGCCTCTTCATCGTTGTAACTTAAGTTTTTTTCCTATATGGTTTTTTTTTTGTTTGCCTCTTCATCTTTTTTTAAATGCTATAGGTCAATCGATGAAAGAATAAGAAAATTTTGTCTTTTCAGTTTACTCTTCCCATTTCTCTTTCTCTCAGTTTTATCAATTTAGATTTTGCAAGATTTGAAGTAGCTAATGGCCAAATCTTCAGGTTGATGACACCGGATCTATTGTTGCCCCTCTTTTCTGGTTGTATCCATACTGCATACTTGCATATGAAATATTGGGATAGTAATATATTACACGTACATCGATTGTCATATTAAATTGGGTGTCTTTTTAGACATTGGAATTGATTGATGAAGTGTTGGGTCTTTTATTCAATTCTGTTTGTTAGAAACTCTCATGTGTTTATTCTCTGAAAATGAGAAAGAGTTTGAACTTTGAGATTCACGAAGTGTTGGGTCTTTATTCCTTCCATCCAGACATTGTCTTAGGATTTTTTTTTTGGTGGTGTTTTCATCTTTCTTTTGATGCATCTCATTGGGAGTTTAAATTAATGGACAAATATAATTATATTTTTCTCCCTTTTCTAATATAATAAATGAGATAATCAACTCTTTGTTCATAACCTCCTAGGAGAAGGTTAGTATTAATATTGTAGTTTTTATTTAAATAGTTAAAATACGCTTCCCGTTTTCTACAATATCTCTAACTTGGAGTTGTCCTCACTATAACCGAAAAGACAAAAAAAGAATAGAAAAATAAAAGAAAACAAAATCACCTGCTTTCATCTTTCTTTTGATGCGTCTCATTGGGAGTTCAAATTAATGGACAAATATAATTATATTTTCCTCCTTTTTCTAATATAATAAATGCGATAATCATCTCTTTGTTCATAACCTCCTAGGAGAAGTTTATTATTAATATTATAGTATTTATTTAAATAGTTAAAATACACTTCCCTTTTTCTACAATATCTCTAACTTAGAGCTGTCCTCACTACAAGCGAAAAGACAAAAAAAGAATAGAAAAACAAAATAAAACAAAATCACCTATCTTGAAAAGGAAACAATAACTTACAATCACATGGGGGTCCTAATTTATACAGATTTTGTAAAGGCTTTTTTTTCATAGAAAAGATTTGCTAAAGGTTGTTAATACTGAACAGGCATCTACTTCCCTACTCACAGTACAAATCTTATTTAACACCCACCCACCCACACACACACACACACACACACACACACACATATAAGAGTAATTATGCTTTACTCTTTGGTGGGTTTCAGCAAAAATCATATGAGCCATGTGGTTCAAAAATGAACACATAACTGTTTTGTGGTTTGGACTTATATACAAAATGGTCCTACATAAACCATGAAAGATTAGGTGAAATGAAAAAAAAAGTTCATGCAAAGGTCAACCCTTTATTTTAAGATAAAATGACAAAATCATTTTTTTTAATGATCCATTTTGGGGAGATGAAATGAAGAAAATGCCCTTGTGACACAATCTCTATTAATTTTGATATTTTCATCTGTTTTGCATTTAAAGTCAAACCACAAGCGGATTTATGATTTTCATTCGTGCCTATCCTACTTAATTGCAATGCTCATGACCATTGCAAAAGGAGAAGAAAACTCACTAAGTAACTTCTATTAATATGGCCTTAGACTAACTCCACAGCCATTATGGGGAAGATTTTTCAAAATTTATATTAGTTTTATACACCTAATAATATTTGATTAGGAAAAAAACCCAATTAAATTGAGTTGACTATTGCACAACATCAATTATAGTCGTATTACTAATAACTCCAAATGAAAAACAGGCCTAGCAATAAACCAGGATGTGATAGGGACCATCACCCAAAGGCCACTCACACAAGTCACATGATTGGCCCAACCCCTTCTGTTTATTTTGCTTTATTTATCATTCCTCTTTGTCTGTCTTGTGTAGAAAGTAGACTTAACTATTTAATATTTCTTTAATGTAGTACTTCCAACTTCTCTACTTGATTTCTACCTTCTCACTTCAATTGATTAACATATTCGTATTCTCTATTAGTCTGTTTCCACCAATGAGGCAAATTTTAGTGCATAACAACTAAGTAGGATTGGATTACCTGTTTGTCATGATATTGATGGCTCTTAATTATGAAAATGGTACTCTCATATCATTTTGGTCGGATTTTCTATATAAATATTCTAAAAGCTCCTTGGGCATGCTTTTTTTAGATTTTTCCTTTCTATCTTTATTCCTATTAGGAAGCATTTTATAATTGTAAATGCAGATTATGCTGATTTGGAAATAAATAAAGGAGATATTTTTGTTTGATGATCTCAAAAAGAATTGAAATTTTTTTAATTACTTTTGGTAAACCTTGATTACTATTTGGTGGTTTATGTGTTAGGTGCTTCTTGTTATGAGCTATTTACGTTTCAATCTCATTGTAGACATTTTATTAGGTTAAAGAAAAAGAATTCATAAAAAAAAAAAGCTTGTATTAGTTAAATTTTGGAGAAAAAATATTTGTTTCTTTTTTTTTTTTTTTTACTTCTTATTAAGTTCAACAAAAGCAAGTTTACCATAAAATCTTATATGATGGTTTATAAAAGAATAAATGATTGAACAAGATAACTCCTTTTAGTTAAATTATGAAAAAAAAAAAGGGGGTTCACTTCATTCTCACTTCAAGCACTACTGCCATTGCAAAAATGATGTTACCATTAGAACCATCACACATGTGGCTTGCTTCAAAAATTTCCCTTGCTATATGGCCTCATCTTTTATGATGTACAATTAATATATGTTGTTTGGGTTCTGCTTTACAAAAAAAAAAAAAAAATGATGATAGGAAAAAATTCAAGATGCTTTCTCATAACTCTACCTCTGGCTCCCCTTACTAGCTCAAGTAAGGCACCTTAGCTTGACTTGACTATTGCCCTTAGCATAAGGAATAAAAGAAAGAAGTCAGACAAGTGGTTTTTGTTTTTATGAACTCTTTCCTTCTTTTTTTTTTTTTTTTAAAAGGAAACATAGTTTATATCTTCATCCATTTTGCCTTAGTAGAGGATGTTAGGCAATATTTAATTCTACATGGTATCTGCTATGGCATGCCAATTAAATGATATTCAAATATTATTTTGCATTATATGTTGATGCATTGGCTTTATTTCTTCCAATGCCATAACAATTGCAATTGCAGAACATCTCAAGCCTAAGTTGTTAGTGAAAGAGTTAAAAATTTGTTTGTCAGAATGATGAGATCTGCAAAGATAAACTAAAAATAATGTGGCCTATAAAGATTTTCTCTTGGTTTCTTTATGCTATCATAGCATGAAAGCAATCATGTGCCTTGTGTGTTTTAGATCTTTAGTTACACATGAGACGTCTATTAATAATAATAAAATATTTTTTGGTGTACCAGGTTAGCAATATTGTTGATGTTCGATAATCTTTTTTTATAGCAATTTGGTGAGATAATTCATCCTTTCTTTGTGTTTTTTCTTTCCCAGAATTCTCCTCATATCTGTTGGATTTATATTGTTATTTGCTCATTGTTGGTACTTTAGTATGTTGTTGGACAATAAAATTTTATAATCTATTTATGGGTTGCTATTGTAGATTATTATTGCTTTTATTATTTAAACTGATTAGTTTTGCTTGTACAACAAGGTATTGTCTGTATTCTGAGCTATATCAGTTCATCTATGTCTTGCAATTATATTTTTCTCAAATTAAACATTGAATTGCTGATATACTATCAAGTTCTACGTAGTTCAGTGCCTTTCTTTAGTGTGTGTCTCGGTTCGTATTACTCTCTTCGTTTATGTTTAACAAATGTGTAAGTGAGAACTGCTAGATTATATACAAATGAAATAGCGATCGCTAAGTAGTTGTTATAGTGCGTGAGCAAATAGAAGGAATGCATAATAGGAGTTGACCTCGATCCGTACAAATGAAAGAAGTTGATGAAATAGGTATATTTTATAAAGAATGAAGGAATGACTGAAAGATATTGTGTTATATTATCTGCTCGATTATGACTCATATTGTTGTAGAAATAGAAACAAAGAAATTACAACGAAGCAAGACTGCTGGAAAGCGAATTGGCAGAAGATAAGAAGGATGAGCTAAGAAAGAAAAGAAGAGAAACGTATGCACAGAAGAAGGAAACTAAATATGCATCCATGTCAGATGCTCTCCAACATGGTAATTAAATCAGGTTTAATTAAATAATAGTAACATCCTTAGTTACATTCAGAAGATAAATATAAGTGTAATGTAGATTCAACAGTTACATGGAGTTTGCGAAATAAAAACAAGCAATAGAGAAATTATAAAAATTCTAACTGAGCTAGATATATATTCACTTTTATATGTAGAGATCAATCATATAAAAACTGAGATTGTTGTGAATTTAGAGCTATGGAGACGTAAAAATCAAGGAATTGTGATAAAGGATGTCATTGGTGAGAGTGTTGCAGGTATAGTTTTCCATAAGTGTGTACATTTGAGAGTTTAATGTTTTCAATAAGCACTTTATTACCTTCTCCTTGTATAGCTTAATAGAAAAGCCTTCGTATAGTTCATTGTCCAATCCAACAAACCGAGGAAAGGTTCAGATGACCTTTTACAGTTCGTTTGAGTTTGGTGAGCATAGCATTGGTTTAAAATTGTTCAATATTTTTCCAGATAAAATGGAGTGATAAGAGTACGATCTATAATATAATGGTTATCGTATATATCATAATTTGCTCTGTAGGATTGTCTTCAGAGCATTCTCATAATGGTTTCAATTTATTAGCTGAGCAATCTTGGTTTGAGATGGATTTATTGTGGTTGCCAACCAACTTCAAGAAACATATTAATGTATTATCTTCTGTGCAAAATGAAGATATAGTTGGACAAAGCAGCAATACTCAAATTGGTGAGTAACTATATCAAACTCACAAGCTAAAAGAAAAAAAAAAAGAATAATTCTGCTGTGATATTTATCTCCAATTGGATTATGTATGACACAAGCTTGCCTTCTAAGGTGGTTAAAGGGACAAGAACTACTCGAGGTATATAAATACCCAATTATAAGCTACAAAATAAGATATTAGGAATAACATAGTATAGGCAGTGTTTAAAACTATTATCTTTAGTTTTATAGATACAAGATATTAGGGAGGTCTATCCTATAGCATTTGGTAGATAAAGCAGATGTATTTCCTTCAGTACAAAGCTGTAAACATTGCACAGCAAAGAGATTCTACCTTGAGCCAAATAGTTTTTGCTGTGGTGCTAGAACTGTGTCATTAGTTTCTAATGATGTTCTTGATGATCTTTATGACTTATACACTTCTGCTTCTGATGATTCTATTGAGTTCCGAAAATATGTCCGTACTTATAATAATACTTTTGCTTTCACATTATTTGGAGTTTAATATGATAAAAGCTTGTGCCAAAGAAATAGGGGTATATACACATTCAGAGTTCAGGGCCAAGTTTACCACTATATTAATGAGTTGTTGCCCATAAATGCTTCTCCTTCTTACCTACAGCTCTACTTTTATGATACTAAGTATGAGCTGCAAAATAGGGTGAACCTTTCAGATAAGATGAATGTTGGTATCTTACGTAAAATTGTTGATATTCTAGCGATCAATCCATATGCTATTTTCTTTTGGAGCTTGACCAATGTTCCTAATTTGGAGACTCTAGAAATCATTGTGAGATCATATGCTGGTTTAGATCAAAGGATCTGCAATGCTCCTTTAGCATCACAAGTAGCTGGAATATGGATAGATGATGTTAATTCTGTTGAGCGTAAGCACTGGAATATCATTGTGTATAGCCACTCTGGCTACAGTCATAAGGTTGAATATTATTTTGGATGTTATGATCCACTATAATACCCATTGTTGTTTCCACTTGGTGATACTGGTTGGCATCAAGGTATACAGAAAATAAATAAAATGGGAGAACAACTTTGTGGGGGGCAATTATTACTTAATCCACGTGAAATGATATTTGCCAGTGATCTAATTACAAAAGAAACAAGAGGTAATTTAGTTATAGTGATTGTGATTTTAATTTATTTGGATATATATATATATATATATATTAGTTATTAACACTGTTATTATTATTAAATTTATAGTGTTGGAGAAAGCAAAGCACAGTACAGGTGTGGCTTCTTGTCATGAATATTATTGTTATAAACTGCAAATAAGACCGAATACCAAGTCCATTCTGTTACGTTCAGGATCTCTTTTGCAGCAGTTTATCGTTGATATATATATCAAAATTGAAACATCAAGATTAGATTATTTTCGAACTCAGAATAAGATTCGAGCTGAACTGTATCAAGGAATTGTTGATAGCCTTGGAATGGGAGAAAGTCGTGGATATAAAGTTGGGAGGCGTGTTATTTTGCCGGCATCAATTATTGGTGGTCCACGTGATATGCGTCGACAATATGTAGATATAATGACATTAGTATAGAAGTTTGGAAAACCTAACATATTTTTAACAATGACCTGGAACCCTACATGGTCGAAAATTAGGCAGAGCTATAGATAGGAGAGGAAGCACAGAATAGACTAGATTTGGTATCGCGTGTCTTTAGAGCAAAATTACAGCAACTAAAAATTATGCTATTCAAAAAAGAAATATTTGGACCTGTGGCAGCTTATGTTTATGCTGTTGAGTTCCAAAAAAGAGGCCTCCCACATGCTCATTTCCTAATTATACTAAAACCAAATGCCAAACTTAGATCAACTAATTCTTACAACCAAATTATTTGTGCTGAACTACCGAAAAAAGATGAAAATTCACATTTGTATGCAATGGTTTTTAGGCATATGATGCATGGACCTTTTAGCCATTTGCATCTAAAGAATGTTTGTATGAAATGAGATGGCTCTTGTAAAAACCATTATCCCAAAGATTTTTGCCCCAAAACAACTCATGGCATGGATACATACCCAGTGTATATAAGGCGTGATGATGGAGAAAAAGTAAAGGTTCGAGGTATAAATTTAGACAATCGATGGGTGATACCGTATAACCCTTATCCATTGGCAAAATTTGATTGTACATGAATATTGAAATTTGCTCAACAATTAAAGCTTTTAAATATTTGTATAAGTATATATATAAGAGACATGATAGAGTTGCATTTCACATAAATTCAGAGCTAGATATGGTTGATATAGATGAAATTTAAAGTTTCCAATCTACAAGGTGGGTATCTCCTCCAGAAGCAATCTAGCGCATTTATAGCTTTGTTTTAATTGAAATGCGACCTGCAGTAATTAGCTTACAGTTACATTTAGAGGACATGCAGCTTGTGAGTTTTAGAAAAAGTGATAATCTTGAGAGTGTAATAAAAAATGTTTTCTCTTCAAAATCGATGCTGACTGAATATTTTGCAATGAATAAGGCAAAGTTGCAAAATACTAAATATCTCTTTAAAGAGTTTCCAGAACATTTTGTTTCGGATCAACAGAAAAAAGTTTGGACTCCAAGAAAGAAACAAAATGTGATTGGTAGAGTCGTAACTGCGAATCCAATTGAAGAGAAACGATATTATTTGTGCTTGTTGTTAAATCATATTAAAGGACCAACATCATTTGATGAATTGAAGTGTATTCGTGGTGTTAGAGTTAGTTTATTTTGTGAAGTTGCTCTCTTACATGGATTGTTAGAATCAGATAACTATTTAGAGCAGTGTTTGCTGGAAGCTTCATTGTATCAAATGCCACATAGCTTGCGCTGTTTGTTTGCCACAATATTAGTCTATTGTAGTTCTTCGAATCCAAAGGTGCTTTGGCATAAATTCTAGAGTGCAATGTCTGATGATTATAGTAGCGGGAGAGGTCTAACAAAGGAGAAAATAAGGATAAAGGTATTTCGAAGTATAAACTCAACTTTGGAGTCTATGGGAAGAAATATTAATTCATATGGCATCACAGATTTGACTCATTTCAATCAGGAAGAAATAGGATCAAAAGAAATAGAAGATGAGTTAAGCATTGTTATTTCTGAAGAAGATATTCTTTCAATATCAAGATTAAACAAGGAACAAAAAGCTGCATACAATGCTGTATTAGAAAAGGTCTTCTCAAATAAACAGAGAGCTTTTTTCATTGATGGCCCTCGTGGAACTGGCAAAACTTTCTTGTATCATGCACTTTTTTCAACAGTTAGGTCGAAAGGTTATGTTGCCCTTGCCACTGCAACATCTGGAGTTGATGCATTAATATTGCCTAGTGGTAGAACAGCTCATTCACGATTTAAGATACCAATAAATATTGATGAGAATAGCTGTGACACTGTCAGTAAGCAATTCGGCGTTGCTAAGTTATTGCGCATGACAAAACTTATAATCTGGGATGAAGCATCTATGGCTAAAAAACAAGCAATTGAGACCTTCAATAAAATGCTACAAGATATAAATGAATCTGAACTTCCTTTTGGTAGAAAAGTAGTTGTGTTTGGTGGCGACTTCCGCCAAGTTCTACCAATTGTTCCAAAAGCATCTAGAGAAGAATCAATAGATGCAAGCTTAGTTAAATCACCTCTTTGGAATACATTAGAAAAACTGAACCTGACAGAAAATATGAGAGCTAAATTTGATTATTCATTTTGTAATTTTTTGTTGCGTGTTGGTGATGGTAAAGAGCTAGTTGTAATTGATGACAAAATAAGAATACCATTGCAAATAGTTCTTCCTTATATAAATGATGCTAATTCTTTGGATGTTCTTATAAACTCGTTGTTCTTATAAACTCGGTACTTTCAAATGTTAATACATATGCAAGCAGTGTGCAGGATATGATTAATCGAGCAATATTAACTCTAAAGAATGACTATGTTGATGATATAAACAATACTCTTATTAGCAGGTTTCCAGGACTTCCTAGGCAATATAAGAACTTTGACAAAACATTAGATCCAAATAAACAAGGTCAATATGAAGATTTTTTGAACAGCTTGACACCAAATGGGTTGCCTCCTCGTATTTTAACACTCAAACCCAGTTGTCCAATTATTCTATTAAGAAATATAGATCCATTTGAGGGTTTAAGTAATGGTACTCGATTAATTTGTGTAAATCTTGAGGATAATCTAATAGATGCTGAGATTGCTATTGGTCATCACCAAGGAAAAAGAGTCTTTTTGCCTAAAATTCCTTTGCAACCTGCTAAAGTTGATAAATACCCAGTTGCCTTTGAAAGGAGACAGTTTCCAATCAGATTGTGTTTTGCAATGACAATAAATAAAGCCCTGGGTCAAACTTTGGAATTTGTTGGGATATATTTACCTCAACTTGTTTTTTCTCATGGTCAATTATATGTTGCATTATCAAGAGCAGAAATGCAAACGCTATCAAAATTCTCATAAGACCTACCTTTCTAGATGATTCTCATAATAATTGCACAACAAATGTGGTTTATGAAGTATTGCCAGCATTAGTAAGAGTTGTATGATTATATATATACATATATGCATGTACATATATAGATAAATCTATACATAAGATGTTTTTTGGTATAACTGCTTACATGGGATAACTCCAAATGATTGTTGCTAATATAAGCAACCTTTTTCCCTTTCACTTCCATAATTAAGTTTTACTGCTAAATTTTTGAATAACAAAGCTAATTTTTGCTCCTAGATAAATTATGCATTGTTAAAACTATCTCAGTTCGATATAACTTCTATAGCATGCTCTTTCAACAAAGTAAGATATACTGCATTATTCATTTTTATGCTTAGTATCTATGTTCATCAACAATTTCATTTCTTATTTTACACCTTTTTGTTTTTCTTTTTTAGGATTTGACAAATGGCACGAAAACTAAGCTTCATTGAAGATATCAGCCTAAAGACTAGAAACTGGACAGTCAAGATACAAGTTGTTAATAGAGGATACCCACGCAATACACCTCCAAGCCCAACCAAATTTCAAAAGTTTACTTTGATAGATTCAAAGGCAAGACTACATATATATCTTATCATTTGCTATTTTCAAATTTTTCCCTCTTTCATATATGCTTTTCCTAATTATAATTATCTAAATCAATATGTTGTTCCAATATATGATTGAATTCTTTTATCTCTTAACGAATAATCTCTTCTTTATATAGGCAGCTCAGGTACAAGCAACTGTGTTTTTAAATGATATACATCTATTCGGAAAGTCATTGTCATTGCTGGGGAAATACTATGTCTCTAATGCAATTGTGAGGCCAATCACTGGATCACACAAAGTTCTCACACACTAGTATCAGTGGATAATCAACAACATAACACTTGTTGAAGCTGTGAATGATGAGGAGGAGAATCATATTACACTGAAATTTAACTTTCTCCAATTTTGTGACCTTGATAAATATCTGAACTCCACATCACAAGTAGGTAAGACATATTAAATCTAATACTTACCTACTACACAAAAAAATTTGAACTTTACATCACAAGTTGGTAAGACAAATTGGATCTCACTATTACTCTTTACAAATGTTAACTAATTAAACTAAATCCTAATGTTTCTGCAGACATTATTGGAGTAGCTATGACTATTGCACCAGCAAGACAAATTCAGACAAGGCATGGTGAATCAACTGTTCGTGAAATTGTTATTATAAACAAAGAGTAAGATTTAGTGCTATTATCATTATTTTACATCCCCAGTAATTACTAATATTAACTGTGTTACATTTTTTTAGATCAAAGCCTTTGCTCCTAACCATGTGGGATCATTTTGTATCCAATGAAAGCATTGCTATTGAAAATGTTATACAATCGGACCTATAATTGTGGTAATGCGGCTAAAAGTTATGACATTGAATGGTATATCTTCATACAACACTTCTATAGTTACAAACTATTAAATTATGTATATATATTGTATATAATTTTGCATGTGATGTATAGGTATGGCAGTCTCAATTAAATCCTTTAGCTTATTCATGATAAACCCAGATCTTCCTGAAGTAACAACATTGCGCTCTTGGTAACTACATTAGATGAGAAGCATGATTACTATCTTTATTTTTTAGATTTCAATTAAAATATTATTCTTTCATTATTGCAGGTTTCTAGAGAATGAAGCACAATTAACACAGCTAGTCAATGAAAAAGTCTCCTTACCTTCATCAAGCAATCCATTGCCATCAAAAGTTCAAGATATAGTTGCCCTCACTAATGTATCAACTTTGTCAAACAATGTAATTGCCTTTGTTTAATATCTCTATTCAATAGTTATCTATTACTTCTTGTATTTTTTGGAAAAACATAATTGTTTATCCATTACAGGAATCTGCTTGGGTAAGAGCTGTAGTAACTATTGTCAACTTTAGTAAAAAAATTCTGGTATATGACTGTAACAAATGCTACAAAAGTATTGCCGTCGAACATGGAAGGGTTTTTACATGTATCCAATATAATCGAGAAGGAGTAATTGCAGAACCAAGGTAAATGTATATATATATACTTATGCTCTTTTCTATTCTCCAAAAATCTTTACTTATATTTTACTCTTGTTGTTTTCTATTCTAAAAAAATCTATACTTATTTTACTCAATTTTTACTTATATATACTTTACTCATAAAGATCTTTACATATAGACCACTCACTTATTTCCATCTTCATAGTGTTTACTCATAAATTATGCAATACTCTAACATAATTTAAAATGCTAAATGACTTAAATAATTACTCTTCTAATAAAGGCTCTCTTAAAAAGAAGTATGAATCTTTTTTTAAAATCAACAAACATTTATTGTTGAAACACTATTTTATTATAAATGTAAGTTTGAGGTTAAGCTCAAAAATGATTCTGGCATCATCATTGCTACTATATATGGGGAAAATGCTGAAAAACTTTTCCCATTTACAGCAATGGACTTGATGGATAACACAAATGAGGTATACTTGTACAAAACATTTGCAATTCAGAATTGTACTAAAAAAATATAAAAAAAAAATGTAATTTTATTATATTTTTCAATAGGAAGGCATCATTAAAGAGGAAATGCTTAAGCAAGATCCAGCCAACAATAAATATCTAATCCTCCTCAAATCCTATCAATTTCGTCTTCGTGAGGATGTCCAACAAAAATACAATATTCTCTCAATTCACGATGATGTCATTGGGAGCCTCTTATCTGAATTAACAGCTTGAAAGCAGAAGTGACTCAACTGCATCTTTTGTATATATGTATCTACTACTGGAAGTTATAAGCCTGTGTTGGCTTTATGAAGCAAAAAACAAGCAAAACGTAGCTGGTTTCTCCGTGTGGCATATTTTTAAGCCATCCTTGAAAGATGTAGAACTTTATATTTTTGGTCGTGCTGTCTCTGTTTGCCATATTTTTCTGTCGTCCTGAAAAACTATTAAACTGTATATTTTTGGGTACGTAAAGTAGGTACCTATACAGAGCTCAATCTGACAATCCTGGATAAATGTTGGACTGTATATCTTTTGGCATGAAAGTCTCTGTCTATAGAGTTCAGTTTATCTCACAAAAATAATGAATGATTCCTTTTTGTGTATGTTTATCTGCCATTATATAGTGGCAGCACCATGTCTATATATCTCTTACAATTTTCCTTTTAATATTTATTAGTAACTCGTTCAACGTATCTTCTTATTATTTAGTTGTTTTTTAAAACAAATATTTACATTTTATCTTTTCTCATTTATATAGCTACAATTGAAGTCTTGCATAGTAGCTATAATTTTTATATATGGCTAATTCCAATTGCTACCTCAGTGTTTGCTCTTGTGAGGATGCATCCATGCCGTATAGAAGTTGACCTAACTATTATTCCTTTAATCACATATACAAGTGTAAGTATCAATTCAAATCTATAACTATTTTCACACACATTTTGGATATCATGTGTTAACTTATATCCCCTTGTTTCATTATGTAGATATCCATAGCATGTTGGCCCTATAGTCTCATTCTTTTCTTTGGTTTTCATATCATCATATTATATCATACTACATATAACAGGAGGGAATCACACTTCGACTTTTGATAACTTTTTGTCCGTTTTCAAATAGTTCTGTCCCTTACTTTTTTCATCCTTTGAACGATTAAATGCCTGAATTTATTTTTTCATTACATTTTTGTTCACTTTAAAATAAAATTTCCTCCTTGCCTTTTACCATTTATACAACAATTTTGACACTGCTTTATGCTAGAATGCCACTATTTTGTTGGCATTTTTCTACAACTATTATGGATAGTATCTTTCTGGTCTAGCCCCTACTCAATTTTCTAATTCTACAATTATGTTGTGACATTATTTTGCTACTACTTCTCTCATATCATCTAATATTACTGCTATTTTTTCATTAATATGTTGTGCACTGTTCATAAGAAAAACATAGGCAATGATGATATTTGCTCCTTTAAATGAGACAACAAAAGAAGATTGCTTATTGTTTCTTGGCAAGGTAACTGATGGATGTATGAAGAAGCATTTCTACTAAATGCTTCTCAAATGCAAACTTCAAGTTGCACCCAAAGCAAAGGCAAATGCTACTTGTTCATGAATGCTACATTATATTTGTACTTAGTCATTGGCGAGGCAACTTATAAAATGTATAAAGAACCATTTCCATTGGATGTTTCTTGAATGCAAAGTTGAAGTTGCAACCAAAGCAAAGGTAAATGATTCATGTTGGTTAATACTTTGTCTGAGCCTATCAAATTTTCTACAATGATTTAAAGAAAAAATCATTTTTCCTATGATGTTCTCAATTCTTCAGCCTTATATCATTTCCCAATCTCAATTGCTACTACAATATTTGCTCCTATGAAGATGCATGTCATACTACGTATATCATACTACATATAATAAGCGGGAATGACACTTTCTATTTCGACTAGCTTTTTTGCCACTTTTGGATTATTTTCTCCCTGCTTTTTGTTGCTGTTGTGACGATTTTAACATTGACTTCCAGCAAAATTCCACTGCTTTATTGACATTTGGGTTATATGGTTGTGCATAGTGTGCTTACAGTTTTGCCCTTACTTTATCTTTTAATTCCGAAACTGTGTTGGCACATTGTTACGGTGGATTGCTAGTATGACTGATGTGTACAGTGTGTTTTCAATTTTGCCCTTGCTTTATTTTCTAATTACAATGCTGTGTTGACACATTATTGTGTTGTGTGCTTCTCTTGTTCTTTATCTAACCGTACGAAGCCTATATATATATAAGCTGTATGTATCTAGGTGTAGCAGATTTCTAAAATGCCTCGTGTAAGCCTTCTTCTATTCGGTTCTCTTGTCTCTAGTAAGGTTAATATAAAAAATTTGTGCCTAAAAAATGTATACCAACAAGGATTTGGCTCCTACTCTATTTTCTAATTCTGCACCTGTGTTGTCATATTATTCTAATACTACCTCTTCCATATTACCTAATATTACTGCTATTGTTCCATTAATAAGTTGTGCACTACCCATGAGAAAAACACAGACAATGATGAAGTTTGCTCATTTAAATGAGACAAAAAAAAAACAAGATTGCTTATTGTTTCGTGGTAGGGCAACTTATGGATGTATGAAGAAGCATTTCTATTGAATGTTTCTCAAATGCAAACTTCAAGTTGCAGCCAAAGCAAAGGCAAATGATACTTATTCATGAATGCTATATTTGCAAGTTAAAATGCAACAATGCACAAGTATGAGCTAGAAGGTAGTGGCAGATTTTCTTAGGCATGATTTCTAAGATCTCACCCTAAACTTCAAGGCGCCAACTCTTGAAACCATTTGAAGAATAATATTGAACTTGATAATAACATGAAGACAACAGTAATGCAAGTTTTGTAGCACATGGTTAGAAACATGAAAATGCAGCCAAGCACACAGAATATGATCAAGTTAGCAAAATACAAGGGGATCATGAATACATACAAGGCTTTTAGGTTACACCACATAATCAAAGGGCTTCTAGGCCATACCATCTTAAAGTAGGCTAGTGAGAGATCCCCCTACACGATGGCTCTCACTGGCTTTCCTCTAGGCATGAACTAAGAGCCCTCTTGGCTCAAGCATGCAAGAAAAAGGGGTTGAAGATGGGGATTAAAATAAAGAATAACCTAAGTAGGCTACGAGGGAGAAGAGAAGTGTGGGGGAAAGACAAAAATGTAAAAGAGATACGCCTTTTGCCTTCAACACACTTGTAATATTCAATGGATACCTTGACTTGAGCTTGAAAGATTTCTAGTAGGCTTAAGGGGCTAGATGGAGGGGTTTAATGATGTATAAGGCTATGTAGGTGAAGTGTATGGGCTTGAGGGAGGTGGAATCTAGCCTAAGTGTTGGAGAAATGGAATATATGTAGAGATTCAAGGTTCTAGAGCAATTTCAGCAGAGCTTCGCATTAATTTTTGGAGTTCGAATATGCAAAGGGGGGTGCTGGTATTTATAGGCAATCTAGAACATGCCTAGGCCTGTGCTACATGCACCTGGCCAAAATTTGCCCTTTACATGCGCTAATACTGTTCTATTGCCAGAATGACACGTGGTACCCATTGTACTGGTTAAACCTGACGGTTAATCGAACTTTGGTCGATTTGATCAAAATTTGGGCGCGTGTAGCATTGGAGAGTTTTAAGACAACTCTTATGCAAGTTGAAATACAATGATGCACAAGCATGAGCTAGGGGGTAATGGGAGATTTTCTAATGCATGATTTTTAAGGTCTCACCCTAAACTTTGAGGAGCCAACTCTTGGAACCATTTGGAGAAGAATATTGAACTTGATAATAACATGAAGATAAGAGTAATGCAAGTTTTGTAGCACATGGTTAAAAACATGAAAATGAAACCAAGCACACAGGACATGATCAAGTTAGCAAAATGCAAGGGGGTCATGAATACATACAAGGCTTTTAGGTTATACCACATAATCAAAGGGTTCCTAAGACATACCATCTTAAAGTAGGCTAGTGAGAGATCCCCTTACACGGTGGCTCCCACTAGCTTTCCTCTAGGCATGAACTAAAAGCCCTCTTGGCTCAAGCATGCAAGAAAGAGGGGTTGAAGATGGGGATTAAAATAGAGAATAGCCTAAGTAGGCTAGAAGGGAGAAGAGAATAGTGGGGGAAAGACAAAAATGTAAAAGAGATACCACATTTTGCCTTCAACACACTTGTAATCTTCAATGGATACCTTGACTTGAGCTTGGAAGGTTTCAAGTAGGCTTAAGGGTCTGGATGGAGGGGTTTAATGGTGTATAAGGCTATGTAGGTGAAGTGTATGGGCTTGAGGGAGGTGAAATCTAGCCTAAGTGTTGGAGGAGTGGAATGTATGTAGAGATTCGAGGTTTTGGAGTAGTTTCAGCAGAGCTTTGCATCAATTTTCGAAGTTCGAATATGCAAAGGTGGGTGCTGGTATTTATAGACAATCTGGAACAAGCCTGGCATGTGCTACATGCGCCTGACCAAAATTTGCCCTAGCGCATGTAGCACATGCACCAGTACTGTTCCATTACCAGAATGACACGTGGCACCCATTGTACTGGTTAAATCCTGACAGTTGATCGAACTTTGGTCAATTTGATCAAAATCTAGGCACATGTAACATATGCTCCGTCACCGGGAGTATTCGTTTAAACTTTGTCTTGATAATTAAGCTAACCAGGAAGGTTTCGAGGGAATCGGTTGCATCTACAATGTTCTCCTATGATTTTTTGTGAACTTTCACATTTTTGAAAAGTTTGAATTGTGTTCGAAAGTGCGGGATATCGTCTCGAAAAATGTGCACAAAAGACATCTTTGCAGAGCATCTGTGATACGCTCAGTGGGGGTTCGAAAGTAGCTGTTTTCGTGTTGTGCGATTGAGGCCTTCGAGAAGCGATCTGTTCGATCAGACCGTACCGATGGAAAGTACTTAGGAAATACTTTTGAGAATTCCCTGATTTATGCATTTCTCAAATCATTTGACGGTGCAATGCAATCAGCGAATCGGTAAAAAAGTCAATCTAGGCAAAACGTCTGCGAGACTCTCCAGGAGTTGCTGACAGTTGCAGTTTTTGAACCGTACGATGAAGGGCTTTAGGAAGCGATCTATCTGATCGAGCCGTATCGATGGAAAGACCTATGGTCGAGGTTTCGGGAATTCCCTAGTTTACACATTTCTCGAGTCAATTGACAGTGCATTATAACTGGGGAATCTGGAAAAAGGCAATTTTGGCAAAGCCTCTGTGAGACGCTCCAGAAAAATTTTATCGAGTCACAGGTGTTTAGCATCGTAAGGTTTTCCTTAGGTTAAACAGAGGCGTATGGCAAGGCCCGCTGTTCAATAACCTAGGGCCGGTAATGTTTTGGGGCGCGTTTGTGTTGCTAGGGGCAAAATGGTCATTTTGGCTGGTTTTGGCTAAAAATGGTCAGAAATGGATCGGGATGTCATGTTAAGCATGTTGGGTCATTCAAGGATGTTTTCAGGAGAGTCTTTTACAGTTCGGTGGGGTTTGTGCATTGCTGGGGTGTTAAGAGGCAAAATAGTCATTTTGACCGGAGTTGGTCGGAAAGGGACCAGAATTGGACCAGACGGTGTGTGGAGTACACCTAACAGTTTAGTAACATTTTGGAAGGGTGGACTTATTGTTTTGAGGGATTTTAAACTTTTCCAAAACGTGCCTGGAGGCCCAAGGGGCAGGTTTGGTTATTTTTCACCGAGTCGAGTTAGCCGGCGCCGGTGTTGACCTAGGTGTTGGCTCCCGAGACCGCCCGATCTTGAAAAACTACCTATGCGATGTTGGTCCCTAAGAACGCCTGGTCTTAGAGAGCTACCTGTAGGGTGGTGTTGGTTCTTGAGAACACCCGGTCTTAGAAAGCTACCTGTGAGGGTGGTGTTGATCTCCGAGAACGCCCGGTCCCAGAGAACTACCGAATGACAAACATTCTACATTAGCGGACTAGCAAACACCAGAAGTGAACCGTCTAGAATTTGATAAGGTGTTGGTCCCGGAGATCACCCGATCTCGGGAAACTATCAGGATGGCGTTGGTTTCCTAGACTGCCTGGTTTGAAAAGCTGCCTGGAATGATAGTGCTTATGGCTCCAGCGGGCCCTTGTAGGCCCAAGAAGTGACCTGTTGACTGGATTAGAGTTTGAAAGACCCGTCTTAGATGTGCACGTGGCGTGGTGTTTGAAAACTGAACCCGATCAGACCAGAGATTGCCGAGCGGGCAAAAATAGGGTGCTTACAGACACCCATCAAGAAATCCTAACAAAAGTTATTTGTTTTCCTCTTTTGGTTGTTTAACAAAAAAGAGAATTTGGGAACCAAGAAAACATCTTAAATTTGATTAATAATATGAGATAATAGAATGGAGAAGAGAAGAGATAAAAATAAGAGGAAGATGTTATGGTTGAGCACTTTATTCTCTTATGTTGTTATTACAAGTTCCTTTTTTTTCTTTCTCTTCCCTATTGCTTCTATAATCTAGTCTTTCTTATTAAACCCCTACTGCCTAACCCAATCCTTTAAACCATTTGTTAATTGTTTTCTAATATTCATTGACCTTTGTTGAACCTTGTTCTTAACCTTGTTAAAAAGATCTTTTTAATCTTCTAACCAAACAAGGACCCCCTTGAGCAAGTCACTTGCTCTAATGGTTGGGGCCTTGTACAACCAAGCTCTTGTTCTGGGGTCCAAACCCCAGTAGGCCTCTCCCTTCCCTTGATAAAATGAACTCTTACCTATTGAAAAACAAGACCTCCTTACATCTTGAAACCCCGTTGACAGTTGTTTATTCTTAACTATTATTATTATATTTTTAATATATTTATAAACCTTATTTGGTACGAACCTTATGCACATTCAGAATCATAAATACTTGTGTTTGTTAACTTTGATTTCCTTGATTTTAATTTATTGATTGTCAATGCTCATTGACATGTACTACCAAATTGCACACTTGTGCCTTTTATGTAAATGGATGAGCAGACCTCTACATGTTCAATTATTTAATTATTAGTTGTATATATATATATCTACTGTGTTTAAATTTTGTTTTCCAATGTTTTTATGCATTTCCAATTTGTTTTGTTTTTAGCATTTCTATCATATTTCTGATTTCAAGCTAAGCAAAATGACATCGAAAGGAAATTTTGATTGTTGAATGATGCTCTCATGCATGCGTAGATAATTAGGTTTGCTAAGAAGGTTCAATACTTTAGCTTGGTCTAATGATGGTGCTCTCTTGGATTCATCATGACTCATGAGCATTGGTTTTGCACTTAACTGGTTCATTGATCATCATGCTACTCCAAATCATGCTAATGTGGGGCTAGACTGGATCTAGGCAATCACATCATACATGTATGTTGAATGTAGCAAGGCTTGTTGACAAACAAAGTTGGTAAGTCCTTGCCATCCGCCATTATCATCAAAAGTCTCTATGTGATAGGTGATGCTAATGTGTGTGAAAATGACCAAACACCAAAAACTATATGTATGGGCCACTTACATTAATATTCTTTTGAGTTAGAGGATGCATAAGATGGATATGTTTTTTCAAATATTGATATGAGGGCGTAGATTGAAGTTACTGCTTACACACCATTCATTGCATGCTATGACATTCATTAAAATTATTGTTGGAGACTTAACTATTTATCAATTTTTCTCGTAGAATGACATATGGGAAAGGGTGGTAAAAGCAAGTCGGGATATCACCATCAATAGCAAAAAGGTCATATTTCAAGTGCACAGGTAACAAGATGTTGTTCCATGCTTATACATTTTCCATGGATCTTTTATCTCTACATCTTGTCTCTTTAATGGTAGCTGATTTAAATGTCATTCCTAAGGTCTTCCACATGATTAGTGTTGTACTTCCTGACTTCAATTTTGCTATCAATTCAATGAGTCAGTTTTATTCAATATTGCATTTCTTCTCTATTCTTGAAGTTCTGCATAGGCAATAACTTCTCCAATAATAAATTTAGTCATTACAAGTGAAGACTATGTGTGAATTTTATTTCTCATAACTGGTATAAGTTGTTGTTGCTGTTGTGTGCTATGTTACCTGGACTCTCCTAAATATGTGAAGTATCAGTGTCGAACACTCGACATCCGACGCTCGACATTGATATTTGTTTATCAATGCTATGTCTTGCTACTTCCTTCTTGGCGAACCAACTTATCGATGTATAAAGAACCATTTTTATTGGATGTTTCTTGAATGCAAACTTCAAGTTGCAGCTAGAGCAAACGCAGATGATTATTGTTGAACAAAACTTTGTTTATGTGTCCCACTATTACAAGAGTTTCTACAATCACAGTTATATTTATCTGACATACACAACTACTTTGTCTGCTTTTCTTTCTTGCTTAAAAAATATTTAGAAGTGAATAAAATTTTATTCTCATGAACTATTTTCAAATGTTTCAATAGCAAAAAAAAAAAAATCATGCTTTTTGGGACATCTAAAGCATCATTATTTATATCCATGATTCATGCATTGTCCTTACTTTAGATATAACACATAACATTGTATATTCGTTCTAAACATAATTTATCTATAGGTATAAACTGTTATACACAAATAATGCATCAACTAATAGATACAAAATAGTTATGCTTTAGATGCTCTAAAAAGCATACATAAAACTCTTCAAAATAATTTCTAAAAACAATGTCAAGTTACAAATGTAAGACTGCATAATTTTGAACCTTTTTAAAGCTCTAAAGTATCTTCATAAATTTAATGAAGAAGACTACATAAAGATGTCATCTTCGCATGTTCTGTAAAAGATACTAATCAGAATTATATCACTCAGTTTTTTTCATTACAGTTCCAACTGAATCTTTAAAAACTTGAATTCATTTTCTTATGGTCTTCACCTGTCTTGTCTCACCTAATACCTACTCTCTCACTGATCGTGTGTGGAAGAGAAATGCATTGGTTGAGATTCAGACCCTCTGTTTTTCTTCTCTTCCCCTCTTGATGTTTATGTTTATCAAAAACAATAATAGTACCTCTCTCATCCCCAATGAAGATAATTAACAAGACAAAACTAAATTATGTTATTCAGTTATACTTAGTCATAATACCTCTCTCCATGTTTGATTTTTGTTAGAGATTTTGTTTTTGCTTACTTGAGAGTTCACTTTATATTTGTGTGTGGGTGGGTTTTAAATGAGATTTGTACTGTGAGTAGGGAAGTAGATGCATGTTCAGTATTAACAACCTTTAGCAAATCTTTTCTATACAAAAAAAAAACCTTTACCAAATCTATATAAATTAGGACGCCCATGTGATTGTAACTTGTTGTTTCCTTTTCAAGATAGGTGATTTTGTTTTATTTTTTTTTTCTATTATTTTTTTTGTCTTTTCGGTTGTAAGGAAGACAACTCCAAGTTAGAGATATTGTAGAAAAAGGGGAGCATATTTTAACTATTTAAATAAATACTACAATAGTAATACTAAACTTCTCTTAGGAGGTTATGAACAAAGAGATGATTATCTCATTTAAAGGGAGGAATATATAATTATATTTGTCCATTAATTTGAACTCCCAATGAGACGCATCAAAAGAAAGATGATCCAGATTTATATCCTAGGAAATGGTACATCTCATGAGCAAGAATGTAGAAATATTATGGTGCTTATATTGCCATTGTGAGGGTTTAAATGCTCCAAAAAGTTTACAAAAAAGGTTAGCTTCTGAATACACACAATTTCTCTATTATAATGCAATAAATATTGTAACTTTCTATGTATATGTTCATACTTTGCTAGCTTTTTCAATTTTGATAGGCTTGGTTCTAATGTTTGAAGTTACTATTAACTACAACCACTAATGTTTCGCGAAGAAAGAAAAAAACTGGAATTGAAAAGGGAAATTGTGCCTTGCCTACAATAGCTTAATGATACAACTCAGCATTATTCAAACAGAGATGGAATAGCATGGTGAGAAATAAAATGTCTGAAATTCATTGAATAACTATATTAATATTCAGAGTGTAAGGGTGGTCAAAATTAAAAAAACACGAGCCATAGATTTGTTATCTAATCTCAAATTCACTTGCTCTTACTCATAAACTATGTTGCCATGGCTATTAATCTTGGTGATTGCCTGTATCGAATGAAGAAAATCAATGAAGGAAAGAATGTCAAGGCAATACTGAAGCAAAAAAGTGAAGATTTGCAAGATGAATTCCACAAGACTATCAATGTTATGAAGTGATCATATTTTAGCCTTTTGTCTATGCCTTGACAATTATAATACTTGCTATGTTATGATCCAGATTTATATACTAGCAAATGGTACATCTCATGAGTAAGAATGCAGAAATATTATGGCGCTTATACTACCATTGTGATGCTTTAGATGCTCCAAAAAGTTTATAAAAAAGGTTAGCTTCTGAATACACACAATTTCTCTATTATATGCAATAAATATTGTAACTTTCTATGTATATGTTCATACTTTGCTAGCTTTTTCTATTTTGATATACTTGGTTCTAATCTTTGAAGTTACTATTAACTATAACCACTGATGTTTCGCAAAGCAATGACTAATAAACATAGCAAAATGCTATTTTAGTTTCAGTTTCAACATTCAATATGATTAATCCTTTGGAAAATGTTTCCATGGTTGATATATTTGTTGTTTTTGAAGCCAAAGCACAAATATGTAGCTTGAAAAAAAAAATAAATGTTAAAAAGAGAAAAAAGGAGTTGATTAATCTATTGTAGAAGGATCTCTCTCTTTCATTGCTAATTACAATTATGAAGGTCTTAATTAGGTGTCCTTTTGTCTATGTGCTACTTTTCATGGTAATTTAAAGCTCTTAATAGGATGCTCTTATGGGCAGAATTGAAAGTAAGTTTGCGAATGAGTAAGCTGATTTTGGGAGCCGAGTTGTTGGATATGAGTAAATGCCTTTTTGGAAGAAGAAAATGCAGAAAATGAAATATTATTATATACTCCTCAAGGGTGTTTTTTCCAAATTTTTCAAAGTAGATAGTAACATCCTTGAAAGACAATATAAAGTCCTATCTTGATTCTTTCAGATGGCTATAATCTTTTTGTCAAATGAGATTTTATTGTTATACAAACTAAAAACACAATCTTGTGTATCTTTGTTTTTTTTTTGTTTTTTTTGTTTTAACTGAAACTACCTTTCTTCATATCCAGCAATAAAATGGTCGAAATAATTAGTTTCAACTGCTTCAGCTCCCAAAAGTAAATTGAAAAATAAGATGACTCCTATGCTTAGTCACCCCTGCCTACAAAACACTAAAACCAAAAGAAACCCATAGGGAGAAAAAGACAAAGAAGACAAAAGAATAAATCGAGAATAATAAACAATCCACCAAAAAAAAAAAAAAGCAAGCAGTAGCACTTCTGGTACGTCAATCTATCAATTCCCAAATTAATTTCCCACCTACCTTGAATACATGGACCTCTCCCCTCTACAGGTTCTTTTGTTTAGGCGATGGGATCAAAAGAAGAAATATTTTTCTAATTGATGCTTCAAGTTCATTCAAAGTGCTAATAATGTAATTCATATCAAGGTTCATACAAGACTAGCAAACTATGCAACAACAGCTACTTCAACATCAACAAATAGAAAAGAGACACCACGCAATAACAGTTACTCCAGAGTTCTTCTAACAATAGTTCTCTTATTCCTGTAAATGTCTATTTAATTGTGATAAAGTACCCTTTGATATATTTTGGTTGTTGTGACTTCGTAGCTTATTCCAGAGCTTTCAGCCTTATTTCTCATTTCTCATTTCTCATTTCTTATACTCTAATGAAAAGTGAATCTTTAATTAGCATTTTGAAAAACATTTTTGTCTGATGATCTTCCTCATAAACAACTACCTGTGCCTTGCACGGGCATGTCAACTAGTATCTATATAAGTTCCAATATATAGATATACAAAAAGAGATTTGAAGTTAAAGAAACATACAATGAAAGTGAAAAATAGTAACCTATGAAAGGTCGCCAAGGAAGGAACGCTCAGCCTAGTCCTGCAAGTAAAGAAAGATGAAAACTTCTATGAGTCAATGATCCTTAATTTGATACTATTGAAGACAATTGACAGAAAATGGGTTTGTTTTGGCTTATTTTAATTTGGTGTTTAATTTGTTCAGTTTATCAACCCAGTTAAGTCCATTTATAAATTATTGTTTTGTTTAATTTGATCATTAAAGTAGCGAACGCTATTTTGGCTCGTTACATTTGGCGAGCGAAAGTAGCGAATGCTACTTTGACAAGTCAAATAGTAAGGCTGTTGGAGCCCAAAATAAGACAATGACTCTTTAAAATAGCTAAATGATAGCTTTTACAGAGCATGTTAGAGTTGCTCTAACTACCTTCATACATTGATTATGTACTGTTTTCACAAATAGCTATTACTAATTTAATAAAAAAATTGGGTTGATTCTGAAAATTTAAATAATTGTATGACTAGATAAATTTTCATTTCTTGATTCACCAATCAAATAAAAAATTAGACTAATGCCATCACTTAAAGCAAAGGAATAGAAAGCAAAAGAAGCAGCATAGATAGCAGCTAACCCAATTATGTAGCAAACTTTAGATGTACAAAAAAGACCCAGCATGCAATTTTTTATACAGCCATATGAATTTAAATGGAAAAAAGCATAGACGCACTAAATAATAAGATAAAATGAAGAAATTAGATAATATGATAACATGAATATAGACCTACTAGCTTGAACTAGTATCTACCAAATCACTACAATCTGCCCAATTCTACGGTAACACCCAAATCATAGAACAATCCAAATAATATTATTGCAGAAGCAACTGATACAAGAAAACTTATCATATAACTTTCCCATAAAAATAAAGACGAGAGCAACAACTCATCTTCAACCTTCAAAAAATTGAATACAAATTAAGAGAGACAAAGAGAGGGAGAGAGAGGGAGATATATCTATACAAGTTCTAATATTTATATATACAGTAAGAGATTTGAAGTTGAAGAAACATACGATAAAAGTGAAAAATCATAACCTATGAAAGGTCGCCAAGGAAGGAACACTCGGCTTGGTCCTGCGAGTAGAGGAAGATGAAAACTTCTGAGAGTCGACGATCCCTAATTTTATACTGTTGAAAACAATTGATAGAAAATGGGTTTGTTTGGGCTTATTTTAATTGGGTGTTTAATTTGTCCGGTATATCATCCTAGTTAAGCCCATTTATAAATTACTGCTTTGTGATTAACCCAATAACAACCCATTTATTGCAATAGTCAGACCCAAACCCATTTAACATGGGCAGAGTTGGTCAGTTCATAATTATGGGTTCACTTTACTAGCCATAATTTTAAAAAGACCAAAATTGTTTTTTTTTTAAATTAAATTTTTTTCTTAATTTAAAAAGACCTAAATTTGAATAAGATGGGAGTAAGATTAAAAAAAAAAAATTCTTAGCGTAATACTATATACAATCCCATTTTTTAATTTTTTTTTCTTATTCCTAGATACAAGGTTGTAAAATTCATATTAATAAATTCGTGTCTTACTAATTTACTTATGTGTAGATGGTGAGAAAAGGAATTAACAAATGAAATTATATATAGCATTTTTTTTTTCTTATGAAGTTTAGACATATGGGTTATCATGGTTTGGTTTCCATTTAAAATGAAAATGTCAACTAACTTGGTAAAGTATAAATATTGCTTATGAAATCACATTTTTCATTTAGGAAAAATTATACCGACAGTACTTATAATTTACCACTAGTCTCAATTTGATCCTTCGAGTGTCAATTGTAACAAAGTTGTCCGTCAATTTTGTAAAACTTACACCATTGGTTGAATCGATAACGGGTGCCTATGAGTTAGACTAAAAATCGCACATGTGATGGTAAAATAGTAAAATTACCCATACTCTATTTTAAAAAAAAATTATTGTTTGTTTGATACCTACACACACACATTATATACCGAATATACATATACACATACAATATACATACTTTGTAGATGGGTGAAGGGGTGGTGGGTGCTTATATGGTGGTTAGGGCTTGGGTAAAGGTGATGTTGTGCTGGGTTGATGCCTGATGGTAGGGCAATGGAGGGCTGATGGCTGGGAGAGGTGCTGAAGGATGGGGCAGCCAGAGGATACACAACAAGGAATATAAGAAGAATTTTGGGTCTTTTAATTTTGAACAAAATTTGTCAGAGTTCCAATCGTTGTTTCTATAAATGCGCGCGCGCACACACACATATATATGTATGTATATGCAAGCAAGATGTACATAAATGATGTGGCATTAATCAACTTCTCTTCCATTTCAATTCCTTTGCGCAATATGTAAACATGAATTTGCTTGTAAAGATCCAAAATCGCTTGTGTTGCACAGGCACCATGGACATGGTGGGAATAAAGCATCAGAAACAGCTGCTTGCTTTGCTTGAATCAGAAAGCATTATGCCTGTTACGATATTATATTGAGGAAAATAAATTGAAGTGATCGAATGGGGCTTTTATTTAACTTATCAGGTCTCCAATGGTCAAAAATTCAAAAGGTTTGGAAGAAGCTTAGAGGAGAACGATGGTTCTAAAATGATCAGAGAAAACCCATTTTGGAGTGGGTTGAGAAAAATTTCAGAGAAAAGAAAACTACCATATACAATATGCATTGGTGTTTGATATTTGCTGTTTCTATCAGGAATATCTGGACAGACAGGAACATGAGAGACAAGAACAAGAAAGTCTTTGAAAATAAAACTACGAACTCCCAAATTAATGTGAATAAAATCATACACTATTCCAGAGATATTAAGCTTGTCTTTCTGCCCCAAGAGAACATTGGCTTTAGAGCTCCTAAACTAATCAAGTGGCATTTTCCCATTGCAGGTAAATTGACGGTTAACACTGATGGAAGCAGTATGGGAAATCAAGGCCTGTTTTGGAGGCCTGGTTCGGGATGAGAAGGGATCATAGGTGTTTGGCTTCTTTGGAAAACTGGAAAGTGGCACAAGCTTGGAGGTAGAAATCTGGGCTATCTACAGAGGTCTAATCATCATCTTCCAGAAGGGAATGCAGGATATGGAAATTGAATCTGACTCGTAGGAAGCTGTTGACGCCATCAATAAAGTGTCCAAGCTGACCCCACATGCAGAAGCATGGAGGAGGACTCCAGATTCCTCCTTAGCAGAAATAGCTGCACCATTAACCACATAGAGAAAGAAGCCAATCAATGTGCTGATGCCTTGGCCAAGATGGGGAAGGAACAATATAAAGACCTGGTGATCCTGGAGAACCCCCTGGCAAGTCTGAACCGGCTGCTCATTTCTGACATGATCGGCATTGAGCATTTTAGATTTTAGTTTTTTGTCCATTTCGAAGTATCAAAAAAAAAATTAGAATATAAAACTTTAATTTATGTTATCTTAATGCTTTTTCTTAGTTAGCAAACAGGGGGAGGGGGAAAGAGAAGCAAATTTCCCCAAAAGATTTCGCCCGCAAATTTTGCCGCAGAAGATGATGTTGCTAGAGAAGAGGAAAGTGTGTATTTTACCATTTTAGCTTGCACACGCACATCACATAATGATTTCCGCCCAAATCATTGACTCCTATTATTTATTACACCAATTGTGTATATTTCATAAAATTGAAGAATAAATTTGTTACAATTAGAATTAAAAGGATCAAATTGAGACAAGAGGCAAATTATAAGAACAACTGGTATAATTTGTCTTTTCATCTAACTGGATCCCTAAAACTGTTATTCATTTTAGCTTATTGCTCAGCCAAAAAAAAAAGTGAAAAAATAAAAATCTAGCTTGCGGGTCTCACACACTATAGAGAGAAAGAGAATTGTCATCCTAAATTAACAATAGGATCCACCGAAGTGCATAGATTTGGCTCGTGTGACTTCTGGTTAAGAACTGCAAATCTTCTATTCAATGAAACTATTTGATCATTAATTCCAAAAAACCAAATCTTTAGACTAAACTCAAAACAAATGACAATAGATTTTGGTGTTATATATAACAATTTTTAAACTTTTTAATAACGTGATAGTTTGTAAATCAATAATTTCAAATTTTGAAAATATGTGACAGCCTTGTACAACTGAAAATTTTGTAATTCCCCCACAGAACTGGAGAGATTACATGCAAGTCACATTTCAGGACACAATCCTCAAGAGAATTTTGCTTTCGCATTTGCTTTTTCTTTTGTATTGTCTTAACACCCCAGCTCTAAAGGAGAACACTCCAGCAAAAATAAGTTAGTAATACTTAACTAGCTAATTCACGACAATAAATTATTCAATGTTCTTGGTCCTGTATTTCTGAAAGAAATAGCAAAACTGACGTGTCACCCAGACTGAATAATTTCTCATTCACCAAACACAGAAAATCATCCTCATCATACAAAAGACGGACTAATTAAGTACACAACCAGATAATTATACAACCAATTGTTCTAACACATTTTTTATGGAACTCAAAAGAGCACTGTCATATCTTCCTCGATTTCACAACAAAATCCTTTAACTTTGAATGTCTTCCTTCCACCAAAGACAAAAGCATAGAATAAGTTTGAACGATACCAACATATAGAATATAAAATAGAAAGATGGAGGGACCCAACAACTTTATAAAGCCACTAAAGCAGTCATTTTTAGACTCCTACATCTTCCATTCACACTCCTAATTGTTAAGTCAATTAAGGAGAGAGAGGGAAAAAAACAAAAAAAACACCTCCACAGAAACAAACATTAAAAACCTTTCCATCAAAGGCATATACTTGGAAGTACTTAGACAAAGTCTAGACTATTAAGTTTCTTGATCCACATCCGTTGATCACAACAGCCTGCAATTAATTCTGGACCATTGATCATGGAGAGGGTGGTTGGTTCAATTATTTTAGACTAATGGGTTTGTTGTGGATGTTCCATAGCCGTTCATCAAGCCAGTTGTCCATGATCCCAGGCCACTGAGATACCCAAAAGAGTCCATGATCCCAGCATCAGAACAACCTTGATCTTTCCACTCAAGGGACAAAAGCTTGCCATTTGGCTTCACATCTACTGCGTTTTGATCTTCATATGGAAGCATTAGCCTCTGGCAATTGTCCACGAAAGGTCCGGTACAATTAATCCCATCAAGGGACATTCCAAAGGGAGAGCTAAGGGCATGAAAATTATAAGGTGCCAATATGCCCAAGTCACCATTATTTATAGCCGTGAAATCATGGTTTCTTGAAGTATTTCCAGCTAAAGCTTCGTACTTACTCTCCATAAAATCAATGGGCCTAGAGTTTTCAAGCATGGCAATATTGCCATTGTACTTGCTCTGCGGGAACGAAAGCTGAAGATAGGTTGGACTTTGAGACGATGATGATGTTGATCCTGCGTGGTTTTGGTGGTTGATGATCAGTTGATGATGATGGTGATCGTTTGATTTCTTGGAAAGATTATTAACCTTCTTGTTGTTCTTTCTACAACCGCCACCCACGGGAATGTTCCTCAGGGTCCCTCCTTTAGTCCAGTACCTCCTGCAGGTCTTGCAGAAGTATCTTGGTTGAGAGAGGCTGTAGTTGTTGTAGTAGCAGAACTTCGTGTGGGTCGAGTCGCATCGAGGGCACTTTGGAGCTTGGTCGTGTTGGGGCCTCATGAGCCTCCTCTCCTGCTGCATCAAGGGTAGTACTCTGGATGAGCATGCTAGCATGTCCCCAGATATTGGTGAAGAAGAAGAATCCATTATTGCAGTGTCCTCGTGAGCCGTGCCCTCAGATAATAATATTGCAGCTCTAGTGTCAGAATTAAGAAAATGTTATGTTACAGAGAATTCAATCGTACAGAAAATTTAATTAGAATAATAATAATAATTTTATAATTAAAAATAATTACGTGAGTGTTTTATTAAAGTGAAAAATTATCGTTACACGTACCGATAAGAATGTACTAAGTTAAAAAAACTAAAAAAAAATACACTTAGGAAAGAATAAGAATGTACTAAGTTAAAAAAGCTTAAAAAAAATACACTTTGAAAAAAAGAAGAAGAATTATCCATGCAGGTATCAATCAGAATGTACTAAGCTGAGAAAATGCACCTAAAAGAAGGAGGAGAAGAAGGAGAAGTAGGTGAAAAAGAAGATGATGATGATGAAGAAGAAGTGGAGAATGCATGGCATATATTTACCTGTAGCCAATCCGATGAATCCATGCAAACTTGCAGAGAAGTAAGACCCATTCAACAAACTCTTCAACTCTATGGAGCAAAGTGATCACAACTGCTCAGGCCAATCCTTCAAGAAGACTGCATTTCACTCCTCCACTGCTAATGAGAGAGAGAGAGAGAGAGAGAGAGAGATTCGTATGGATTGGGGGGGGAGTGGAGGGGGCTGAGACCTGTGAATATGAAGGAAGAAAAAGGTTGTGGTGGTGGGACCACTTACCGTCGGTGGAAACATAAGTGGGCCACCACACTGTCTGTCTACTGTCCCAATTCTATACCCCATAGCTTGACTTAGATAATGACTTTTTGCTTGGCCAACCAACGGTTCTGATTCAATCACAGTCCATCCTCCCGAATTTGGTTGGGACAACCAGGGCCGTTGATGACAATGTGGGTGTTGGATTTTCTACGTCAGAAACCACGGCGTCGTATTCAGGGAAGTCTTATCAGACGTGACAGAAGTGAGAGAATATTTTGATCGTCGAAATAAAGAGGCAGAAGAACAAAACAATCAGCAAAACCGAAAGAGCACTCCACCCCTCTCTCTCTCTCTCTCTCTCTAGGATAGTCGTACAACGTGGACCCCCTCTCCCTCGCCTCCTGCAAGCAAAGGATAAATTCTTCCTCCTTCTCACGTGTCTCCACTTCTGGTGATCACGTGCGCGCCTTCCTCGTAACCCCTTCCACACTGGTCCTGCGAGTTCCTTATAATAGTATACAAACTTTGTCCCTTCTTATGGTAATTCAAGACTCGAGTGGGACGCAATTTTACCAAACGATCAAACAAATTCTTGAGTCTACTCTTTCTACCCAAGTTATTAAGAGTTAAAATTGAAAGTCACTTATGATATTCATGTATTATGTTTGAATTTTAAATTTTTTAAGAGAAAATAAATAAGTAAAACAGAAATAAAATTACATATTCAATTTTTAAAAATAACCAAACAAAAAAAAAATGATATGTTTGCCAACATCTAATCATCTTATTTCCATTTTCATTACCCAAGTAAACAAATGAAAGAAATTTAATTTTTTCTACTTCGTTTGGGTTTTTTTTTATTATTATTTTTTTATTTTTCTTCTCAAATTTAAAATCTAAACATAACGTAATTGTTTTGGTCTTTTTAATTTTACAAATGAACAATAAGATCTAGCTCTGAAAACGGTCCCCTCCTTCGCTTAGACAAGCCAAGAAGTCTATAAACTATTAACACAGATCCTGAGTGCTAAATCTGTAAGTTACTGAACCAAATGACTGTCGAAATTACCTATGAGACTATAGCTATTTCCTAACTTCATGGTAAAAGTTTCAAGATCATAATACGAAAAATCTAGAGCCCAGTTATCGTCGCTCCTTCCAAATTTCATCCCTAAACGTAACAAATCTTGGTCAGACTTACTTCATGAGAAATTTTTTTTATTAATATATTCTATTTCGAAAGGTAACGTTTCGGATCCGGATCACAATGGTCTACCAACGAAGGGTTTGGTTTACAATATTTACCCAACATCATCATAAAACACGAGGAGGCTGGCAGCCTATTAGCTAGCAGGGATGCAAAGTTTCAAATGAACTTTTATGTTGCTTGTGGAACACGTTTGAACCAACAATTTCTACTAGTAGAAATGAAAGAATGAAAAATGTTATTTTTCCATAAACTTTTTATATAAAATTTTATCAGAATGATGTGACAATGACATTAATGTAATTAATAATGGATGAAGGGGCAGGAGCCACCGCCCCCCCCAAAGTCTGTAAAATCTACTTTATACCCTATAAATTTTTAAATATTCTAAATGCAATATAGTATTCGCCCCTTCCCCCATAGTTTTAAATTTTCACTTCGTCCTTATAGATTTTTTAATATTTAGTATACAATATGGTATATTGGCACCCCAAAGTTTTTAAATTTCATTTCACCTTTGTAGATTTTTGAAAATTTAGGATACTATATAGTGTATTATTCCTTAAAAAATTTTAAAAAAAATTCTTAACCCTCCTTTTAACAAAAAAAAAAATTTTGGCCACCTCTCGACCAAAATTTTGGGTCCGCCACTGATTGTAATTAAAAGTCATCATGATAAACGTTTTACTTTAAAATAAATGGCTCTTATTCAACTACATCATTCTAATAATAAATTATGTATAAAGTTTTTATTTGTATAGCATTATCTATGAAAAATATGTATCAGTTGTATCACTATCGATTCAGACAACAATCACTTATATTCCATTTAGCTCAATCGTAAGAACGAAGGATCTCATTCCATGTATTTGCATATCATTTATGTTTGGATTTGATAAAAGGAAATGAAAAAGAAACTAAAACAAATGGAAAATAAAACAATAAATGCTTCTTCTTTTTTTAACTTCAGTTTGGTCTGGTTAGAAAAATATAAAGAAAATAAATAGGAATCTTTTAAAAAATGTTTGGCTACTCATAATAAAACGAATGCAAATAAATATTTTTAATTTTTTTTCTCATCATAAATTCAATATCCAAACGCAAAGATCTTTTGCCGCCAGTAGAACGCATGCAACTTACAAAGACTATGGTGATGAGGTGGGAGGACCATGGAACCAAAGTTCATTCGATCATGGCAATGCATGCATGTCTGTTTAAATTTCAAATTGCGAGGGTGGCTCTGGAATGGGATCACCACAGAATTGGATCAGATGGTTCAAACTCAAGCATCACACTGATGTGGTGTACCTCATGATGATGGTCAAGCAAACCCACCTCGTAATGTGTGCAGTCAAACTTGTCCTTGTTGGGCTAACCTCCTTCTCAAAAGAGTACAGGGGCCCACCCTGGGTTTCCAATTTCCATTGATCCCAAGGTCTAGCCCACATGTTATGGCAATGATGCAATCTATGATTGTAATGATATCATATGGTATGATTTGATTAGCTTCAAAAGTTTAAACTTATGATGGACTAATATTAATTATGTTCAAATGGCCATCGGAATTATGGTGCTAGTATGAGAAACAGAGGGAAATATATATATTATAGCAATTGGTTAGGATATTTTTGAGTTTTAAAATTTTTATAATTTTTTTTAATTTTTAAAATTTGAAAAATGTCAAAACACAAATGTCATAAAATCATTAGCTCTTTAGTTAAGATAGTAATATTTTTTGAATTGTCATCCTTTCTAATATGAAAACTTTAAAAGTCATTAAAGATCAACTATATTAAAACTATATGTATCATGAATTTTTTATAATTAATATGGTAACTAAATCTAACGATCTATTCAAATTTCTATAAATAATGTTCTTTTTAAAGCAATTTAACTTTTTAAAATTCTTATGTATATGGTTTTTCGTTTGTGGGTTAAATTTACCCAAACCTAATAAAAATGACATTAAATAATATTAACAAGCTTTTAAAATAATAATTAACGAAGAAAATAAATAGCTTTTACTTTTTTATTATGGTTTTTTTAATGTATATCACAATATGTTTAAGATCGCTTAAGTATGGGTTCATTTTAATGAATTTATTACATATAGATCCCTTAGATAATGAAAAAAAGGGTTGATAGAACATTCATATGAAAAAAAAGTTAATGACATTTCATTATTACAAACAAATAACGAATTACTATTTCGTTTCATATTGTATGAATTTATTTAATTATATTAAAAAATTATCCTAAAAAATAAAAAAAAATAACCAAAAAATCTGATACAAATAAAGCATATTAACTTTTTATTAAGTGGTGTTACAGACGAACATTATTTAAAATTGAAAATTTTACATATACTTATTTTAATTAACTTATCAAAATTCAACAAATTTTTTGTCACTATTAATTGCTAATTTCTGAAAAAATAAAGTGCAATTATATCATTTTGTTAATTTTAATGAATATTTCTTGATAAATATTAGACATATATATGTATAAGATCTCAAGAATAAGATGGATTTGATAAATATATAATGGTGTCTTAGATTTAACTTTTTTTATAACTTTGTTTATTTCTTTTTAATTCTAAATAGAACTCAATAAACTTAATGTCGAAATGTAGAACTAATGTACTTACTTTCAATAAACAAAGATGTGTTAAAAGTGTGATTTATAATAGTTAGTATGCAAATTTTTTTTTTTTATTTTTTTTATTTTTATGACTATTATAATAGAAAAAATATTATTAACATATTTAATTATTAAATATCATTTTTAAATACACAATCCTATAAATCATTTTTTTGTAATTTTTTTAAAATATCGACTTATAATTTTATATTTAAGTATATATATATATTCGTATATGTTCATGTTACCATGTGAATGCCTACGTGTCTATGCGCACGCGAGAGAGTTCCAGCCAGCGGCGAAGGCGGGCGCGAGTTGGGTAGAGCAAACTAGCAAACAAGAAACAATATTCTCTAGTCAATTCTGTGGATTGGACGAATCTAAAGGGGCGGTGGACAGGATCGCAATGCACACCCAACACATTTTAACGTTATTCAGTCACTTTTTCTTTGTTCTCTCTCTCTCAACAAACCTTCGTGTCTCTGTGATTTTGCTATATCTATATGTAGCTATATATATGTATACAGACTAGTCCATGGTGGGTGGGTCCATCCCCACTCATGTACAAGCCGACCGTGCGTCCATTTGGGTTGTCCCCTCTACATCACCTTCGCTTTCATTTTTAGACTGTGATCAAAGATATGTTGTCTCTTTCAGGTTCAAATGATAGAAGTAGACAATATCCTTGTTATGCTCCTCTGTTAACTGATTTTACACGAAGAGAACCTCTAGTCACGGCCATAGCTGACGCTATGGTAAGTCATTACACATCAATTGGACCTCACTAAGATCATTGTAATTTGTCAACTTGTTGGTCAAAACTTTATTTGTAAAATCATTTCTCTTTCCCATATAATTTGCAAGTTAGATAATTTTAGAGAAGCTTTTTCGTGTAAAAGTTGTTCGGGCCAAGTGCCATCCAAGGTGGTAATTCGAGTTGAGGCTAAGGTCAACTTGAATTTTGTTGTTGAAGACAGCAAACTTGGCTCTCTTCCCGCTGATCTCTAATTAGAGCGAAAAAAGGCTAGTTAAGGATTATTCAAAAGCAGTGAGTTTCGCTTTCTTCACGCTTTCGTCTCGATAGAGCAAAGATTAAGTTTTTTGGATTGTTAGAAGTTCAACAACGACGCTCGCTCTCTTCTAGCTAGAGCAAATGTGTTTGCTCTTCTCGCTAGAGTGACCATCACAGTTTTTTGTTTTGGACGCGTTTTTGAGGTTTCCTATATATATCAGACATTTGTTTGCAAACAACTCTCATTATTCCTATACACATCTAAGGTGATTCCTTAAGCCTCTTAAACCCTCCCACTCCTTAGCAAGATAAATAAATTTAAATCTTTACGAACGACAAGTGTCTTGGTGGCATATTAAGGCATTGATTCACATTATAGTGTTCGTCATGGTTCAAGTACGGGAGAACAGTGAATCGTGAGTGTTCAACCTGTACTTCAACTTAGATTCATGTGGTTTGAATTGATACAGTTGTAAGTATTCTTGTAAACTATTCAATTAATTGTAGTGCTTGGAGATTGAACTAGACTAGGTCCCGTAATTTTTTTTCGATTTTGGTTTTCACAGAAAATCGTGTCTATGAGCGATTGCTTTATAATTACTTATGCATACGATTTAGTTTAGTGTAAGATTGATTATATTGTTTATCCGGTATAAATCAAGCATACCTCCAAGTAAACGTATAAATTCAAGTACTTCGGAAATTTTAAAAGTAGTTTCCATAAAAGCTATGTGAAAGTTTTTCTATTTTTGTTAAGGAAAATTCTGATTCTTCCACAATTTATTTTACAGAATCTTAACTCAGCCCTATTGTTTTGTAGATTTTCTTAGTAAAATTTTTCTGTATGCATATCATTACTCTTCCATTAAAATTAAAATAAATAAATAATTTATCCATCACTTCTCCTATAGTTACATAGTTTTGAAGGTAGTGTGAGGGTTAAACTTTTTGAGCAAGTGCAATTGGTTGTGTGATATATTTCAACAAAAATCTAAAGTGAAAAAAAAAAAAAAAAAACATATATTTGTTAAAATCAAAAGAAAACAAAATTTGCTTTCACATTCAAATGTTGTTTTACCCTAACGAACCTTATAAGTTTTCATCACTTCTTCAAGTGTTGAACCTTATCCCAAATTTGGTTGTTCCATCTAATTAGCATCAATACTAGTTTCCTTCAAAAATTATAAAAACTATACGACTTGCCTAGTAATGAAAGTTTCGACTTTGAGTCTAGATATATAGGTATGTATAATGCATGCTTGGAGCTTCATTTGACTCTAACCCATGGATTTTCAGCTTTGTCCAAAGCATGCGTTCATGTTCAAAAGCATTTAGAGCTCAATCTACATATCCTAATATTAGAATAGACTTGAAGTTGCCAATACGCAATTCAAACAAAAATACGAGACCAAATTGGGTACCTCTGATAAACTTTTTAAAAGGTGAACGACTCGTGACACGCATGCTAGCTAGAGGCATTTTGTGGTCTAAATTTGATTAGGTCCAGATTAGCCATCAATAAAACATGCTGTACTTCTTGATTTTATCTTTTAAGAGGAGATTTTCTATGGATCACATTTACTTAATTAAAACAGCACGTGTAATGGAGATTCATGTATGGAGAGAGTTTGATCAGATACAGCTATTCATATCATATTTTTTATTTTTATTTCACAAAGGAAAATAACTAAATCAGTTAATCATTAATCACGATGAATTTTTTTTTTTTTTTTGTGTGTGTTTGGTACATTGGAGGTTCAGTGAAGGCATGGAGACGCCAAAACTTCATGTTATAGATGGAGACGCCACTATCACTAAGATAATCCAGCTTCTCATTAAATCATTTTTATTGGGCAGGGAATTTCTTGTTGAATGTGAGCAGTATTTAAGGTAAGAACATGCCCAATCTAAGGTGATGCATCCTGATCACTTCCATCCGTTTGCTCATCATAAAAGAAGAAATTGCTGCTTCAAGAACCATAATAACTATATAGTCTTCCAAAACATAACACACAAAAACAAAAAAAAAAATTCAGAAAAACAAGACCACCTTACATTGTGTTTGGATTAAAGATTTTGTGAGAGAAAATAAATAAATAAAAATTAAAAATTATATCGTATATTTGGTTGTTACAGAAAGTGGAGGATACAATAATATAAAAAGTAAATAACTAAGAATTTAGAATATTCTATTTTGTTCTCTTTTTCCTTTTTCTTGTCTTTTTTTTTCCCTTGATAAATCTAGATTCGAAACATAGCATTAATCAACATGTGAAATGTAATCTAAATAAAGTCAGCAAGTAGAATGCAATTTTGCCATGTATTTACAGTGTTAATGCATTGAAAACTTGCAAAGGAAATAAATACCTCTAGAGATTCCGGCCATGTTAGGGACAATTTTTTTTTTGAGCATTAAAAAAAATTTTGCTGGAGTGTTTAGCAACATGAGTTTGCTTTTTTGTCAACTGGGAAAAATATCGAGTAAGGGGTACCGTGATTTTACTATTAATAGTGTAAGTTCATACGAAACTTAAATTTAAATGACAATAATTAATATTATAGTTTTATATGAAATTTAAATTTAAATGACAGTAATTAGTATTACAGTATCACTAAATATTTGTACCGCAACTTATTGTAGGTGAATCTAATTGCACTTTCAACCACTCGACAGTAGACGTATGATGGTTGTAGCAAGTTCTCTCAATTCATTCGGAACGATGGTGACATCCTAAACAAAATAGAACGCGCAGATAAAGAAAAATTGGACAAAAGTATGCCAGAATTCATTGGCAAAACAGTAATATTTGTTGCTTAAAGCCAAAATAAGAAAAACAATAATAATCATAACTACAATTTTGAATAGATTATCCCGACCTCTCTTGAGGTATCTTACGGTGTTAATAGATAGTTGGCCTTTTACCGTTTTATTTTCAATTGACTTCAATTGACTAATTATTTATTTTTCTTTATTTTATCTTTATTATTGTAACCAATTATTTTTCTTTATTTTATCTTTATTATTGTAACCAAACAACCCACACCATTTATTACCCCAACCTCCAGCTCATCATTTCTCACCCCAATTACCTAACACCCACTTTCTTCTACATTCACCTCACTGCATCTATCTCTCTCACATCTCTTTTCTCTTTCATGTAGGGGTGCATGAGTGATCTGAGTAACCCGAGACCCGAACCAAAACCGATCACATTGGGTTGAATTAGTTCAGTTTCTTTTTGTGTTGGTTTGATTTTGATTCTAAAGTTTTAAAAACCGAGCTTATTAGTTCGGTTCTGGTCTAGAAAAATACTAATCCAAGTAAAACCGAACTGAACCTTGCATCAATTAGCTTCTTGTGGTTGTTGTTCAATGGCCTACAATTTATAGAGCTAAAGATGAAGATCCTTTGACTATGTGGGACACTGTGTATGATTATAATGCAAAAGCAAACTCAAAACTTCACTTTGCCCCACATTAGTAGTTCAGCAAAAGGTTTGGCTCCTCTTTCCCTTTAAAAAAAGCTTGACTTTCTCCTTTCACGATTTAAGCTTGGACGTTGAGCCTCCGCATTGAGAATACCCAACATGAGTATTGGCCTATAATTGTCCATGTTCAATCTCTCTATTTAAGCTTGGACGTTGGGCTTCAGCAATGAGAAAGCCTGACATAAATAATGGACTCTAATCGTCGAAGTCCAACCTTTATAAATTAGTGTATTTACTTTTATACATATTAAATTATAAGAAACCGTGGATTGAACCGGTTGAACCAAATCAATTCAATTAATTTTGGTTTGATTTGATTTGGTTCGGTTTAAAATAATTATTAGTTTGATTCTGAATCTAAATTTTAGAAACCGAAGGTTCGCTTGATTCTGGGTATAATTTTTAGACTGAAGATGGTTGGTTCGGTTCTAAATTTGGTACTAATCCGAACCAAACTGATCTACGTGTAGCTCTACTTCCAAGTGCCGCCACCATCCCTACGCACAGCACCCACAGCCAACCACAACCACCGTATGCCGCCTACCTCCGGCCACCACCACCTTATTGAAGCCATCAACTGCTGCCCACCACCAAAATCCATCCACCCACCCACATACTACTCTCTCACCATAACCGCCACCCCCACCACGAGATTCCACCCTTATACTCCACCATCAAACTTCCACCTCCACCTCCACCTCCCCTTCTCTCATGACCTCTCAACGAACAACCATTAAGTAGCCATCACCCAAGAACCGACACCAAGTTCCGAACAGCCAAACAAGCATCCCTTTTTCTGTGCCTTCTACAACCCCACTTCCTCCACTGCCGTTGTTTCCTTCTGTTGTCCCATCTTTCCCTTCCCCATATCCTCTGCAACTCACCTCCCATTCACTGCTCAGTAGCAAGCACTAAACCCCCATTTTCATTTTTGTGTATAACTCTATAAAATACACAATCATACATATATATGTATACACATGTTAAATGGTTTCGATTTTTTGTGAGGATGATTGTGGAAGGGGGTTTTGGTGTTGAATTTGGTTCGGCTTATGGTGGTAGAGGTCGAATGGTAGTGGGTTAGGTGGTGCAAGGTTAATCGTAGAAGAGGGTTTCGTAGACGGCTGTTCGACTTTGGTCCGAGATTACATGAGGCAGTAGCGGTCAAAGATGAAAATGATTCCAGCAGTGGCCCGATTGTGGGGTTGGGCGAGAAAGAAATACGGAAGCATCGATGGCAGTGGTGGGTGGCCGGAGGAAATTGGGGGTGATGGGTGAGCATAGGGTGGTCTGGTGTGAGAGAGAAGGTTGGGCAGAGATGGTGTTAGGTGGCCGGAGGATGGTGTTCATGGGGAGGGGGTAGCAGCTGGGTTTGGTGGTTTGTATTTAGGTGGAGAAGCAGAGATTTGATCGCACAGTGGTGGTGTGGGAAGGATGATGTGGCATGAAATGGTTGGAGAATGTAAAATGATTATTTTATTTGATATTATTCTAAACAAAAATTGTGTAAATCATATTAAATTATATTAATTAAACAACGGATAATCTTGATATTTAAAATTTTTAGACAGATGACATCATCATTTTTCATTGATTCTTTAATGGCTATTTAACGGGGAGGAGGTTCTTGCATAAAGGTCAATGTCATTTTTTGAATTTGAGAAGAACAATTTAAATTTGTCAGATACTTCAAAGAATGTCAGTGTAATTTATCTTATAATTTTTTTTTCACTTCTTTTTTTTTTTTTACAAGTTTTAAATAGATTTGTGCATAAGTTAATCAAAATACTGCATAATTAAAATACAAAATAAAATAAAAAAATACTATTTGCAGTGGACCACCGCGAGTGCACTTAGCAGTCCTCAATAAAATAAGGTCACCATAAAAGTTGGGCGGGCAAACTTGCGGCCTCCCTGCAATATAATAGATAGTGAATTGGGTCAAACCGTATATGAGACCAGTTGAGTCTGAGTATAAAGTTTGCCAATTAGAAATCGGATTCTGGCTTGGGCTTCAATGGCTTAATCGAACAGGCCGACTAGTTTTTTTTGTTTTCTTCTTTTTTTTTTTTGGACACTAATTAGAGATAGAGTGTGCATGAGTTGGATTCGTACTAAATTTAAAACCAATCCAATTTTGATCGGTTTCAAAATTTTGGACCTAGAATCGAATTGATTCTCTTATAGAATCGAACCAAACAAACCCAAGTCAGTTCGGTTGGTTCCATTCGGTTCCATGCCTCAGTTTTGTTTAGGTCTAGCTTGGATTGGGTCACCTTAGGTCCACTTTTATGATGTAAAACTTAGTTTCTTTATTTAAAATAAATGAAATAGAATAATCTTACATCCTCAAAATTTTTAAAATAATTAAATAACAATATATAAACACATATTAACAATAATGAAATAGAACTAATAATGGTTTAAAGATACATATGCAATATATACAAATTTTTAATGCATATATAGATCGGGGTCTCGGTTCGGTTCTTGGGTTGAGCTAGTTCGGATCGGATCGGTTCTTGGGTTGGACCGCATATGCATCATATATAAACTTTTATTACATATACAGATTGGGTCTCAGCTCAGTTCTTTGGCCGAGTTAGGCCGTTTAGCTTTGTGTCCTAAAAATGCAAACGCAGGAACCGAACCGAATTTTTCGATTTAATATTTTTCAGACCCAAAACTGAACCAAACCTTTAACAGATCTGAACTAAACCAACACATAGAGGACAAAAATGTTTGATTCTTGAGTTTTTTTTATTCATTTGTGCACCCCTAGTTAAAAGTGTAAAGGGACAAAGCAATTTTTTTTAGAGAGAGAAGATGACTCGAACCCATAACTGAGAGTTAAAAAAGTGTGATGACTAATCAATAACTCACTATGTTAAGATAATATTGGGGCCAAAATAATTGAAGCATACTTTTCAATTACTTTAATAAAACCTAATGGTAGGATCAAATGGACTAACTCAATTTAAAATATTTATGATACCCAAATGTTATTTTTATCTCCAGGGCCTTTGGTCCAATGGTCATGACCCTAACTCAAATCCAATTTAAGCAAGGTCAGAGGGTTCGATTCGTGACGGAAGCGTAGTGTTTGAAACACATAATAACTGTTCCTCCTATCATTTCAACTATATACAATTTAATTTAGTAATTTGCTAATCAAATGCTTACAAACCCCTCGTTAGATTCGGGGTTGAAACTTTGGCATCCAATCCCACTCCTATTCACTCCTCACTAATGGCAAGAACAAATAATAATAAAAAAACAAATCTAAACCTTTAGATCTAAATAAATTAAATATTGTTCATTCGTATATTTGTTGGCAAATATTTTGACAATTTTTTGTCATCTTCTAATGTTTTTCAATATATTTTGTCATATTTGTCTTTTATTCATTGACATATCAATGATTACAACACATGGTAACTCAAACCACACAATGAATGATAGAGTTAACAATTTCTAATTACACTATTTTCTCTTTATGAAATTGTTTATTTTTCTGGTAAAACATTTTAATTGATTTCAGTGTTAATATATCAAATAAGTCTCTAGCATTTACTTGTTAAAGCTAATTACTGGTTTACTCAAAAAAAGCAGAAATGGTGCAACGTTATTACTATTTTTAATTATTTTAAAAAAACCTTTAATTTGCAAATATCAAGATTTCATTTATCAAAGAGAAAAAAATAAAGTGTGAAATAATAAGAAATGTGATAATCTTTATATTATTTAACCGTGAATTCACTACATGCATTTAAATTTGAATGTTAATTAGCATTGTGCCATTTGATACAAGAATATGAAATATTCTAAAAATAATTTTCAAAATAAAATTAATAACATCTAAGAGATAAAATTCATCAAACAATAACAAAATATTCCCAAAATCATGTAAATGTTACAAAAAGGAACATTCAATCCTTTAATTTAACATGTGTTAGTAAAAATTAATATAAAATTTTCCAATAGTTTGTATTAAGATGTAAATACTCCAATCATGGGAGCATGGGAGAAAGTTATTTTAGTTTGTATATTCACCAAAATAAACGCTGGAAATACTAACTCACATAAGCATCGCTGAAATTAAATTGGAATATTTTAAATAAAAAATGAAGAGACACTAATTATATGCAAGATATTACAGGTGTCACGCTTCGGAATCTAGGCTATACAAACTTAGGGTACATGATCGCCCAGTAACTCAGCTACCCCAGGCCGCATTACATAAATTGGTTGAACACCTATGTATTTATTATTTAAAAGATACATAATTGCAAAAATTGAATTTTATAAACATAAAACAAAACGTGTGTTATATATAGCAGAGTCATGCCAAATATCCAAAACATAAACATACCATAAGATGAACTTATCAAAGGCCACCACAGTTATAAAATCATAATATTACAAAACATTAGGGTTCAGCCCTGATGCACATTACATATCAAAAGGCTCGTGGGCCGCAGTCCAAATATCCATGTAATAAGCCTCCTTCTGTGGCCTCCCAATTTGGTTACCTGAAAATATTTTTAGAAAACGTAAGTTAATATTTAGTGAATAACAATGATACATGAGTATAAAATAAGATGGGCTAACATTTGTATTTTATGTATATGACAACAGATGAATATTTAGGCATATCTGACATGAACTTATAAACATATAAGCGTAAACTTGAAAACACATGTGGCATAAGCTTTCGTATTAAAACATTTCATCATTTCCAAAACACAATGTCATAAAGAGAGAGGTATGTCGTAACATGATCTTGTAGAGCATGACATAGCTTGTCATGAGCATAACATATCATAAACTTATAAGAGTATATCTTAGCTCGCCGTATAACATTAGACACATCAAATATCGTTGTTCTCGAGAATGTATAAACCATAGATTTGAAAATATAAGTAGCATAAGCATCATATTAAAATATTACATCGCATCAAATCATGGTGTCATAAAAGAGAGAGATGCAAAAAAACATTGCATCATAAGCTTTCATAATGAAGTGTTATAACATTTCGAACATAATATTATAGGAGTGAGATGCAAATCGTAACATGATCTCATAAGGCATAACATAGCTTGTCATAAGGATACCATGGCATATCATAAAATCATGAAAATGAGAGATACACCATGGCATTAATACTTGTGAAAATATACATAACTTGTCATGAAGCATTTAGACAAATCGTATTTCTCATTCTAGAACATAAGTGTTATATCTTTACATCAGAGTTAGGCTTTGCATTAGTAACCTTAAAAGTCACACATAAGGCTCTTAAGCTGACATAGTAACCATAAAGGCCATGCATAAAGTTCTTTAGGCCAACAGAGTAACCATAAATGTCATGCATAAGGCCCTTTAGGCTAACATAGTAACCGTAAAGGTCACGCATAAGACTCTTTAGACCAATATAATAAAGGTAAATGTCACACATAACGCTATTTAGGCCAGTCATAAGAGTTAGGCTTAGTTATTAAGAGATACACTCAGTTCATTAGCAACATATAGTGCTTTAGGCCAATCATGAGAGCTAGACTCAATCATAGTAACCATAAAAAGGTCACACATAGGCTCTTTGAGCCAATCATAAGAGCTAAGCTTAATTATAACAATCATAAAGGTCACACATAGGCTCTTTAAGTTAATCATAAGAGATAGACTCAGTTATAGTAACCATAAAAGTCACACATAGGTTCTTTAAGCCAAGGGACGTCTCCCAACATGGCGACAAATTATTTCACGTCCCCTACCATAGGACCATTGTTATTAGTTTAGGGTCTTGCCGTGAAAGACCTTAAGTAGGCATTGTACATTAGGAAACCTTGCATTTATTTCATTTAAGGCATTCTAGTTCATAGGCTTTCATTTCATAACATAAGTAAAGTTTTATTTCAAAACATGATATTTATATATGATATAATCATTTATGCATAGAAACCATGGGGAAGAATTGCATCAAATATGATTGAATTTAAAGGCAAAGTAGTTGAACTTGAAAACAATAAGCAATGCAATTGAACTTGGAAACCTTTAGAAAATATTAGGATTTTACTCATGGCATATCGTTACTCACCTCTATCCTTGAGGGTTAGTTCCAAATAAGGGTGTTCCTATACATAGAGTAGATAGAAGTATCAAACATAAGGCCCCAACGTAAAGCAAGAACATAAAAATTAAGGTTTAAAACATTGATCCATCAACACCGACTCATTTGCATCTCATTCTCATCAAAAAAATAAGACTACATTCTAGGTTAATTTCACTTAAAAATAGGCTTAAATATCTTTAATTTGATATGTCATGGGTTGAAAATACATTTCGGATGAAGAAGTTATGTCCCATGAAAAATGAACTAAAATAATGTTGCTGACAGAAATTTTGGGCCAATTTTAAACTTCAATATCTCACAATCTATAAGGAATTAGAAACTTTGTATGGTTAAAATGGTATATGAGTCTATTTTTCAATGCTTCAAATGGTGCATCAATCCAAGTTTTCTAGAGCAAGTTATGCCTATTTTACAAAACAGTGTCGAAGTTGTCATATACCAGCGTCAGTAGGGCGTCAAGACGACCCGAGAGCTCAACATCTCCAAAAATACCATCATTAGGACGATAAATATTGCATCCTGACAACCCATGGCCACCCCAAAACTTCAAAACTGATCGTCATGACGATAATACACACATTCCTGATGATCCTTACACATTTTGGTTCGAAAATGGCTTATCTAAGCTGGAGATTTCTAAATTCAAACCACCTCAAACTCTACTAATGCTTCTAGGGTTCAAAGATTGACCCAAGAAAGCTACACTAACCCAAAATGAAGCTAAACCAACAAGTTAATTAAAGGACTCTAGGGTTTGAATCTTCAACCCAACAAGAACAAATTTGAGGGTCAACCCCAATTCCCAATCCGTCTATGGAAGCTTACAAACTCTTAAAATCCAACTAATTGAGACTCAAAGGAGTTACCAAAGGCAACTATAACATATGCTTATACATACACACCCAAGGGTTGAAGTTTATACATTTCTGTCCTAAGCTTTTCAAGCTCCAATAATGGCTTCCAAGCTTTTATTGAGCTCTTCAACCTTTTTTCTCCCCTTAATCTTCTCTCTTCTCTTCTCTTCTTTCTTTCTTCTCTTCTCCCAAAAATAGAGTGTGTGTGTGTGTGTGCTCGCGCGCGTGCTTGTTATGGGTGTGAGAATTAATAAGAGATACATGTAGAAATTAATCCCATGTGTCTTACACTAGGAGCATATGTTACAACATACCCCATCATTGGTCATCTTGACCCAGAGACATATTAAAATAATATAGAATTGAGAAAATTCTCATTAATTTAGATAATAAAAGTTCAGGATATTACAACAGGACTTGATAAATTAAAGTTATAATTTTAATTGATAATTAATGGAAAGTGTAATGTTGTTAACCTGGACGTGTGTGATTAGAGTTTCCATAGAACACTGTATTAAAATGTTAAATTTATTCTTTTTATAATAAATAGAGTTATTTATGTTGGTTTTGACTATATTTTGACTAAATTTTTTATAAGCTTTTTTCTGAAATTTATAATGTCAAATAAATTTAGTGGTCACAAGTTACATTAGTATAATAACATTACATATGGTATTAATTTTGTGCATGAATGGCATTAATTTTGTGCTGAGATTAGCATTGCATCATAACTTTGAATTTGAATGAGTGTTTTTCTTATACAGTTGTCGCGCCCCGGTTTTTAGGTGCCCAAGGTCCTTTCGGTTTGGAGACAAAAAGTACGGAACTCTGTCATTAGAACTCATCCTCCTAGAAGGACAAGTGCGACTAGGTTTGAAAATTGGTTTGACTAAGGGCTTTTCAGAAAAATAGGAGTCGCCACATAACTTGATTAAGGTGAGTTAAGACACTTAAACCTAAGTGTTAATCCAAAGATTAAACTTAGAATTTTTTGGAAAAGGTTTTGAAAACTCCCTTAAGAGAGAGTTTTTAAGAAAATAGGTTGTTTGACAACCTTTGGAAAGATTTAAACCCTTTTGAAAAATAACTCCATTTTGGTCATTTGAAAATAGAAATCTATAGTTCGAGAGTTGGTTACGTGTAGGGAAGATGTCCTAAGATCGTCACCCTACCCCGCCCTTTCGATACCTACATGTCTAATCACCCTTTGCTCTCTTACTAGAATAACCGGTTACCATTGTCCACTTAATATCCACTTTAGAACTTTAAAAATGGGGTTTAGTCATCACTTTTCGGATGAATGATGCATGATGCAAGTTTTGGAAGAAGTTTGAAAATGTGGAAGTTTTGAAGGAGTTTGAAATGAGAACTTTTGATTGATTGAAAGTTTTTGAAAAGGGGATTGGAGTTGAATAGGAGTTATGACCGTACCATTCTAGGTTGCCTACGTATCTCATTTGGCGAGAATCAGGTCACTCGTAGTTCGGGCAAGAGCCCGATGGAAAATAGGCGTGTTAAAGCCTTTGGAAAGTTTGAAGACACTTTGAGGTCTTTAGAAAAGTTTAAGACACTTTGAGGTCTTTGAAAGTTGAAGACACTTTATGGTCTTGGAAATTCAAGACACTTTGTGGTCTTGGAAGTTCAAGACTCTTTATGGTCTTGGAAGTTTTGACTTGAAATTGGATGGTGGAGTGTTTTAAAAATGTTTTTAGATCAACTTAAAGGAGTTTTGGAAAATGCTTTGGCATGACTCAAGAGAACTTGAAAGTGTTTTTGAAGTCTTGTTTTGAAAACCTTGGAGGCATGACTTTAGAATGTTTTGATGAATTAGTTTTTGAAAGTGGTTTTTGGAAATGGCTAAGGGTTTGAAATCCTAATATGGACAACCTTAGAGGTTGTTCTTGATTTATCATTTTTCCTTGGAATCCCTAACCGTAGGAAGGCTAGGGGCACCTTAGGTTTGTGACCTTTTAAAAATATTTTTGGAAATGCCTTGAAGATAGAGTGTAGGAACATTTGAAGAATTTATAGAGTTGGTTTTTTTGAAATTAAGAGAGTAGGAAGTTTTGGAAAAATAGATTATGAGAATAGTTTACAATTGAATGATCATTTAGAAAAGGGTTCAAGAGTTGGAACCTTGAAGGGCACTAACCTAGGTTGGGTTGACCTAGGGTTAGGGGTGACCTAAGGTTAACTAACTTGGGTTGGTTTAACCCTAGTGTTAAGATGACCTATAGTTAGCTAACTAAGGTTAGGTTAACCTAAGGTTAAGGTGACTTAGGGTTAAGGTTAGGATGACCTAGGGTTAGGTTAACCTAAGGTGAGTGAACTAGGGTCAAGTTAACTTAAGGTTTGGCAACTAAAGTCAGGTTAACCTAGGGTTGGACAACTATGGTCAAGTTAACCTAGGGTTGGACAACTAAGGTCAAGTTAACCTAGGGATGGATTGGAAAATGGTTTTGAAAGTTAGTTTGATGCACTTTTAGAAAGAGCTTTGAAAAACAAATCATGTTATGCAATGGACTTTGGTGGACAACCTTTTTGAAGATCATTTCCATGAAAATTTTGACTCTAGCCAAGAGTATAATTTATATAATTGGTGTTCGGAGACCATTCTAAGGAAGGTTTCCTCATGACCATTATAACCATAATCTTGACAAGAGTATAAGGGGTCCAAAAATTAACATGGTGATGACAACTTTTTAAGACACCATTTTTAATGCAAAGATGAAGAGAATGAGCTTTTGATAAACATTTTTTAAAAGAATTTTGAAAACCATTTTTGTAGGAGGCCATTCCATCAAGAGAGGGTTCTTATGACCAAATAAAAGGGAAACCCCTCATGAAAGGGTTCCATGGGGCCATTCTAACCATTAAACTTGAGAAAATGGAAGCCTTGAAAATTAAAAAGTTAGAAAACAACTCTCATGCAAATGAAAATGCAATGATGCCAAATGAGAGTTAGGGGGTTAGTGGGGAACTCTCTAAGGCGTGATTTCTAATGTCTTATCCTAAGTTTCAAGGGGACAACTCTTGGAACTATTTTCAAAAGAAATATAGAGCTTAGAAATGGCATGAAAATAAGAGCAATGTAAGCATTGTAGAATATGACAATAAGCATAAAATGAAGCCAAGCATACAAGACATGATCAAAATAGTAATATGCAAGGGGCCATGATCACATACAAGGCTTTTAGGCTACACCACATAAACAAGGGGCTTCTAGACCATACCATCTCAAAGTAGGCTAGTGAGAGGTCCCCCTACACGATGGCTCTCACTTACTTTCCTCTAGGCATGATCTAAGAGCTCTCTTGGCTCAAGCATGCAAGAATGGGGGGTTGTAGATGGAGATTAAAAGAGAAAATAGCCTAAGTAGGCTATGAGGGAGAAGAGAAGAGTGGGGGAAGACACAAATGTAAAAGGGATATCACCTTTTGCCTTCAACACACTTATAGTCTTTAATGGATGTCTTGATTGGAGCTTAAGTGACTTAAAAAAGGCTTGAGGGGCTGGAATGGAGTGTGTAATGGGGTATAAGGCCTTGTAGGTGAAGTGTATAGGCTTGAGAGAGGTAGAATCTAGCATAAGTGTTGAAGGGGTGGAATATATGTAAGGATTCGAGGTTCTGGAACAGTTTCAGCAAAGGTTCGCATCAATTTCGAACCTAGAATATGCAAAGGGGGAGACCTCTATTTATAGGCAAAACTTTCGGACATTGGCGCATGTAGGACATGCGCCCATGTAAAATTTACACAAGCGCATGTGCTATATGCGCGGGTACTATTCCACTGGTAGAACGCCACGTGGCACCCATTGTACTGACTCAATCTCGACTATTGATCAAAATTTGGTCGATCTGATCAAAATCTAGGCGCATGTAGTATACGCTCCGCCACCGGGAAGGTTTGTTTAAACTTTGCCTTGATAATTGAGCCAACCGAAAAGGTTTCAAGGGAATCAGTTGCACCCATGATGTTCTCCTAAGGTTTCTCGTGAACTTTCATATTTTCGAAAAGTTTGAATTGTGTTCAGAAGTGCGGGATATCATCTTGGGAAACGTGCATAAAAGGACATCTTTGCGGAGCATTTGTGATACACTCTGAGGGTGTTTGAAAGTAATTGTTTTCATGTCGTGTGATCGAGACCTTCAGGAAGCGATCTTTTTGATCGGACTGTACCGATGGAAGGTACTCTGGAAATACTTTCGGAAATTCTCAAATTTACACATTTCTCAAGTCGTTAGACGGTGGGTTTTAATCAGGGAATTGGAGAAAAAGTCAACCTTGGCGGAGTTGTTGAAAGTTGTAGTTTTCGCACCGTACGATGGAGAGCTTCAGGAAGCGATCTATCCGATCGAGTCATATCAATGGAAAGATCTATGAACAAGCTTTCGAGAATTCCTTGATTTACGCATTTCTCAAGTCAGTTGACGGTGCGTTATAACCAGGGAATCGGGAGAAAAGACAATTTAAGCAGAGCGTCTACCAGACGCTCGAGGGAACTTTTATCGAGTCGTGAGCATTTAATGTCGTAGGGTCCTCCTCGAGTTAAACAAGGGTGTATGGTGAAACCCTTTACTCGAAATCCCAAGATCGGTGCTGTTTCGGGGCATGTTTAGATTACCAGGGGCAAAATGGTTATTTTAAAGGGAGTGAGCCAAAATAGGATCGGAATTGAACCAAATGGCGTGCGGGGGACGCCTAATGGTTTAACAACATTTTGAAATGATGGACTTATCGTTTTAAGGGATTTTGAACTTTCTCAAAACGTGCCTGAAGGCCCCAGGGGAAGGTTTGGTCATTTTTCACCGAGTCGGGCTAGCATGCACCGGTGTTGACCTAGGTATTAGTTTCCGAGCCCGCCCAGTCTCAGAAAACTACTTGTGCGGTGTTGGTCTCTAAGAACGCCTAGTTTTAGAGAGCTACCTGTAGGGGTGGTGTTGGTTCTTGAGAACGTTTGGTCTTAAAAAGCTATCTGGAAGGGTGGTGTTGGTCTCTGAGAATGCCTAGTCTCGGAGAGTTACCGATTGACGGACATTCTACATTGACGGGCTAGCAGGCACCAGAAGTGAACCGTCTTGAACTTGATAAGGTGTTGGTCCTTGAGATCGCCCGATCCCGGAAAGCTACTTGGATGGCGTCGGTTTCCGAGACCGTCCGATCCAGAAAGCTGTCTGGAATGATGGTGCTTATGACTCTAGCAAGCCCTTGTGGGCCCGAGAAGCGACCAATTAGCTGGATTAGAGATTGAAAGGTTTGTCTTGAGCTTGCATGTGCTATGGTGTTTGAAAACTGGACCTGGTCGAGCCGAAGATTGGCGAGTGGGAAAAAATGGGGTGGTTACAACAGTATAATACGATGAATGTTTACTATGTGTGTTATAGTATTTTAGTAAAAAAAATAAATATATTTTTTTGTTAGGTTTCAGATATCTATACTATTTTAAATAGCAAAACATATTGGGTATTGGAACTAGAAAATACCAATCTTTTTTTCTTAAAATTTTGAATTTCTAAAATATGAAAAAAAAACACAAGTCCTTGTGTGATCGGCTTTTCTTAAAATTTTGAATTTATAAAATATAAAAAAAATGCATGTCCTTGTGCTATCAACTTTTTCCCTAAAATGTGATTACATATTTCAATTTCTGGTTATAATTTAGTTGTCTGTCACTTACCTAAAAGATTACCCGTTGTCAAAGTTGTTTTCAAACTAAATGATGTGTATCTTATCTTTTTTGTTTTAAATGTTACATGGGTACAAATGTGCATGTAAAATTGTTGTCTTTCATTCTTCTAAAATTGTGAATTTATAAAATATAAAATAATATATAAAAGTTAGTTCAATATATGATATATCTATACAAATAAGCTCGATTATCTAAAAGATTATCAATTGTCAAATTTGTTTTCAACTTAAATGATATTCATAGTAAATAAATATCTATTAGCTTATCCTTTTTGTTTTAAATGTTATATGGTTACAGATATATACGCGAGATGAATATCTTCCATTCTTTTAAAATTTTAAACTTTTATAAAATATAGAACAGCATAGGTTATTGGTTTTTTTTTTTATAATTAATATGTGGGAACAAATTTCTATTTCTCTTAATTGTTTGGTTGTTTTTTAACTCTTCTTTTATTATTTGTGTTTTTATAAGAATTATTTGCATATATTTATGCAAACAAGACTTATACAAAACATTATTCATTGAAAATTTTATTTTTGAATTAACTGATGTGATAAACAATTACCATTAATATATGTATTTTTTTTATTTTAAACATTACATAGGTATGGTAAATATGTAGGTGGGTATCATCGATTTCTCTAGAGATTGTGAGAAAGCTTGATTTAACTCTTCCCAACTAATATAATCTAGATTGAGATGGATATCTTTGAATCCTCTACAAATTATGAGAAAGTTTGATTGAAATATTTTCCAACCAATATGATTTAGACTTAGACCCTTCAATAAATTTTAAACACCAATCAAGATGATGCTAATAGCCACTAGGCGATGCCAGTTTTGATGGCAAGAAGTCATTGATTCGTCATAAATCATTGGTAACTTATACTGCAGTGAAAGAAAAACTGGTAGCAAACTGATGAATAGAACCAAGATGAAGATGCTGTCAGGTCGACAAAACCGTACCACCAAAATCATGAGAAAATATTGAGTATAATGGTGATACCACGTTTGTGACTCCATGCTTTAATTTTGATAATAATAAAATATTGTATTAATGATCTAATGAATCTATTTAGCATGCATATCATATTATGCCTTAATCTCATTAGAATTATGACTTGAAGCTTAATATATTAGAGACATTAAAGACCTTATGTATTGAAAGTTTATCAAGCATGTTAAAGGTTGTTGAGCATAATGATTAGATTGATGAAGAACCTGACAACACGATAATATCTATAATCTGTTATCGAAGAAATTGAAGGCGTTCAAGATGATGAAGACCAGTTAAAAATATGATCACAAGACTTGAAAACTCTAGTTGAAGATTTTAAGATATCTTAGATCAATTGAAGATTGGATGTTGATTGAAGAACTCCATAAGAATATTATATGGATTAAATCCATTTTGAAGAGATTGAAAGTGTTTTTGAAGATCAACATATTTTAGAGAATTCATTTCAAACTTTGGAAGTCTCGATTGAATGATTCTTGAACAGCTTGAAGAATTAGAAGAAAATTGAAGAATACTGGGAAAAGGTTGAAGTCTTTGAGTAAAAAGAGTAAATCCATATATTTCAAGGGTTAACACATTGAGATAGTGGCAATGGGAGTTTGACAAGCAACATAGTTGACCCATCCATTTCAGGGGTTGACACATTGGTTAAGAATATAAAGTCTTGAAAAAATGTCAAAAAAAAACTGACAAATATATTCTCAGGGGTTAACATATTTGGACAGAGCCTTAATAAAGTTTGACAAAAATAAAAAAAGGTCGACTCTTAGTTTTCAAAGTTAACACATTTAGAATGAGGGTTGAGGATGCTAGCACCATAACAAAAATAGTCAATTCATTCAATTAAGAGGTCGACACATTGAGCCCAACGACTAGTTTTTGAACGTTCTGTCAGGCTGAAAATGCATTAAATGTTCTCCCAACCACCACCAATGGTTATATTCAATGTAAGACTATAAATAAAAGATCCACACAACATTTATACACAAGAATCCAAGAGTATACGTGTTAAATCAAATATTAAAGTTGAAATTCTTGAGCCTTAACTAATATATTATTTTTGTTAAAGTGATTATGGTTAATTGCTGAGCTACACCTGCTTATCTATTCTTGTTGAGAGTTACCCATTATATAAATCTCATTTATTTCACTTAGGTGAATTTGTAAACCTGTGAGAGTGAGTGCTCCTGAGAAAAATATTTATAAGTTTGAGTGAAATTTAAACAAAATTACTTGGATTTTTAAGATTTTAGAAAGAACTCTTGTAAACGTGAACTGAATACTTGGACAACTAGCACATACTGTGTAGAGGTACTTTTGTATAATGGAAGAGCTTTCAAGGGGATTTTGGGACTGAGAACGTAAGTTACACGTTGTGTCTGAATCTTGGTAAAACTTTGTATTCATTTGTGTCATGTTTTTCTTCTTCGCACCTTATAACTTGTTGGCATTGTTCGTACTTTAATTAACTACTGTTCCATTGATTTATTAGTTTTTAATTACATTATTTATGATTAATTTTGAGAAACTCAATTCACCTCCCTCTTAGGTTACATATTCAGGCCAACAACATCATCATGTTGACGTGGTACAACAAACAAATAATACATAGGCATATAAGTATTTGAAATCCTAATTATCATATTTTAGGCGGAAAAATTTAAATTTTAAACTCAGCCTTCTAGATGATTAGGATATACCTAACTATGTATTTGTAATTTATTGACTTATTGTACCACATCAGCTTGATGACATGGTACCCAATATTTCCTTCAAGATTAGGTCGGTAGAACCTCACCATAAAGATAAAAAGATCCTATTCAAGAACAAGGCAAATTATTGGGTAATTTACTTTGAACTCCCTTGAGGTATTTGACAAAAAATCGATAGTTCCCCTCAAGTTTCTCAAATGACACTGACCTCCTTTGTCAGAATTGTCGGTTGACGGTAGTTAACAGAAAATGTACATTTACCTTTTTATCCCTTTATAAATTCACTTTTTTATTAATATATCAACAGCCAAACAAAACATTTTTAATTTATCTCAAACAACATTTTGCCAGCTACAACACCTCACTAGCACACCCTCCCCCTCCCTCCCTCTCCCTCTCCCTCTCCCTCTCCCTCTCTTCTCTTTCCTTCTCCCCAATTTGCCCTTTCACTCTTTCACGTAACTGTATGGCCAAACACAAATGGAGATCATCCACGGCCAACGCCCACCTTTACAAGCCACCATGTCCACAACTTACTATTTACCTTCGCTACCATTAACCACCATTACCTTTGACCAAACCTCCTCCAAGCCCACCCACCACAAATAACCACCAAACCCATTGTCCACACCCATACTCACCTCTTTGCCACTAATGGCTTTGATATATGTATAAATATATATAATAATTGAAGCAATTGAATAGTTCAGTGCAATCTTCAACCTCCATTTCTTGTCACCTCTGCAAACCCACCTCCCCCTCGGCTTCTGCAATTGCATTACGCCTTTCAATCGCCTTATGAAACCCTTCGACCTTTGCTTTTGTAGCTAATCGTTTCGTCATCATGATTGGTGGATGGCAAATGGCTAATAACAATTGGCCAAGTTGTTTCATTGTTGTGGCTGTTGAGAGAGAAGTAAAGAAGATGGAGAAATAGGAGTTCAATTGGAAAGTGGGTGTGGGTTTGGGAGGTGGTTGTGGCAGCGTATGGGTGGGTTTGGTTATAGTTAGGGCCAGATTGACGATGGAGAACTAAAAAAGAGAGAGAGAGAGAGAGAGAGAGAGAGAGAGAGAAATGGGGGGAGAGAGATAGAGATGGGGCACATAATGGTTAAATAATTACTTATCTAATATATTTAAAACAAAATCTATTAAGTCATTTTAAAGAGTAATGCTATAGAAACAAAAAAATTCATATAAAATTTTTATACAAAATGATACATCTCAATGAGAGCTTTTCACTTCAAAACAAACATATACTATAATGATTTTTAATTACAAAATTGTTATTGTCAGTATTACATCATTTTATATGCAAATTTTGTATAATTTTTTTATCAGAATAGCATTTTTTTGTTTTAAATTATATCAATTAGATAGAGGGTAATTTTGATATTTAAAATTTTTAGATTGATAACATCAGCATTTTCCATCCATGTCTTTAACGGTAGCATAACCGAGGGGAGATTGTTACACATTGTCAAAAAAACAAGGGCGGTTAGTGTCATTTTAAAAACATAGAGGGAACTATTTGTCTTTCTCAGATACTTAGGGGAGGTCGGTATAATTTATCCAAAATTATTTAATTTATGTGAGTTACTAACATATACGTATATGTATGTTGTTTCTTTTTCTCTAAAATATATACACTTCTTTTTATTGTATTATTTCACATCATAAGAAATATGTGGCCAAATATTAAATATTATTTTCTTTAAATATTTTTATTAATATTAAATTTAATAAAACATATTTATTGCTTTCGTGTATAGCAGGTCTCACTGCTGGCTAATTTCCATAACAAAACCCTTATTTAATCTTTATTCCGGAATTGGGGGCGGTTTAAACTTTATTCCATAATGCGAGTTTAACGCTTTTTTGAAAAGCGTTTTTAACGTAAATGCTAATCGAAAAAGCGTTTATGCGTATATATACCGCCGTGCTTAGATGCAGTAAAAACGCTAATTGAAAAAGCATTTTTATTGAAAATGCTATTTGAATTAGCGTTTTTGACCTGTATTTCAATCAGCTTCCCTCTCATTTTTTCATTCACAGCGTAGAAAGAAAAGTACTTGAGTTTGACAAATTTTTCCCAGAGCTTGTTCTTCAAGTTGCATACCTAGAAGGTTTGTTCTATCAATCACTTAGTTCAAACTTGTCATTTATAAGGTAATAAATATTCTCTCTATCTCTCTTTTTCTGGTTTTAGTGTTATGTATATATATATATATATATACGAATAATATATAAACATTGTTGTTTTTTTTTTTTCCATTCACGTACGAATAATATATATACATACGTACGAATAATATCTATCTCTCTATATACATATGTTGTTTTTTTTTTTTATTTTTTTTTTCTTCTTCTTGATTACACTGTTAGTTGTGGTGTTATTGTAATTAATTTTTTTTTTACGTGAAAAATTTAGCATGTATTAAAAAAAAGTGTAGATAATTATTTAAATAATATTTTAAATAATATATTAAAAATATGTAAATAATTTAAAATTAGTAAAGATTAAAAAGATGTTAATTAAAAAATAGTAACAGAAAATTAACAAAAAAGTAGTAAATAATTCAATTATTTAAGAAAAAATTAAAATCAAACAATTCATAATTTTCTGTTACAAAGTTAACAAAAAATTAGTTTAAGAATTATTTAAAAAATTCATAAATTATTTAAACAATTCATAATTTAATTTAAAGACTATGATTTTGACAATTCATAAAAAGTAGTAAATAATTTAAACTTAGTTTTGCAAGTTTAGAACATATATATAAAGAATATGTTAAAAAAATATGTAAATAATTGAAAAATAGTACAATTTCTTTAGAAATTGAACATAAAAACATTTAAACAATTATTTAAAGAATTCATAAATAAATTAAACAATTCATAATTTATTTTAACAATGATTTCAAAAATTTGTAAAAAATAGTAAATAATTTCAAATTACTTTTGCAAGTTTATAACATATATATATATAATACATATAGTCATTTTGTATTTATATCAAAATAAATTTACTATATTATATAAGTAAATAATATTTAGGATAAACTGTCAAATGTGTATTTACATAAGCATTTTTACATAAGTTTTAAAACATTTAATTTAATTAGTTTGTATATTTCTGACATCTTTTTTAGTTGTGTTTGGTAGACAAAATTAAATAATGACGACAATGGTTATGTTTTATTGGGGGAAAAGATAATACGAGATCGCCGAGAAGGTGTATCTTACGATATAGATGTTAGTGCATGTTATGATGTTGAAATGGGAATCTCAGTTGCTATTTTACATTATATGATTATGCAAATGATGGCTGAGTGCTGAGAACATGTGACTATAAAGTTCATATGTAGATACCCGCACCGACGAAATGGAGATGTCATGATATATAAGAAGTTGCCAATCAATGACGACAGGATATTGCAAAATGTGTTGAATATTCCTTTAAGATATCTTGACCACCAATGTGTTGAAATATATGTTATAAAGGAGGAGGGTAGCACAATGAACACCAATGGAAGTCGTGCAGATGTGAGTTGGGCAGATATCCAAACCTACGGTAAACTATTGTTAGGGAGGGGAGATGTATCGGCACTGGGGTCATTTACTCAAATGGTTTCACTTGGGCAGAGTAGCCAAAGCACAATAGTTGAAGAAAGACTAGGGCAACAAATGTCTAGCCTCTTCAGCCCAAATGAAAATTTCTCGCAGAGCCTTAATAATTTTGAACAGTTTCATGACTTTCACAGTCCACCAACACCTCACCTCACCCACAATATGCATCAGACCAAGGTGGGTGCATAGAGGCGGGAGGTCCTAATAGAAGTTTGAATCCTGTGGAATGCCTAGTTGCATTAGACGAGACTGGGACACATGTAGATGAATATGTAGATGTCGTTCAATCAGATAAATCAGATGAAGATATTGATGTTTTAATGAGAAATGAATTAAATGATGACTCTGATGACGATAGGCACAAAGAATCGAACCTTAATGAAGCGTTACATGATACTCCAGATATGCCATTTTTTACGAACTTGGTTGGGGCAGATGATGTCATAGGTGGTCGAGACTTATATGTTCACAATCCGACATGGTCAGATGCTAATTCGGAGTTTGCAAAATGGATAATTTTCAAAGATAAGAATGCGGTGATCCATGCATGTAACTGGTATCACGTGAAGAAAAATAAACATTATCACGTTGTGGAAACAAATAAAAAGGTTTGGAGCACCAAGTGCAATTACGATTGCCCTTGGAAACTACGTGCCTATTTGAAGAAGAAGCACAGATTTTTTGAGATTACGCAATACCGTGGGCCTCATACATATTTACATGAAATGGAGAATTTGGATCACCGCAATCTGAATTCAACATTTACTGCACACTCAATTAAGACACAAGTTGCGATAAGTTGCTTTCAGTTTCAATTTTAATGTAAGATGTGTTGATATTATTTGTTAATGCCCTTCCTTAGTAAAGTTTGGAGTGTTTGTTTATTGTGACGTACAAGAAGACCCTGACTGGAAAATAGCATCCATAATCGAGAATATGAAAAATAGTGTTGGTTTCACAGTTTCATACAAGAAAACATGGCTTGGAAGAATAAAGACCATTGTGATGGTTTTCGGAGATTGGGATGAATCCTATGAAAAGTTGCCAAGGTACATCAGAACCTTAGAGTTCATAAACCCGAGCACGGCTGTGATTTTAGAAACATTGGACTTGGGTACGTTGGCTATTAGGGAGCTAGACAGAATATTTTGGGCATTTCGGCCATGCATTGATAGCTTTAAGCACTGTCCGCCAGTCATAGGAATCGATGGTACTTTTCTTTATGGCAGATATACAGGAGTTCTGTTGATTGCCACAGTGAGAACTGTTACGAAAAAAAATTTTCCTCTAGCTTTTGCGTTATTTGAATCAGAAAATTATCGTGGTTGGTCATGGTTTATACATAATGTCAGGCATCTGATTGTGCCCGGCCAAAAGGGTGTCACATTGATTTCTGATCGACATGCAGCCATATTGAGGGTCGTCAAACATGAATGGGAAACACCACAACAAGGGCAACCAGCTGGATTTTATAGATATTGCCTTAGATACTTTAAAAGTAATTACCACAAAAAATTCGGTAATGTTAAAGTTAAGGATCTCAAATGGCAAGCTGGGACTGCCTATCAAGTGCGGAAGTTTGACAAGGCAATGGATGAAATTAAAAATTTTGAAACAAATCCAGAGTTGGCGGCAAGGGCATATCGTGCTTTGTGCAATGAGGACCCAAAGAAGTAGACATTGGCATATGATGAAGGCCATCGTTGGGGAGTTACAACCACCAATGATTCAGAGTGCTATAATAATGTCCTTCGAGGTGCACGAGACTTGCCCATTACTTCATGTGTTCAAGTTACCTTCTACTGTCTGGTGGCCACTTTTAATTATAATCGACAACATATTCAACGTGCCTTAGCAAGGAGTTTGAAGTACACGTCCAAAGTGCAGGGTAAGATAGAAGAGTACCAAGCTCGATTGACGGGTCATCACGTAACTATCTGTAATTGGCAATGTTATAAGATTTTTATTTTAATTGTATGTACTTATTTTGATTAGTAATAAATTATATGCTTCGCAATGTCTAATATAATCACCATGTTATTATATTCCAATTCCAGGGCATCGGGTTCCGCCGAGGTTTTACAAGTGCAGCAGGCAAGAAAGGGAACCACAAACATGCAGTGTATTTGAATCCTCTGTCATGTGACTGCGAAAAATAGATGATCTATCATTATCTTTACTCGCACATGCTAGCCATGTGCGCGAAGTCGGGCAGACAGCCATGGCACTTGATTGATCCTAAGTATACTATGGACGTTTACCTCGCGTGTATGAAACATCGTTTGAACCGATGGTGGATAAGCATTATTGGGCGGCATACGATGATCCAAAAATAGTTCTCGATCCAAGTCGGCGATGAGAGTCCACATCCGGCCATCTAAGTACAAAACAAATCCACAATGAGATGGACGTTTCAAGAAAATGTCAAACAAATCATTGTGGTATTTGTAAGGAACAAGGGCATGATAGGCGTAAATGTCCAAATCAAGCTAGCTGAGTTATGTATTGGATAATAGGTACTTAGCCAAGTAATGATGTTTATTAATATTTCTATTTCAGATAATGGTTACTAAAGATGGATTTATTTTTATGTATTTTTTTGGATTAGTTGTGATACCAGTGAGTTTTACTCATTAAACACAAGAATTTAATATGGGCTTGTTTGTATGTATTTTTTGTGGATTGGTTGTGATATGAGTGGGCAGTCACATCATTCACAGGTGATACCATTCGCATGCGTACAATAGTAACATCAAGTAACACACTCTTTCACAGCCTTTCGTTACATCAATTAATAGCCTTCACAGGCTTTGCTCATATCAATTAATGGCCTTACTCCTTTCATCATGTACATCATCAGAGAATAATGAGGTTATTTTATCGTATGTTACATTGTCATGCATATATGGATGTAGTACATTTATTGCATCATATAATAAAAATATATTAATATGTACTGTGGATGTAGGCACGCTAGGGCCCATTGATGGCAGGACATATGGATGTAGGCGTGCCAAGGCCCCTTAATGGTACTATGCTAACGTTACAGGCCCATTATCGATCCACATGGATATGGGAGCATGGGGTATGTATTTAAGTTAAAATTTTTTCTGTACAAGTAGTTTGTTTACAACAATTTTGTTACACAGGGTACGGATGCGCTCACATGCAGACGTGGTAGGTCACACCTATATGACGTACAGTTACACCCACGTGTATTACAGTACATAGTACGAGCAGGCTTTTACAGTGTATATCGACTTGGTTGGATCCGTTTGGACCATCCATTGATTACTGCGTTGGTTGAGCGTTGGCGACCAGAGACGCATACATTCCATCTACCTATCGGGGATGCCAGCATCACGTTACAGGATGTTGCCATCTTGTTGGGACTACCGGTCAACGGGGCCCTTATTATACACTCCCAGACGCATACTACATTACAGGAGTGTCAGGATCTATGTATGCAGGCATTCGGTGTTAGCCTAACTGCAGAGGAGATTGACAGTGGCCGCCTTAGGATGGCATGGCTTTATCACACATTCCAGGTCCTCCCACTGGATGCAGATGAGGTTACTGTATAGCGGCATGCATGTGCCTATATACTGCGACTGATTGGGGGTATACTTCTCACAGATTACTCTCAGACTATGGTGAGGCTTACATATCTCCCATTTCTACTTGACTTGGACGCTGCCGAGGCATATAGCTGGGGTAGTACAGTTTTAGCCATGCTTTACAGGAGCATGTGTCAGGCGGTGAGGACTGGGGCGAAGCAAATTGCAGGAGCACTCGTTTTATTACAAGTTGAATACATAATTTATGTTATGCTTCTTTACAGTGCTTGTCTTTTATTACAATTTATTCATAGCGTGATTGGTGGACCATTTTTGTACAGATATGGGTGTGCGAGCGATTCCCACGCATGGGCCCGCACCGTGTGGATGATCCTACTGCTGGCCAGCAGCTATTAGTTATACAGGGGGTGGAGTTTCCCAGTGGACCATGGGGAGCTAGGTATATATAACTGCCTTTTTATTTTTGTTATGCATTTGTAATTATAAAATTTAATTGATATTATGTTGAACGTTTATGCTAGATGGAGATCTAGATATCGCACTACCAGTACTTCCACCCATGTGGTCCGCATCTACTGAGATCAGCTGGACTGATTGCGACCTGATGAGGTATGTATATAATTTCAGATTTTTTAATTCATATTGCTTAATTGCAACGTCGTTGCTTATTAATGGGTACTATTGATGTAAATTATGTAGTTCATATGGAGGCCGTACGATGCTTTCATGCATACACTTCCTGATTATTGTCAGGTTGGGAGTGATATATGGGTCACTCAATCCCCTTTGCTATGTCTCAAGGTTGTTGAGTGACATCTACCAGATCGAGTTTGCCGATAGTTTGGTTTCAGACAGGTTGTATCTGTCACTCATGATACCTCGCCCACATTACATGCTATTAACCTGAGAGGGAGACCGCCTACTGATTGGACCCAGTTCTATGGACAGCACATGGAGCGATGGCAGCATAGGCGTGAGTATCTTGTAGCTAGGGCGATTGATGCTGCAGACATGCGTTACGACGATCTGTATATGGTATGGTACCGCCGTATCACACGCACACTGGTTAGGAATCTAATTCATCGGCCTACTATTGGATACCTTGAGGTTGGCTCCACGGTCGAGATTGCGGTTAGTAATGTCATAAATTATATATATTTTTGCTGTGAATTATAAATGTTTGAATGCCATAAAAACTTCAACTTACTTTGCAAACTCGTTACATCGCGGTCATATATCATTTCATTGATCGTGCCATATATGCATACAGCAGGCGGAGGCACTATAGGACATATATTTGATTCGGGACCTGTGTCAGAGGTCACTTCATATCTTGCGTGAGAAATAGCGGATTGCACAGCTAGCAGTTTCAGACGCTCCCGCTCCTATGCCACCAGCAGTTCCAGCCGCTCCCCCTCCCATTCCACCAGCAGCTCCAGTCGCTTCCCCTCCTAACGGATCATCATCATAGGAGTTCCTACAGTATTTCAGTGCCATGCAGCCATCCTCAGCCTATGTGACTTCGATTAGGCCAGTATATACATATCACACCGAGTCACACAATGTGCCCTCATCATCATGTTCGAGTAGTTCTGAGGTCATACCGCATCGCACCACCCATCGTCATATTACATCACCTGTTGCATACAACTGGGGGTATTGGTTATCGGCAGTAGGAGATGATGATGACTTCCAGCGATATGTCAACCCATTATTAGCATCTGGGCAACAGATAGAGATACCTTTCTCAGCAAAGGGTTAGGACCATTTTGACCCTACGACACAGCCAGAAGGGCCATCACAGGTCACTCAGGTTAGTAGTGTGCAGCAGATTCATCCAGTGGTGGCACCCCCTACCAGTGACACTGAGGGTGTTTCGCAGATCACATAGGCAGAGCCACATCCACATCTGCAGCCACAGCCAGAGTCACACCCAATGCCACAGCCACCGACAGTGCCACAGCTAGACCCACAACCAGAGGCATATCCGACACTACGGTCCATCACACATGTCTTTGTCCGTCAGCCGAGACCCGCAAGAGAGAGGAGGCCACCTCGATGTGGTACAGGAGACCATGTATAGTAGCGAGATTGTTTTTTGCACATTGGATAATTAGATTTCGAAACTTGTTGGATGTAATAGTTAATAACGATAGTTTTTGTTGTAAATAAATTTACTTATAGCAAAATTAATGATGATAGTTTTTGTTTTATCTATGTCCATTTATAAATGAATACAACTGTTGTTAATGACACTGACACTCTTTGCGGAGAAAACAACTAAAGTTGACGATAAATTCATTAAACTGATAAAGTAAAAATAATAGGACAATTCATTTTTTCTTTACCCACCAAAAAAAAATATTAATGGATGAAAGTAATATCGAAACTACTTATCATAACTGAAATATGAAGACTTGCCATTTTTTGAAGAGGCTGCACCAATAACAGGACAATACTTTAGTAGATTCGTCATGTCCTATTACTTTTCGATACATGATTATCCTATCTCTATCTTCTGAGACATGTCACAGGAATTTCTTGATAATTGTCATGTCCTATTACTTGTCAATTCATGATTATCATATCTCTACCTTTTGAAGCCTTTCACATGAACCCTGCCAGTAACTTCAGCATTGTCATATGAATTTTGCAGTATCACGTGAAGCCTTTTACTAACGATTAGTATCTTTCAACATGACGGATTGATGTGAACTGGTTGAGTATAAAATGGTGTGAGGTTATGAAATGCTCAATAAACCAAATCTCCAAACATGCCCAAGTGAAAAGGGTTATTTAGTGCATTATCTAGTCATTCAGTTCCAACCAGCATTGTGTATGAAAATCAGAACTCAGTTATCCATATGGTGGGTACATATATAGACCCAATTGGTAACAAATGGTATGGCCGAAGACGTAGCTTCCTCAACAAACCTATTCTAATACACAATATGATGGGTCCGGTCAACCATATCTTTATTGGCAATGCATCCTTCCAACCACCCCACGGTGTGACCGACGACCAATGCATAAGATTGCCCTGGGAAGACTTATTCAATAAACGGTATGAGCAAGAGATGTATTGCCGACGGCATGGCCTACATGTCCTAAAGGCCCGGTCAGCTAAGCTTTTCGGGAGGAGATCACCTAACAATAAGGTCATAAAAGCGCTCGAACGCGAAATTGATCAAATGCAACGAAGACTAGATAGATATCATTTTACGGAAGACGTGAAGAAAGAATGTGTTGATCCAACAAAACGAATAATATAAATTATTGAAGATTCGTTGCTAGTTTTTGACATAGAACTTTCAGACTTCTCAAAAGAAGAAGGTGACGATGACTTTGAAAACTATCTACCTACTAGCCTTACCATTGCTGGGAAACCACTATATTGTTATGAATATGGTCCATGAAAGCATGTTCTGATTTGTAGTTCAATATGATGCAAAATAAGTTATTATGTTTTCATGTAATGTATATGTGAGTTTGGGTTATATTTGCCATTTTGAGGAGGAAAGATGTGGTTCAAAAGTTATGTCATCTTTCGGGATTTCGGGAGTTAGGGTTTCAGAGTTAGGCTATGTCGGCCTTCGGGGTATCGTTTTGGGGAGAAAAGGTTTTGTGAGTGCGAAACTTAACAGGAGGCTTCAGCTGGTCTCGAGTGACGTGTGAGAGTTGACGGCATGTTAATCGGAGTTCCGATTCAAAATTTATGTCATCTTTCGGGATTTTGGGAGTCAAGGTTTCGGAGTTAGGCCATGTCGGCCTTTGGGGTACCGTTTTGGGGAGGAAAGGTCCCGTGAGTGCGAAACTCAACAGAAGGCTCCTGCGGGTCGTGAGTGATGTGTGGGAGTTAACGACACATCAATCGGAGTCCCGGTTCAAAAGTTATGTCATCTTTTGAGATTTTAGGAGTTAGGGTTTTGGAATTAGGCAAAATCGGCCTTTGGGGTACCATTTTGGGGAGGAAAGGCCCTGTGAGTGCGAAACTCAACTGGAGGCTCTTCCGGGCCCCAAGTGACGTGTGGGAGTTGACGGCATGTCAATCGGAGTCTCAGTTCAAAAGTTATTTCATCTTTCGGGATTTTGGGAGTTAGGGTTTTAGAGTTAGGCCATGTTGGCCTTCAGGGTACCATTTTGGGGAGGAAAGGTCCCGTGAGTGCGAAACTAGACTGGAGGCTCTTGCGGGTCCCGAGTGATGTGTGAGAGTTGACGGTACGTCAATCGGAGTCCTGGTTCAAAAGTTATGTTATCTTTCGGGATTTTGGGAGTTAGGGTTTCGGAGTTAGGCCATGTTGGCCTTCGGGGTACCGTTTTGAGGAGGAAAGATCTCGTGAGTGCGAAACTCAATGGGAGGCTCGTACGGGTCTCGAGTGACGCGTGGAAGTTGACAACACGTCAATCGAAGTCTCGGTTCAAAAGTTATGTCATCTTTCACTTTTTTTGGGAGTCAGGGTTTCGAAGTTAGGCCATGTCGGCCTTCGGGGTACCGTTTTGGGGAGGAAAGGTTTCGTGAGTGCGAAACTTGACGGGAGGCTCCTGCGGGTTCCGAGTGACATGCGAGAATTGACGGCACGTCAATCGAAGTCTCGGTTCAAAAGTTATGTTATCTTTCACTTTTTTTAGGAGTTAGGGTTTCGGAGTTAGACAAAATCGGCCATCGAGATACCGAATTGGGGAGAAAAGGTTCGGTGAGTGTGAAACTCGATGAGAGACTCCAGCACATCCCGAGTGACATGCGGAAGTTGACGGCATGTTAATCGGCGTCTTGGTTTAAAAGTTATGAAATGTTGAAATGTTGGAAATGAATTTTAAATTTGCTAGTGGGGATTGCTGATAAAAACACTTTTTCAAAAAGCGTTTTTAACCAGCCCAGTATATGATGGTAGAAATATGGAAAAACGCTTTTTTGATTAGCGTTTTTAATAGAAACACTTTTCTAAAAAGCGTTGAACTCACTTCACAGAATTAAGTTTAAATAGCCCGTTATACCGGAATAAAGACCAAATTTTTGCCTTGTTATGGAAATTAGCCTCTCACTGCTAGTGTAAAGTTAGTATAAAAAAAGTAGATATATATATATATTTTAATTTACACGTACTCGCGTATATTTTTGTATTTATACTAGCTAGGTTCCGAACTACGTCCGCAAAACCTGTATCGGCTGTTCAATTCATCGTAAAGTCCTTCTTTGTCTCAGAACCCTCTCAGACGTCTAGTGCTCTCTCTCTAAACCCATGTCCTCGTCTTCCCGCCATTTATCACTCCATAAGCGGCCGGAGCCAAAGAAACGACCCTCAGTAAAACCCTAGCCTCATCTCCGACTCGCCACAAACTCATCAGATTGATATTTCTCTTCAAAACCCACTATCAAACTGTTGTGTATTCAAAAATTACCAAAATGACCGTGGTCACTTCAAGGGATGTTCAAGAGATCGTCTCAAAGCTATCCTCCGATAAAGCTAAAACTCGAGAAGTAACATTAATCTTCACTTCATTTTCTGTCGACCGCCTTTGATTGCCGAGAAAATGCAGGAAAAGAAAAAGAAAGTAGAAGATCACATATGTTTTGTGCTTTTCTGATTTCGGTAAAAAGAACACGATTGAAAACTGTACCTGTGTTGGGCTTGGTTGGAGAATGGAGAATATGTTGATTTCCTTGTGTTTCCTACATTTTCTTGGCAACCAGGAAGAACGTTTATGTCGGTTTATTTTCTGTGTTTTTTTAAAAATTACTTTATATCATGGTTTTGATTGGTGAATTCAGGAAGGAATTAAGTTGTTGAACACTTGGTTAGAAGGGGAAAGATCAATTGACTTTTGTAGATACATTGGACAGAGAACTGCAATGCTTAAACCGGATGAGATACCTCATTGTAAGATATCACATAAGATACATATGCATATATGCATGTCTTGTTGATTCCGATGTATAAAAAAAAAAAAAAAATATATGCATATCTTGAGATGAATTTGTTCATTAGCGCTATTCACTACATGTGTAATTCTTGGGAGGAAATTTGATAATTGAATTATTTTTGTGCAGCTGAAACATGGCCTTTTCTTATTACACTACTCACTAAGTGTGTGTCTTTGGAGATATCTTCCAGCAAGCGGCGATTGCCAAAGATAATTTTTGCTAAAACTTTGCGCATTGTCGTACAACGAGCAGAGGATACCAAATTTTCAGGTTGTTGTAGGAGGGTTATTGCTATTAAGTTAATTTATTCATTGGTCAGTATGACATGGATATAGTAGCCTTAAATCATCAACAATTATCGGAATCCCTTCTCACCATTCAACTTGATAGACACCATATCTGTGATTAAATCCTAAGATGTCATGACTTTTCTGACTACCTTGGGCACAATTGTCTTCTTGTCCTTAGAAGTGTCTTAAACTCGAGCCATAACTCTCCTTACTGATTAATTCTGTGGTACACCATGAATGACTGAACCACGTCAGAGGGCAACTAACTTCATCTTTTCCTGGATTGGTGCCAACTCTGGCTTAATCACTTGGTGGTTTACAGGAAGACATATTTTTGTTCCTGTAGATATCGGTGAATGTTTCAATCATAAGATTGGTCCTAGATAGAGTGGACGGGTCAAATAAAACTCAAGTAGCAGACTTGAAAGCTAGGAGCCTGGGACAAAGGTTGAATTTATATATACATATATGTGTTTTTACAAGTAAAGATTATTAGGACAACGGTTGAATTGTGTGGTTTGATTCTTGTTCAACTACAAAATAAGGTTAAATCTTGGGTTTTGATTCAACTTGTAAAAGGTATAAATTATAGTTTTGCTTTATAATTCATTTAATTTTGGAGGAAATGGGTAACAAAGTCATAAGTTTGAGTGGTAGGTTTGTCACTGGTTGGGGCCCTAGAAAGGAAAAATCACCACTCCATTGAGCCTAAGAGTATGGGTTCATGTTCTATTTCACTCTCTGACGGGGTTTTTTTTCACCCTTCCTTCACTGTACTACTTCGAATTGAATCCCAAATTGACTGGTTAGTAACTTTTTAAGAACCAAAACAGCAAGAAGATAAGATTGGAGTTGTGACTTCGTTATTTTCATTACTTTCCTTGCTAACCAGGCCGAGTTTGGTAAACAGGAATTTGTTCCATTTCTCTTATTTGTTGAATTGTGTGCATAGTTTTTAGTCTCTTTAATGAAAACGGTTAAAAGAGTATCATTTGATGTAATTTATGTGTATCATCATTATTCTCTTTCAGGCAAGAATTTGCTTCTGTTATCTGTGGTGAAACTGCTTTTCAATCACATCTTGGAAGTCTTGAAAGACGTCCCCAGCTTTCAGTCTGAGTACGGGATTATCCTCCGGCATCTTTTGGCAGTGAGAGATTATCGATTTCACATGAGGAAGCGTGTCTATTCCAGTGAGTCGCCCTCTTGTCTTGTACCTTATACACCATGCCTGGGGATGTTTTTGAATATTTTCATTTCTCAGTTTTCTTATATTATCGTAATTCACTTTATCAAGGTCTGGTGCTTTTATACATGGAAAAGGTGCAGACAAGTTTGAGTGGGAAGAATAGTATCCAATCGAATCCCAAAGAGGATGTGTTTCGTTGCATCTTGACACTCCAGTCACTTCTTGAAAATCCTCCGGGAGATTTTCCAGATAACCTCCGAGAAGACATCGTCAGAGGGTTTGTTAAGATTTTCTCTTTTGTAAGGTATATTAGAAATGTGTCCTCTTTTGCATTTGCTTTTGCTTTTTTTTGTCTGTTATGTGTCATGTATTTCTAAAGTTTCCTTCTGGAAGTGGTATTACGTGCAACCTCTTTCTTTACCATTACATTTTCAGGGTTGAGGGAAAGATTTCACGTAAGCTAGTGGAGTGCATCAACACATACTTGTTGAAGGATGGTCCAAATTTGGGCTGTCAGTCCTTGGAAATCCATGATGCTGTGAAGCAGTTTGTGTTCCGTTGTTGGACAACAACCCATGACCGTGGTCTAAAGGTTGGTTATCAATGTGTTAATTAGTTTTCTATATCTATTTATAGAGATTGGAAGTGATTTATTTATTTGTTTGCTTTTGTTTTTGCAGGATGCACTTATTTTATATGCTAGGTTACAACTAAACTTCACTAGGGGTGCTGCTGATGGGAGTGCTTTAGTAGAACAACTTCTAGATGTTGTCGGGAAGGAGCTAGATCAAAGTAATATTTGCAGTAACAATCTCCCCTGGTGAGTTTTTGTTTTCATTATTCTGTCTCTTTGAAGTTCCTGAAGGAGTTCTATAGTTGTTCATGTGAATACATTACGTTTTCAGGAGTGACACAACCAAAGATGATAAGTGTGGAAACTTGACAAGCTCGCAGCGTGGTTTGGTGGAACTCACAGCTCTTGTCTTTTATCTGGTAGTTATGCAGAAATTTCTTACTTGCATTTCAGTTCTAGCATTGATGCTCTGTGCTCTAATTTGTTTTTTGGTTACTGTGTGGATTTAACTTTGGCACGTTCAAGTTAATGGAATCGAAAGAAGTCTATAATCAAATTTGACTTTTCGTATAACTGCATTAATTGTCATGTGGATATGGCAGAAGTTCTGCTGCCTTTTTTAAGGGAATAATTTCATGATATTTCCATTCCAAAGTTTTTTCTTGTTAAATATTGAGAAATTGAAGTTTTGACCTTTGAGAGCAGTTGAGACTTGTTCCTTTGGCTGAGGACAGAGAAATGAAATTCACTAATGTGATTTTAACTTTTCCAGGCATGCATCAATACATCAAAAGCACCATCAGCTGAAAAAAGAGCCAGAAGGGAGCATGCTGCTGCCTATCTAAAAGAGGGGCTCACAAAAGGAAAATGGCTGTGGTAAGTTTTAATCTGAAGGATTCAATTTCTTTTGTCATGTTCTTGCATGCATGCCACACCTGTTCGCTACGGCATGATGGGGTATGTTTACAGTTGGTCTGAGTATCTACCAGTATGGAGCAATTATCTATATGCGTGTTGAATTCATGACGTGTGATGGATCCATCAGTGTGTCTTGTTTAATGACATTAAATATAATATCTTGAGTAAATTTTCCGTCTTCAAATCCTTGAATCACTAGAATTTGTATTAGACTTCTATTCTTTCTTCTCCGTTATCAATATGTCATCCCCTTTAATATTTGTAAAAATATTAGAATGATTTACATACATTAATAACACATACCTAGATTTGTTATATCCAAGGGGCATGATACATTGATAATGAGATTTTCAAATAATGTTAAATGCACCCAGGAAAATTTTATTGCGATTGCACTCTTCCTTTATACTCGGGTGTCTTGTTTGATGATTGTTGACACAAAGGTAAAATATGGTGTTGGGAAGCAAACACTTGGGGGCAAATGATTATATTCTATGCAAACTACCAACATTCGTATGGCATGGTGAAATTGTATTTGCATTGCACTGTTGCTTCTTGTACTCAGACCAGTATTTCATCAGATGCATCTTTCACACAAAGGTCTGTTAGGAAGCAAAAAGAAATCAGGCAAATGATGACAATCCCATTTCTTTTACCAACATTGGTGTTGCATTGCGTTGTAGTTTGATACACTTCTTTCGCTCATGTGGATGTATTATTTTCATTTTTGACAAATCTGGGATTTTCATTTTGGTTAATTTTTTTCAATAAAATGTCTAGCTTACGTTGAAGCTAAGGGAAACATTTTTGTGGAGCAACATTTATCTAAGGCTGGATTCTCGTGGAGAGATTAATGGGATGAGAAAGGTGTTGTTTGTCTCAGGCTGTGAGATTAACTCTGATCAAGAGAACTAGAGAACTCTGTCCTACTTATTTTGTGTATTTTTTTTTTTCTATGTTCCTAGCCATCATGGCTACGGATTGGAAAAGCTGCAAAAGGATTTCCTATTGGGGTGGCTAGGAGGAGGATTCAAATATCACCTTATTGATCAGGATACTATTTGCTCACTGACAAATAAGGTTAGATGCATTCTAGCATTACCTCTCTTACCATCATTGATGAGAGTACAATGATGCCGTGGGATTATTACTTCTTTGAAATCTTACATACCTGAACAGAATTAAGATCTTACCACCATTGACAGATAAGAATTCAAATTTCAGGAATCATCGCTATATAAAATACTCACCTTAAGTGTTGAAGTTCAAAACTGAAATAAAATACTCACCTTAACTGTTGAATTTCAAAACTGAATACATTCACTAAGATCAGTGTAAATTAGACCTAGCAATTTTTGCTGAAGAGGGATAGAATCTTATGCTCTTCAATTGTGAGTTCTTAATAACCATGCTTTGGAAATATATTAAACCAAAATGAATATTCAAATGGCAGAATAAGATTCAGATAATTGCTTAGTTTGTTACTCATGAGATACTTTCATAATCTACAATTTGCAATATGTCATTAATGTAGTTCTTTGAAGTATGCCTTGTGATAGAATCTTGGAAGTGTTCATAAGTGTATGTGGATTGTTTGTTTTTATTTTTCTATCTAAATTTCCATTAGTTTTCCCCAATAGCTAATTTGAATTAATTAAAAGAGAGGTCTGACAGGAATGCTGCCTTTTGTTGTCTCACGCATCACTACTATACTCGCATCAGTAAGGATCTTTTCATTTACTGGTTTCAAGGCATTTGTGCAAGCTTTGAAAGGTGAGTTTCCTTTGGCATCTTGGAGAGGCTTGGTAGGTTCCTTGTCTGGTTCTTATTAGCTTATTGTCTCTATTGATATATGTCTTGCTTTTCTGGTGTATCATTGTACATAAGATTATACTCCTAATACCATAGTAGATTAGGAGAGATAACTATACTTGTCCTCTTTCTTTCTCTTTCCTGTTTCTTGATTTTTTTCTTGTTCTTTTGCTTTGTCTGCTGTTTTCATGCATCAAAATGTAGAAAACCTGTGCTTATACTTAACTGCATTCCTCTTTGTAGTTCTTGCGATCGAAGTTACATCAAAGTTACTGTAATGTGGCCAATTTGCCTAGGAAAGAGTACACTATAGTGGCTCAACTTATTTTCAAGAAGCATGAATGCATTCATCCACTACTTGGTTCACTCATAGTTGGGAGGGCCATGCATTTACACTCTGATTTATTTGCTGCTTAAAATCTTGTGGATACTTTTGTGCCAAGACACTCTGACAACAGGATGATAAAATTACAATGTTTCTATGTATACAAATGTTGTATAAAATGTTTGAATTTATCTAATTGTGGGATTGATGGAATGTGCTTTTATTGCAGAACAATAAATGATGCAAATATGGGCCACACTTATGATTGTTTGCTGTGGGATCTGCGGTATGCTGCTATTGATCTGCATACAACTACTCATCATTTTAGTTATTGCTCCGATCTGTGTACTAAAGCTTTTGCAAAAGAAAGTCTGATGATTCTGTGCTTGTTTTGTTGTTGTTGTTGTTGATATTGAGATACAATCTTCTCTGTCTCATTTCGTCCTGATCATATTTCTGCTTTAACACTTCACATTTTGATGCTTCTTCCATTTCTTCTCTTCCACTTCTTATGTATATCCAACTACTTTTAAGGAGTTTGCAGCGACTCTCTTCAGTGCTGCAGTTTTCAGCTTCAAGAGTGGAGACGTCACCAGGTTCATCTTTCACCTCAAATGAGGTATCTGGTTTGATTTTTCTTTTTCATATGTATCTATGAATGGCTTTGAGTATAAACAGGTTTCATCCTTTACTAGAATGACTGACATTTAATAACTAGTTTTTTTAATCACAAAACAACTTTCTCATCCATCTACGAATGGTTTTGAATGTTACCAGGTTTCATCCTTCACTAGAATGAATGATGTTTGATAACTTGTTCTTTGATCACCAAGCAACTTTCTAATGCCTTGATAATTATATGCATGTATGATTCAGAATGCTGGGTTTGAGTCTTGGCGTCTCGTCTAAAGTTAATAGAGAAGTAACATTTATAGCATCTTAAGAGTGCTTTTGATGCTTCATTTCACAATATGTAAAATCAGTGAAAATTTTTTAGACCTATATTCTTAGTTTGAGGGTGCATTTGATTAAGCTCAATCTTATTGTTTTATGTTAAGCTTAATTAAATTGACACTCATTGAAGGGAGGCCTCAACAACTGTGTCAAGAATAATGAAAATATTGTTCTCACTTGTGTTTCTCAGTGCTGGTATTATATAGTGGTGAAGTGACTATTGGTTCTATGTGGTTCCTAAAGATGTCAGTTTACATTGTAAATATAAAATTAGTTCGATCGGTTGACTATTGGTTCCATGAACCTCGATTGGTTCCATTTTGTTCCTAAAGATGTCAGTTTACATTGTAAATATAAAATTAGTTCGATCGGTTGACTATTGGTTCCATGAACCTCGATTGGTTCCATGTGGCTCCTAAAGATGTCAGTTTACATTGTAATTTTTTTTTTTTTTTGAATTGCTTAAATGTGCCTCAAAATGTTTGAGCAATACACATTTCCTTGCCATTGTTATTTAGCCACCAATGCTTTGGGATCTTCCGTGGTAACTAACTTAAACTGTAAGGAAGTCATTTTACAGGGTGAATATTAAAAAAATCAGTGTTGTTTAGCCCTCCAATGTATCTCTGTTTTGCATGGTGTCCAAAGATAGTGTCTTTTCTTCCTCCAAGCTGTGACATAAAGGTGTACGAAGGGAATCTACCTTGACATACTCTACCCTTTTCCTAGCATAGACTTCCCACCTCTTCCAGTCAACCAAACAGCATTGTGCCATATCAAGTGGTGTTTGCTTTTTTGCGGGTAAAAATTCACAAGTCAGTCACTGGTTGGTTTGACTGATGGCTCTTTAGTGTATTGTCTACGGGCTACTTGAGAAATCCCAAAATCCAGTCTACCGAGGATTGTTTGACCTGGCTAAAATTGGAACAAGTTTGTTAGATAGCCTAAAGCATGTGGGTTCTACCTTGTTTGTTATGCAAGATTCCCTAAAGGTCTTCTCGGGTGCTGAAGAAAGGAGATGAAATGATTGAGAGTAACAATTTTAAGCCTCTGATTCTTAACAGTGAGCATGACCATTTGGAGGTCTTCCAATTCTGTTTTCTAATTTGTGAATGCTCTTATATATTATAATTATTAATAGAGTAGTCTTTTGCCCAGTCAACCTGCATTTGTGCTAGGTTTGATGCAACATGATCACAAAAATTGTTACTAAATAGAATAAGCTCATTAATTGGTGTGGTGCATGTGTACAGCAGTCAGTATTGTTATCTAGTCTTTTCCCTCGTAATGAGGACTATATTGACTTGTTGGAAATGTTTCTGCAGCCTGACAGAGGTTGGCACACAATATGGAGCTGTCTAATGCGTGGGTTACCTGTCTTCAGTAATGTGACCTCTGTTGTAAGTTTTCTTCGTGAAATCATCTTTAATGGAATATTGGAATCACCACCTTTAGGTGTGAATTTGGCTGTAAACAGTAAATGTTTTATTTATTTTTTTTATCTTCTGGGTTTGACTGGGGCACAAATCATAATCATTAGGCTTCCTTTTCCAAAAATGAGGTTGTAGGAGATCATTTTTGATGTCTGGGACTTTTTGACAATAGTTAGTTCTATCATGTAAGACCCATCAGATTTGCATTCTGATCCAAACTGACTTTGGGTGTGTGCATTTGGATCTAAATTTGAATGAAGTAAATGAAGCTTCTAAGCAGTCTAATAAGAAACTATGCACCCTTTTTTCTTGTTTTTTTCTTAAATTATGAAAACAAGACAAAAAAACAGAGAACAAGTCATTATCCACGTCAAGGATCATTTTTATGAACTTACGAGATAATAAAATCCAGTCAGGGTTATAAAACAATTTTCGTATCTTGGAAAATCCTGATTCAGCATTGTGGGTCTTTTTTTTTTTTTTTTGGTGGATAAATAAAGTACAGATGCCATATCTGAAGAAAAAATCAAAACTTTGAAAATGCTTTGTCTGTATCTGTGGAATTCTATGAGAGATCATTTTTGATGCCTTGGATACTTTATCCATAAAAAAGGAAAGGTTGAGGAGAATGTGGTTCAAAATTTAAAACAGGGTTAATGAAATTGAAAGTGCAGTATGAGTGTTATGTGATTGTAGGAGTCCTGCTAAGTTGAAGAGAAAATTCTATAGAATTGTTATAAAGCCAGTTATATCATGTGGTATAGGATGTTGAATGGCTAAGAAACAAAACGCTTTAAGAATGATGGGAGTTGAAATGAAGATTAGAGATGGATGGATGGATGGACGGATGGTCTAGAAAGGATAGAAGAAGAAATTAACTGCATTTATTGGAAGTCTGAAGTAGCATCAATTGAGCATTACAATTAGGGGATGCCATTTGAGATGTGATGGTCACGTACAATGTGGGCTAATATTGTGCTTGTAAGACAGAGTGATTTAATAGGTCGAGGGTGCCAAAATTTAGAGGAAGGCTAAGAAAATGTGGGACAAGGCGATGAAAAATGACATGATTGACTTAGACTTAGTCAGGGATAGTGCTTTTAACAGAGCCAATTGGAAACAATGTATTCATGCTGCCCATGTAATTTGGACTAGAGCTTGTTGACTTGAATTTAATTGAATTCCAACCAGAAACGCTGTAACTTTTGGTCACATAACATGGCACAAAATGTTGGTATTTCTTCTCTCACAAGGTAGTATTTACACATGCATACCTCTTTTTATGAATGTTATCTCTTAGAAAATTAGAGTAGCCTTTTAATGTGATTTCCACATGCAGATTTTTTTCAAGTTTGCAACCACATTAGATTATGTACATGCAAAACAAGTATACTGTTCATTCCTTCTTTTTGCTTGCTCTTTAATTTGTGAGAGGGGGTTAATGGGAAGTTCTGGAGGTTATAAGCATTGGATCAAACATAAACATTTAGCTTGTTAGGCGCAAACTTTTTATCAAATGGATGATCAGATTAGAGTTCTTAAGTGCAAATCAACATGATTATTCATACTGTCATTCTCACTTGCTTAGTTTAATTTGTGGGAGGATGATAACTGAATTTAGGAGGACTTGTTAAAAAGAAAAAAAAAAAAAAAGAAAAATTCGAGTCTGGGAGGCTTTGATGTAGATGACGATAGTTTGAAGTTCATGGAACTCATGTTAATAACACTAATCTGTATTTGTGGCTAAAATTTGAATATTCATCTATGAGAGTTCTCAAAGCTAAAGTTTTCGTGTTGATAACACTATCTATATTTGTGGATAAAATTTGAATATTAATCTGTAGAAGGGAAAAGGTTATTGTATGTGTTCTTTGTGATAGTAATATAATATCTTTGTCAATTACAGTTTCAGAGGAACTAGGCTGATACGTGAACTTTAATCATCCCTTCTGAGCATATTCTTTAATGATTTTTTTTTACCATAACTTGAGAGTAGCTATGATGTACTTATCTTGATATCTTATTCTGTTGAGACAATCCTGTAGTTATGTGAGTCACAGCCCTATGGCCATATGCGCCACATCTCCTTTTTTGGCTACCTAGGCCAACAAAACATCATTGTGAGTAATTGGGTCAGACTAACGTATGGGTTTCCTTAGTCGTAGAACCCAACAAGAGACAGGCTCTTATGTTTAGCCAGCTATGACTTTTCATGCGGGACCATCAGGGACTTATAGTTTGGACGCTAGGGTTAATGGGTTCGTCAAGGCATTAGTTCTTCTCCTAAAGGGACCTACCCTTGACCTCCCTACATGAGAGAGAGATCTCCATTTACATTGAGATATGCCATGACAAGGACAACACGAAGGGCAAGACAAAAGGAATTAAGGGCATTTAATATTGGGTAACCTCTGCATCCCTGAGCGTATCCCACCAACCTCTCCGAATCGCACATGTGAGGCTGACCCCTTTGTGGTTGAAAGGACAAGTCATCACGGGTTGGTTCTCCTTCCCATGCCTCATTGCCTGTATAAAGAGCCCCCTTCTTCCCTTCAATCACAAGGTAATTAAGTCTATCAGCTCATCAAGGCTCTCAGATCATCAATACACTAAGTAATCTAATAGAGTTTCTTTGGTTCACTGCTTGCTCTCTCTTTGGCTGCCATTAATTCTCTTCCTTCCGCTCTCTGCTTGGTTTGGCAATCACTAAGTGACTATTATACTTTTTCGAGGGTACACAAATACCCACGACCCTTACGATCACTCACATAACCGAACCTAGGAGATTTTCTGGAAGTTGTTTGGTGAGAGGTTTGACTTGTAGAATTGTCTTGCCTTATTTTATATTGGAATGTAAAAGTTTAGTAAAGATGGTTGGCTTCTTGTTTAAGCTTCGTAACGTTATCTTGAATGCGAGTCATTCTGGTATGATGAATGGGTACAATAACATGGTATGTCACAAGCTAGAATGTGGTAGGATAGGAGTAGGGTTGCACAAATCACAATATTATTAGAATTTTTGGGGGTAATTCTAAAGGTGAGAGCAATTTTTTATTGACAACTAGATATCTAATGAAATATAGCCCATTATTCTTCAAAGTATCATGTAAAAACATGTTTCTTGGAGCATTATGGCTCTTTCTTACATTTCATGCTACCAAAACTCCACTTTCTCTAGATTTTAATTTTTTACATTTGTTTTCTCTATCTGCTAAGGAAATTGACAAAAGAATGAATAAAAAAAAAATTGGATCGTTGAATTCACCATTGTGGAACGAAAGTGTACAATGAACCATATTTTGGAACATGCGTTCTGAAATGTAAATCGTTAAGGTATTATTAGCATTTTCTAGTAACACTAAAGCTGCCACTATAATATAGCATTCTTTTTGGTTTATGTGCAGGCAGATGCTGCATTGATGCTCCTTGGACACATAATTTGTAATGTGAGTATGCTATTTTTCCCCTTCGTGGTTCTAAATGCTAAGTATACATTAATTGTCTTCTTCTCTGGTTGTTTTTCTGGTTGGCATCCACTACTTTTGTCAGTGGTATATCTCTGATTATAACCGTTGTTACGTGACACTTCTCTTTCAGGACTCAATGAATACATTTATTGTACCTCAAGATGTATGGGACCTTCGGTTATTTAAGCGATTGCCATCAGTGTAAGTGTTCTTTATCTACAGGCAAATGTGCTTGCATGTGCATGTAGGCGCTTGTACACTTAGAAAAGTTGCTCATCATTTCAGATATTAATCGCCAGTGATATCATGCCTTTTGGGGTCGATATTGTACATCGATATAGGTGACAAGAATGTTTATGTGCAATTATTGTTTCTAGTTGTAGGCTTAATTTTGCAGCCAAAAAATTCGTGTACCAAAAACTTTGATGATAGTATGCGTTTTTCAAGAAGTTGATAGTGTGCACATCGAATGGAAATAATTGCAGTCCTTTCAGTCATGCTGGAGCCTTGTAGGTTTTCACAGGATTATCATGAACAACCTTTAGTAAATGTTGTAATAGCATTTCTTTGGTCATTCTCGGTAGGAGTGTATGGATCTGAATGATTTTCTTCCCATTGCTTGATGCAATGGTTAAAGTTCAGTTGTTGAGTGTGAGAATGCAGTAGGCTTTTGTGAAATTAGGAGGTTGGTTGATCATTACCTTGAGGCCAGATTAGTTTAATAAAAACTGTTGGCCTGTCTTAAGCTTCACTGAAGCATGCACTAAATATGTTTTTCTTTTTATCTGCTACTGAATACGTGGTTAAGGGAGGGGTGATGGGGATGTTTCATATGTTCTTTAAGACGAGAGCCTTTGAAAAAAGGGAAGGGGGGAGGTGGGCATTAGAGACTTCCAGCCTATTAGTCTGCTGGGGGCAATGTACAAGTTATTATCTGAAGTACTTGCCCGAAGTCTTAAAGAAGGTGCTTCTCAAAGTTGTGATTCTAAAATACTTTTGTGGGTGGTAGAAGGTTTTAGATGCGGTACTTATGGCGAAGTATAACTTGGATTCAAGAAAGAGGAGCAGGATACCAGGTCTGATTTGCAAGCTGGATATTGAGAAATCCTATAATCATATGGATTGGTACTACTATTTTACTTGTTGGATCGCATGGGGTTTGGCCAACAATGGAGGAAATGGATTTGGTTTTGTATATTGTTGATCAGGCTATTAGTCCTTGTGAATGGGTCACCGGTTGGGTTTTTCCCAGACTTCTCGAGGTTTACGACAAGGGATTCCTCTATCTCCTTTGCTGTTTATGTTGGTGATGGAAGTACTGAGAAAGATGATGGAGAGAGCGGTTTAGGATGGTTTCCTTGAGAGCTTTTAGGTTGATAGTTTGATGGTTCATTAGTTGCAGTGCCTCATCCACTTTATGCGGATGACATTATTATTTTTTGGGGAGCCAGTGCTCAACATTAGGGTTACCTTAGTGTGTCCTTGGTTTTGAAGGGATTTTGGGGTTGAAGGTGAATTTGGGCGAAGTCAGCTTTGAGCCCAATTGACGATGTGCCCAACAGTAAGGAGTTTGCAGCTATTGTAGATTGTAAGGTGGAGGCATTGCCTACTCCTATATAGGCCTCCCTCTGGAGTCATCTTTCAAGGGAAGGAAGGTTTGGGATTTTGTGGTTGAGCGGTTCATAAGCACTTTGCGGGGTGGAAGATGCAATACTTATACAAAGAAGGTAGGCATACTTCAAGTAAAAGCACTTTGTCGAGTTTGCTTGCTTTCGTGCTTACTTCATGTCCTTGTTTATTACCTTATCTTCGGTAGTCAAGAGGCTTGAGAAGATTCAAAGGGACTTTTTGTGGGAGGGATCAGGGAGGAGTTCAAATATTATTTGGTAAAGTGGACACAGTTTGTACCCTGTTATGGGAAGGCAGCCTTTGATATTTGCAAACTTGAGTTTTTTAATCAAGCTCTGTTGGGGAAGTGCCTGGGGATGTACCCTGTTATGGGAAGGCAGCCTTTGATACTTGCTAACTTGAGATTTTTAATCAAGCTCTGTTGGGGAAGTGCCTGGGGATGTACCTTGTTATGGGAAGGTAGCCTTTGATATTTGCAAACTTGAGATTTTTAATCAAGCTCTGTTGGGGAAGTGCCTGGGGAGATATGCTTGTGAAAGGGAGAAATTCTGGACTCGGTGGTGAAATTTGACAATCTATGGGGGAATTGGTCGTTAAGGGAGTTGTGGGGCCTTGGAAAGGGATTTGGATTGGTTGGGATAATTTTATGGGTTACATTATATTTGTATTTGGGAATGGTGGGAGAGCTTTTGGAACCATAGATGGTCAGAGTTGTTGAAATCCCAATTTGGATCTTACAATTCATTTTGGCAAAATCGATCCAGATCTTTTAGAAAATCCCTTGAAGGTTGGATCTTGCGATTTTGATGTAGAACCTTATGGATTGTAAGGTCCTGATTCAGATCTTGATCCTACCCGATTCCATTTTTAAACTTTGTAATGCTTAAAATCAATTTTTTTTTGTTATTTTGTGTTTGTGGCTTACTCATTTTGCTAAAGTTCAAATCAAGTAAAAATATGTCATATGGAATTGAACATGCTAAGGAAAACAAATTAGGGCAATTGATATTCCTACATTGCTTCATTTTAAGGATTATAGATAATATTCAAGCATCTCCATCCCACTCTAACCCGTTCCACTGTGCAACAATTGTTCAACTACATTCTCTCTTTCTCTCTCATTAAATAGTTGATCTTTTGACTACTTTTTTTTCCATTTCTTTTGTGCATTTAATAAAATAACTTAAGATATATTTACTTATTGTTTGTTTTCGTTTTTAATTTACATTTTGTTCTCCTTTCTTTCTTCTTCTTCTTCTCAGTTTTTTAATCATAATCTACAAAACTCTTATCCAACTTTTTTTTCTTTTGTAATTTATCCTTTTTATAATACAAAGCTCTCCTTTTTTTCAAAAAAAAAAAAAGATGTTCCAAAATTCTATTTTTTTTGCTAGTTATTTTATTTATTGCATTCTCTTATGATATATATAACTTTCATTTTCTTTTAACGCTGTTTACTTTTTTTTTTATGACCCCAAACTCTCTTGTTCTTTTTTTCTTTTTTTCAGTCGATATCAAAATTCAATGCTGTTACTTTTTTTAACTCCTTTTTTACTGCTATTATAGAGTACAAAATGATCCATCCATTACAAAGCTCTTCTTCTTCACCTCTTTTTTTTTTCTTCTTCATGAAATGCAAATTTTTTTTTAAAGCTTTCTATTATAGATCTTTTATATTTATGTTTTTATTATATTTTTTACATTATTTTTATTTTTCCATAACGTAGGCTCATTTCTTGTCTACGTCTAATAAATTTTATTCATACGAATTATTATGCTTTATTTTTTTAGGATCTTACGATCTTCCCTCTCAATTCGATTTTATGATCTCATCCTATAAATCCCTTGAATGATCCAACCTAAAATTTTGATTTTGACAACCAATCGTGTGGGGAGGCCAGTTTGGAGGAGAGTTTTTTTGATGTCACGGGCTGGCAGGCCGGGCATCACACGGTGACAGTAATACGACCCGCCATGATCATAAGTAGCGGAACTAACCTGTGAGGCGATTATGCTCTAAGCAATAGTCTTGCCAAACTTAAACACCGAGGTATAAGATTATGTGCTCGTGATTGATCTATCCATAATGCCCCGCATATTTTGTTAAGCTCCGTCCTCCGATGCTCAAACTTTTTGGCTAACCCAAGCTATAGGCGATAGCAACGCCATTCTCAAATGCACGCACACATGGCAAGCAATGTGCTTAGTGTTAGTCTCTCTCAAAATACAAGCAAGATAGTAATATGTAACCGGACATGCGCGTGAGTCAAGTATCACCCGTTAGGCACAACGCCTCCATTCATGAAGCTCTTAGCTCCCCGCGTTAAGGTTATTACCCGTATGAATAGGCACAACAGAATAGCAACCAATAAGCCCACAACATAGTGCCCCGTGATACCAATTCTAGCCAAACCAAGCGTTCGTGTGCACAAGCTTGAACCCAACGTGCAAGTGTACACGAGACACACGGCATATAAGTGTGCGCACCGAGTCCCAATTCGCCATGAGCATAAGTCCCATCACGATACGAATATGGCACAGCGGGTGCGAATGTCACAACCCCATCCTTGACACTAATGCCCAACATCTGTTCCATCGGACACAATGAGCTCTAACACCAACTGTCACGGGCTGACAGGTCGGGCACCACATAGTAACAGTAATATAACCTGCCATGATCATACGCAACGGAAATAACTTGTGAGGCGACTATGCACAAAGCAATAGTCTCGTCAAACTTAAACACCGAGGTATAAGACTATGCGCTCGTCCAGGATCCATTTGTAATGACCCGCACATCTTGTTAAGTTCTGACCTTCGATGCTCAAGTCATACGGTTTATCCAAGCTATAGGTGATAGCATGCCATTCTCAAATGCGCGCACGCATGACAAGCAATGTGCTTAGCGCTATTCTCTCGCGAAATACAAGTAAGATAGCAATGTGCAACCGGACATGTGCGTGAGCCAAACATCACCCGTTAGGTACGACGCCTCCATCTTTGAATCTCTTAGTGCCCCACGTCAAGATTGTTACCCGCAAGGATAGGCACTACCGAATAGCAACCGTTAAGCCCATAGCATAGTGCTCTGCGACACTAATGTTAGCCAAACCAAGCGGCTGTGTGCACAAGTTTGAACCTAACTCGCAAGTGCGCACGAGACACATGACATGTAAGTGTGCACATTGAGGCCCAATTCGTCATGAGCGTAAGCCCCGCCACGATACGGATGCGGCATAGCGAGTGCAAATGTCGCAACCCCATCCTCGATGCCAATACTCAACATCTGTTCCACTGGACACAATGCCGCCCATGTAGCCCCTTGACTAACATGAGGACTGTAGCCACGTGTCACAGTCGGCCCCCAAGTCTCGTCTACTCTCCTGGGGGACTCACTTGAGTGCTGTCCCTTTCGGTAGTACCGGGAGGTGGTAGAGTCAATACCATACCCCCTCTTATAATAGCATTCTGAGTCATTGCCAAACTTGCAGGAGAAAACATTTTGTCCCCTCGAGGAGTCATAATTCATAAATTCAATAAATATGAAAAATATAAATTAGGAGATTGTTATGCCAGCGGCCAACCATGTTCAGACATGTCCTACGCCAAGGTCGCTTGCGTCCTAGACGTGCCGCGGGTGGCAACCCGTGACACCTGGTATTGCCTAGGCAGTGTCTAATAGGTGAGCAGTTGAGAGTGAGCTCCTTAAAATTGCAAGTTCTCAAGTGGTGTGGGACGTCTCTTTTTGATTCACCTTTTTGATTGAGAGATTGAGGAGTTCATGACCCTTTTGAGTATTTTTGTATACTTTTCCTAGCATATACAGTGGAGAGAACAGCCTACAGTGGTCTTTGATCCTCGGCCTTTTTTCGTATGGAATGGGTCTTCCCACAATCAATTTTGGAGCTCCTTTACTCTTTTAGAGCGGCTGAAGTGGGGAAGAGAAAAAAGGACGGTCTCTAGTGCCACTTTGATGTGGAGCATAATAGGAAGACTTCTAGTGGGGTGGAAGAACCTATTTTTTGTTTAATGTTTGCGATGGATTTAGTAATGTTTCTTTAGTTGCTTTCCTGCAGTCCTCTGCCTTCCTCTTTAGTTGAGGCATCCCCTTTTTATTGTTGCAATTTTTTTTTTTTTGGGGGAAAAAAATAACTCTCAAAATTCAATGACTTCATTGGTACTTTCAATAATGTCAATCCTCATACTATGCAGTGTTGATGATTTCAAGAAACTAGTATCCTCAAACTTATTGAACTAAATAGAGGGATTAGGGATGAAGAGACTATTCGAGCAGTACAATGGACACCTCCGCAAAACTTGGTGATTTATTTCCTGGCTTTTCTAACCGCCTTTTTTTGGAGTTAGAAGCTTGTGTCGTGCATAAGAAGAATAGTGAGACATTGGATTATTTGCTTATTTACTACCAAGCTGACACTATTGCTAGCAGAAGGCCACCCCTTGTTGCAGGTGATTAGATAACTTCTCTGAGATCCAGTCATTGGTAAAAATTTATTTTGCAGTAAGGAGGGAAAGGATTAAGTTGCTGTGGTCATGTGCTTATTAAGGATAGAGAGCATGCTGATAGACTTTACTCTTTGAAGTATAGAGTTGTTTGTTTCAGAAGTGAACAAACTAGTGACAATCAAATTGCAAGTGTCATTGATGAACAAACAGAGTTGAACCTCTTAAGATGAGAGAGATTTAAACTCTCTTTAATTTTTTTCTTGGGTGTAATCATAGGAGAAACATTCAGCTAATTCCCAGTCAATCTCCTACCCTGCTATTTCTTGCAGCCAAAATACACGAATTGTCGAATATGGAATGCTTCTAAGCTTCTTGCCCTTAGATGGGAATGATATTCTTCCTTCCAACCTTTTGGTTCGATTTGGATGGCATGAATGAGAGATTAATAACTCCTATTAGGAAGAGGATTTCCAGTAATGTTATACAAATATCATCCACTTTCAAATATTAGTTAGACCTGTTCTGTAGCATATGTTTTGATTATGTTATGCTGGGATTCAGGTCACTCCCCTTCGTAAAGAAGAGGATTCCACTCTTTATGGTAATCTCATTTCTGGAGGAATGGGTTCCCATTTACAATAGAGCGTCCCAATATGGGATCTGGACAGCACAGATATGGGATTCCCATTCTACCTCTTGATTCTTACAAACCATGTGACCTTGGGGAAATTTGAAGCCCTTTGATCACCAAAAATTTCTTGTGTGCTTTTTGCACGACTCGGTGGTTTTGATTTATTCTATTGATGGGATTCTAAGGTCCTTCTTCCCATTTTATTCTATAATGGGCCTGCCACACTGCATTGCATCTGGGGAAGTGCTTATTATCCACTTAAATTGACCTGCTATTTATGGGCGTTTTACTACATTTTAAAATGGATAGATGTACATGTATATATGGAATATATAACTTTTTAATATGGATTCTACTGTTTTTGATAGTGACTTTTTGCAATCCCTGATGCCGCATTAAACAATTTCATACGAGTAGTTGCTGAAACACAGACACATACACTTACATATATCATTATGTATTGGTTTTTGTAACTATAGGAGTTTTTTTTTTTTTTTGGGTCAAACGGTGTTAGCTAACAACTTGGGGTAGCCCTCCCCATGCCTAGCACAACCATGCCAGATGAAGTTGGAATTCGATCCACCAAGAGACTTACCTGTTAAACTGCTCAGCACCTTTGGAGGACTTTCAATCCAAAATTTATACTCTCTATGTTGAGATTTTGTTTTGATTTCTTATGAAGTCTTCTTGTGGTGGTTTTGTTTTTTCTTCTTAAATGTCTACTTGATTCTAATATCTTTATCCACAAGCAGGTCTGTCTTGTGCTTCATTTCATGCTATTTTTCAAGAAGGGGCTCTCAAGTAAGTCAGGCTAGTTTCTCTCGATTTCCTTTTAGTCATAATATCTTATTTTGAAAGTTTTCTTCAAAACCATTAGAGCCATTTTCAATTCAAGAAGGTTTAAACAGTATTGAAAAGGCTCTCAAGTAAGTCAGGCTAGTTTCTCTCGATTTCCTTTTAGTCATAATATCTTATTTTAAAAGTTTTCTTCAAAACCATTAGAGCCATTTTCAATTCAAGAAGGTTTAAACAGTACAACAAAATCATGACTATGCCTTTGATATTTTAGCAGGAACTTTTTGCAACATTTCATTTTACAAGGTTATCACAATATCTTTTAATGCAAACATATTGGTTCCACTACCCATTTCATTCGCTATCTAATGGGACTTAAATGCAACATGGTTTCAACTCTATGACTTGGTCTGGGTCATGGGATGAGAGGTTGTTGAACAATGTTGAAAAGTCTAAACAATATTGTTAAAGAATAAGCATTAAAGTAATGAAATATACAGCCATGCTGGTGATACAAATAGATTACTTAGTGTAATAAAATCTGAAATTTAATTTCATTTGTTACCCGGTTTATTAGTCAAGTCGGCATAGATACTGTAGAGATGTGAAGTACCTGATGGTAATGATGCATGCTTTTTGGTTCTATATCCATCACTTATTACTGCAAAGGTAACTGTTTTTATCTTCCGCTTTTATTTTTTGATTTTGAGGAAGTCAATGTTTAAATCAAACGAAGAAAAAAGTGTAACAATGTTTTCATTCAAATCTAAGTCTAATCTTGAAGGTGCTGCCTCTTGATGATGTGTTAAACAAGTAAACACTGATAATCATAAGAAGAAATATGATTCTTCCATATATGTTTTTGACTTTTCTTCTTTGTATAGCACCTTTAGTTTCTATTACTCTATCTCATTGCTGTTGGTCCTCAAGTGCATGTTTAAATAATCACATTTTATGGTTCCAAATTTCTCAACTTCTTTTGATATGTAGATTCATATTTGACCATTGTTTGGCGTCAAGAATCAAAATTTCGTTTCGAAGCGTCGTTTCGGTTGTCTCGGAAACGGAAATGTTTCGGAAACATTTCAAAAATGTTTCGGAATGTTTCAGAAACATTTCAAAAGTGACAAATATTAAAATAGTAAAATATAATCTTTTGTATAAAAATTGTACAATGTTTATAAAAATTATAATTTCGGATTAATACAACTTATTGTTTCGGTATATAGCGCTGTGTTTTGGTGTATTTTTCTATGTTCCAGTGTGTTTTGATCGTAATAATAGTATTTCGTTATTCTACTAGTGTTTCGTTTCGGTCTCTTAAGAAATGGAAACGTTTCGGTCGTTTCGATGGAAACAAATAGAAATTTTTTTCCTTGTTTGGTGTTGATGTAGTTTGATTTTATAGTTTACGCTGATTTGGTGTCCTTTATGTATTTAGCAGCATGTGTTTCTCCTACCAAACACGCGACATTCTTGTCAAGTGTACATTTAATTTATAATATTTGGATTCATAACCACAAAGTAGTACCCTAGGAACAAAAGTTCCTTTGTTTATATCAAAGCTGCTGAAACTTTTCCATTTCAAACCATGAGTGGAACACCAAAATTTCAATGTTTCCACCAAGGAACAAATTTTCATTTGTTTATGTTGTAACGGCTGAAATGTTTACGTTTCCTAAGAAACCAAAATGAAACACTAGTGGAATAACAAAATTCTAGTGTTTTCATCAAAATAAACCAGAAAACTGCGAAACGAACCAAAACACATCGCAATAATCCAGAACAATAAGTTGTGTTGATACGAATTTAGAACTTTTCATAAATGTTGCACAATTTTATGGAGAAAATTGCAAAAGGTTACACTTTGCTACATTAATATGTCACTTCTGAAATACTTTTGAAATATTTCCTTAATCGTTTCTGTTTCTGTGCTAATCGAAACAGCACATCGAAATGAAATTTGGTCCTTGGTTTCCACCGAAAAACACTGATATGAACTGGAACACTACGAAGCATACCGAAGAAATGTGTTTTCTTGACACGTATCAGACAATTTGGATCATTGGTTATGGCTCCCTTCTTTTTTTTTATTATTACTATTTTAATTATTGTACTTAATGCTATTTTTATTATTTGATGGTATGCAAGATAAGATCTTTCGATTCTTTCTAGAACTTGAGGAATATGTGCAATTACGTTCATTTTTGTTACCTGCCATCTTTCCTTTTGTGCAGGGTGACCTTCGCGACAGTTTACATCTCAGACAAAATCTCTTAAGGGCAGTTTTGGCTCTAGTTAACTGGCAGGTTTGCTTGTTTATATTTTAATGGAAGCGGTAGTCTATCTTGATTGTCAAAATGTTTTCTTCAGATATCTGTACATTTCCTTTGAAAAGATAAATAAATTTTGTGTTAGTATAGTTGTACATCTGGAATTCATGTTCCTAAAGTGATTATGTGAAATATGGTGCTGAAGTGGCCAGGATTCTCCATGCAAATAATTTTGGTCCATGAGTAGAGATAAGTGATCTTATACTTCCAAGATGTTTTATTATAGGAGTTACTGTTTTTGTAGTTATATGTCGCCTTGCATATCTTCAGAGATCTAGTAGTTTTTTTGGGTGAATTTATAAAGTTATCCCATTCTGACTTTGCAGCCAATTAATGGTGCTAAATGTATTATATTTTGCATGTAGAATATACATTCATGTGGATTGTGGTCTAGGTAAAACTTGCCCAAGGAACTATGAGCTGATTATCAATGGTTTACACCGTTTTCGATTGAAGAGAGCCTTTGAGAATGTGTCCCTTCCTCTCCCTTGTTTATTGTTTCTTATATTTTGTGGATTTTATGGACTGCTAAACTATTAAATGGTGATCCAAGATGGTAAGGTATCCTAGAGGTGTAGTTAAAGAGAGAAAATACTTGCGTGAGAGTACATGGGAGGCACAATGGACCAATTAAACTAAAGCCCTTTTAGTTTTCCGTGAAGTCCATTACATGAAAATGCGTGAGTTGGTTTCAATACTTTGCCTGATTATCATACTGCCTGATTTTTGTTTCAACAACTTTTCGAGGCACTATCATGCTGCTCATTTCCCCATTATTATATTTTCTCAAATTTATTTTTGATAGGTATATTTTCTCAATTATCTAACTTGAAACTTGATATATCATTTTATCAGAAGTTCAGATTATGCCGTATTCTACCAAATTCTTCGATTTTTTCTACAAGTAACCTGTGCCTTCTCATGCAGGAGTGTCGCATGTTGAATGAGCGAATCGTTGTATTGTTGCCAGCAGCTGTTTATGCTCTTTGTGCTGGTTGTGCTCCTTCATTGCTTGATTGCAAAGGACTTTTCCCATATCACTCATGCATAGATGCTTCTGAAGCTGTGGAGGAATGGTTTAATGTACATGTTAATGATGGTCTTTTTTGGTTATTATTGAATATCTCATCTATACAGATAAGTTTTGTCTGATAAACAGAATTCACTGGTGGTTGTAGGGGGAGGATCATGAGCATGAAAATTTGCATGAATTTTTTGAATGCTCTGTGGAAGTGCTGGCAAAAATTAACCATGTTTCTCGTCCTGAGGTGGTATCTTTTTATTTTTCTTCATCTCAATTACTGTTTGGGTTTTGTTTATTTTCCAACTTTTATAATTGTTAATTTTTAGGTTTCCCAACCCCAGTGCTACCAGCGCGTACGTCTTCCCCATCAGTTAAGAGATTCACTGCTCCATGAAATGGAGACCTGTATTCTTGAAGCTGTAGTGGATAAAGATGTTGAAAATATGGTTCTATCTGATGTCTTCTACGTGTGTGCTTTCTTATCTAATTTCATTTTCGGTTCGCATATAACGAGGTAGTCATGTCTTCATATCTACATTTAATTACACTTCAAAAGTCAATCTTCGAAATGCCATCCATCTGTGCTAGTTTGGTGAGGTTAAGTTTGTGTTAGTGCTGCACTTGTCTGATTTAGACAAGATATATTGAAGTTTTTTTTTTTTTTTTTTTTGGGGGGGTGGGGGGGCGCTTGTAGAAGTTTCTATATTCTCATTCAAAGCCTTGGTTGAATTTATGGCCACCATGGTTCAATCTATTAGTCTTTCCCTTGTTTATATGTTTTTCTTTCTTCTTTTTTCCGGTTTTATTTTTTAGTTTGATGTAAACATGTTTCTTTTATGCTATGATGATGTTTCATGTTTAACATACAAATCCAATTGGATAGAGATACTATTAGACCTTGAATGTAGTAATTCTTGCGATTCACAATTTGGCTGATACCAAGTTCAGCCAAATTGTGAGCCTGAGTGGATGGACATTGTTTCCACTTACCATTCTACCCTTAGATTGGAGTCAATACCATTTTAGCCATTGCACACGTGATTTTCTGTCTTAACAGTTTCTTCATACTTTTATCCTAAACAGGTTTTGCTTACTTTCAGGGTAAGAGAAGAGGTTTTGTCATTCCTCACTAAAATGGGCCAGCACTTGTTAAAACTGCTGGATTTTGCTGTTTCTGGCATTGAAAAAAGTCGTAATGATGTGAGAAATGGTTGTTTGAGCTCTAATTCTATTTTCGAAGGCATGAGTTCCATCGTAGCTTCTTTCAAAAGTTTTGTTTGCTCTCCTCTTTTCAACAAATGGAGAGATCAAAATGTTATCGATGTCGTACTCTATACTGCAATATGTCAATCTATAGAGAGGCTTTTGACAGGTCTGGCCAAATTATATGAAGAATGTTCTCAAAGCACAACGAATTTTCAGTCTGAGATAGACCTGTCAGACTTTTCTGCTCCTATCTCTTCTGTTCCAAAAAGCCCGTTGAATAGTGGTATAAATATGATTATGGACATCGAGTTGGATTTGGGCGAGGATTCTAAAGATGATGCTGTAGCAGTCAGCCGGAAAACTGTTAGTGGTGTTTCTGTGTCAGTCGGGACGTGGAAGTTTGACGTTATATCCCTGATTTCGAGTTCTTTCGCTGTTTTGCCAGTTGTTACATGGGAAATCTTGTTTGACCTCTTGGACAAAGAAAATGATGCAAGTGTACGTAATGCACTTGTTTATGTTTTTTAGTATTTCAGATCTGTTAGTTAATTTTCCCATGTATACTTCTGTCTATATATACACATGCTTTTAACGCTGTTATTCTCTTTCAGGTCTTGGAGAGTATTTTATGCAAACTTTGTCAACATCCTTATTGGCCCTCTTCCACGAAGTTTTCAGATTTGGTACTGTGATCTGGATATTGATTTCATAAACTTCAAGGAATAATGTGCAACTTCTTAGCCCACCCCACCCCACCCCACCCCAAACACACACACCCTTCAAGAGAAAAAGAAAAGAAAGGAAAGAGAATGAAGTACTTCGGGCTAATTATTGCATGATGACATATCATTTTGAGAACATATGTATCCTTGCTTGATTGATTATTCATGGTGATGTATTTCATCTCCTTTTTGCAGGTCATATCAATGAATAACATGGTAGATTTGAAGGCAAGCCTTGAACTACAGTGTTCTAGTATCCTATCTGCTATCTATGATTTGCTAGGGACCTTAATTTCCTTGGACACTTTTGGAGAGGACAAAAACGTTGCTCCACCTTTAAGGGAAAGAATTTCTGAGCAGGTATGTATTCTTTTTGCTAAGTAAGAATATCTGAACAGGTATTTCCTCTATTGTAATTTTATTTTATTAAAAATGGGTACAAGGTTGGTAATAAGTATTAACATCTTTAATTTGGTAGTGAAAGATATAAATCAGAATGGTGTGAAATATCCTAGGAATAATTTGAGGAAAGAAAAGAAGGCATGAAACAGACTCCTAAAGGTAGAACAGAGGGGAAGAATAGAATAAAATCCACTGCCAACTGGGAGAAATCCACGAAGTGAAATAAGTAGCTGGTTATGTTGTTCCAATGGAGTGCCAGAAGGGACTCACACTCGAGTTAATTTACATGTGTTTGATGTACTCAATCTATGTGACCTTTCAGAGGTCGCTTCAATTCATAATAAACTTGTACTTGTCACCACTAATGCATTGACACCTCTGATGAAGTTTGGTAACATTCTTGGAGTAGAACGTTATACAGTCCTAGAATGCTCACAGTGCAGTTTTAGTTGGGATGGAATCTATTGAATGTAGAAAAGATTTTTGAGGCGTCGTTGAATAGGTTGACACAAATGGACATTAGCTCTCTTCTAACAAACTCCTTGGGAGATCTGGCTTGAGTGAGATAGCCAAGCTTCTCTGGAGTTGTTATTTGGGTTGAAAAGGAGGTTGGATCCACACAACTCTGGAGTAGTATTCTCTTTTATCTTGTAAGTTTCTTTTTCAAAAATTTAAAGGAGTACTCTTATGCTGTTAACATGGACTTAGTTACGAGTATTGTGTGCGGGTATGTGTTACAGGTGTTAGGTGTTGGATTTGTCTAATTCCACATTTAAGGACAAGTGCATGCAGCTAATTATTCACGTTTTGTAATATTCTTCTTTTATTTCTACGGTTAAATGGTGTTTACAAGGTGGCATAAAGCATTCCATGTATTATATGGTAGTTTTATGTGTACTTCAGTTTTTCAGAAGAGTCCATGTAACATAGTCCTTAAGCCTTATCATGAGGCTTAGATGGCCATGAGTTTCTCTTATTCTCAAAATAAAGTTGGTTAGGTTGTTTGGGAGCCCCCATTTGTGGGGTGAGTTAAATTCAATTTTAATTGCAACTCCTTTTGGAAACCAGGTTGGATTGTTCCTGGGCTATTTTTAGAGACACTTTTGTAAGGAGTATTCTTTCTTTCTCTAAACTGCTTGGCACTAGCCTTGCTATAAGGGTGGGAAGTTTGGGCCTTAACTCGTACCAATTATTCCTTCTTGCAGGAGGGCTATTTCATTGTACGGCAAGGGCAACCAATCTCCAAAAAACTTGGAAAATAGAGTTATTGAGTAGCTATCTATCAAAAAGTAGATATAAAAGAGTGTAAGGGATACATGTTTAAGCAGATAAGAGTCAAGTCCAAAAATCTTATGAAATATATCTCATTAATTTATCTATGCCAACAATTGATTTTCATTTCCTTGAATCACTCTATTTGTTTAACATTTTAATTAATTAAATCACAAAAATTATAAAATGAAACTAAAAATTATATTGACAATAAACATAGAAAAAAAAGATCATGAAATATATCATACTAGTTTGTTTTAAATTTTAATAGAAGAGTAATATCATGAAATATATAGGGTATTTTTGGAGAGGAAGTGTAAAAACATAAGGTTTTATGTACTTTTATATATAGCGGAGAATATTTGTAGTTTGAATAATATATAGATTATAGGCCACTAAGTTTCTTCTACTCTTCTATGCTTTGAGATGTCCTTACTACTGAAATTAATTTGACAATATTAAGTAAATCCTGGTGGAGAGGTTTTCTGGAGGAATTAATTTGTGGTAAAAATAGGAGCAAGTTTGTTGTCTTATATTGGTTTGCTGTGGAGATCTTGCAGGAGATGTGGCCTGGGAAATGGTAGAGGGGGCTAAGTGGGCGGAAGAGACTATTCATTTGAGAAAAGTGGCTTATATGAAAGAGTAGTTTTTTCCTCATCGCCAATTTGTTTTGGAGTGATTGTCAAAACTCAAACATTCATTTTGCAAGCGGTTGTGGTCAATTTTTTTTTATAGTGAAGGGATAAGGGCTTGTTAGTATGTGTTTTTGTTTTTGTAAAGGTGTTACGAGCAAGGAACAAAATTTCCATTGGTTTCCACCGAAACGGCCGAAATGTTTTCATTTCCTAAGGGACCGAAACGAAATATTAGTGGAATAACGAAATACTATTATTACAATTAAAACACACTGAAACAGAAAAATGCACCAAAACACAATACTATATACCTAAACAATAAGTTGTATTAACTCGAATTTAAAATTTTTATAAAAGGTGTACAATTTTTGTACAAAAGATTGTATTTTACTATTTTAATATTTGTCACTTTTGAATTGTTTCTGAAACATTCCGAAATATTTCCGAAACGTTTCCGTTTTCGAGCCAACCGAAACGACCTCTCGAAATAAAATTTTGATCCTTGGTTGTGAGATCTTGTTATCAAATCATTAGTGGACTCTGTATATCTCTCTCATGGTGATGGGTCGTACAACGGGGGAAGCTCTTCCTGTTGTCCCCTGCTCTCCCCCCACCTTGCAGTCGTAATCATAGTTTTAGAAATCATGTATTAGGTATCAGCACCAAGGGTCTTTACCGACTAAACTTGTTGGCATTTTTAATCATTGCTGGATTTAATCAAACAATCATAGGAAAGTAGCTTTGGAGTTTGCTAAGAAGGAGGGCTAGTGTTAGACATTTATTTGCTCTAAAAGCACAAATTGTGAGGAACTAGCCCTAACATTTATACTAACTATCACTAGCAACCCCTTTTTGCATGTGGAGAGAACTTGATGAAACCGCATGCAAGTGTTCAACTACAATGGGATTCACTTACACACATGTGATGGGAGAAAAAAAGCATATGGGGAGAGAGTTGAACTCATAATCTCTAAAATCAACGACCAATTACTCTAAAAGCTCTAAGTGGGAAGGCCCTAGCTCGTATCTCCCAGCCTACTTGATATATGCCTCGGGCACATGTTTAGTGCACTCATGGAAGAGAATCTTGATGCAGGTGAGGGCAAGCATTGATGATATTAACTATTTGAGTTACACCATTTCTATTAGTTCCAAGCTGCTAGAGTAGCTGGTTGTTAACATGGAGGTCAAGGCATAAGGGACTAAATTGATGGTCAAGGTGTATAGATTTTGGATAAGTTATGGGATTGTGTTCTAGGATGCTGTCTTGTTGGGAATTAGGCAAAGATGGTAGAGTTAGAGTGTGAGATGGCAAAAGGATCAAAACTTTGGAAGAGGAGCCAAGAAAAATGGGTATGCCTAATTTGCTTAAGATTTATATACATCTATATCTATATACTATATAAAAAAGGAGGCCACTATTATCGTGGTTTTAACACGACTCATTGTAAAAGCGACACTTCGCTCATTGTGGCTCAATGTGATTTTTCTCCTAATATTTATATTGATATAAATACATATGTATGTGATACAAATATATATAGATTACTATACTTTGTTTTTGGTTCATTTTATTTGTCGTGTTCATGTATTTGACATAAATATATTTTGTTTTTGGTTCAATGTATTAATTTTGTATCTGTATTTGATGTAAATACACTTTGTTTTTGGTTCATTAGATATGTTTTTGTTCATGTTTTTAATATAACTTAACTATCGCTAAGGTTGTGACATGTGGCTCATTATGGTAGCGACACATGGTTCATTTTGAAATGTATATGAATTTAACATGGTTTTTGATAAAACTCTATTCATACAAAAATTTTGTATAAAAAAATCCGCTAGAATGATAAGCTAAAAGGGTGGGTGTTCTGGTTTGAATTGAAAGGGCCATAAATAATCACATCATTCTGTATGGAACTTCTGTACCGATATTCTTTATTTAGAGCATTAGTCATTTGATATCTAATTGATTATCTTAATTTTTTAAATTATTATATTTATTATATTTATTATATTTTATACATTTATTTTTATATAAACGAAGAAATCTTAATACCACTATATAATATATTTACTTAATTCTTTTCTTTTTTGTTGGTACATTGGAGGGCTAAGGCCTTCGGGTTGGGGGAGGGGGAGGTGAGGGGAGTCGAATCAATGACCTCATCGTATGGGTGGGAGCGCCACTACAAATGGGCTAACCAACTCTTGATATATTTACTACTAATGAAAAGTAACTCCATAATCCCCTAAAAATTTTCAATTATAAAAATAAAGAATTTAATGAAAACATTATATCTCATTTCTCTATATAAAAGAACTACAAGAAAGTTAATAGACCTATAAACAAAAAAATCTCATGCATTGCATGGCCTAAAACTAGACATATGAATATATATAAGTGCGTATGTATTATTTGCTTACTGCATTGTGGAGTTTCTGCTTCAAAACCTTCTGTTGTGATAGTATAGTTTCATAACAACTTTGATTTGTTCAGTCTTCATGATGAAATATTGAAGAATGGCCAACTGGTACTTTGTTTCTGACATTCTTGTTTTCTTTGGAATATTTTAAGTGTGGTCATCTTGTGCTTCAATTTGGTTAATATTTATTGGCAGAGCTTGACATTTCTGGGAGGGCTGTTAAATAGAATTGCAGAGAATGATCTCTTCGATTGGTTGGGTCGCTCAAAGCTGATTAATTGCATATGCAATTTCATATTACTCAGACCTCACATTGGACAGGTGACTGTTGTAACAAAGATTCTTGCCTTAAAACACATAACACGCATGCTCTAATGGGGAGTTTTTGGGTCCTTTTTCTAGTTTCTCTTGCATTTTTAATTCATAGTCAGAACCTCCTTTTGTTATTTTATGATTTGATTATAATTTCCAGAGTTAGAAGGGAGGGAAGATTTTGTTTCCCTTCATGTTTGTTTGGCTTTTTTTCGGTTACACCCTGATTCCTGATCTCATATGTTTTTCTATCAATGTAACCTGGCTCCTGTGGTGTACCCATAAATAGACCATGATTGAAAAGCTGCTCATGATGCTCCATGATCCTGATTACCGAGTTAGGTTCTCCTTGGCAAGACGGATTGGCATTCTTTTCCAAACTTGGGATGGCCATAATGAACTCTTCCAGGATATATGGTGGGTATTGATAATCTGTATTTTCCCAGTTTGTATTATTAATTCTGTTGGGAAACTTTTTGCCTATGGGGTGCCAGTTTTGTTGCTATTTTCAATTTTTTTTGGTAATTTCTTTTGCTTTTGTTCTCGGTCTGTCTTGGTGCTTTTTTTTGTCTCCATATTTGATTGGAATATTAGTAGCTCTTTTTTACATTATTTTCTTTGTAAGTGTATTTATTTTAAGTTGGATTTATCCTGCTTTTGGCTAACTGTTTGTGTTTAGTTTGTAAAATTCACAATGTGATAACTTATGTCAGTAGAATAAATCATTGTATCATATAGTATTTGTTTTTATATGAGTCTTATGTTCATTAACTTTCTAATCAGCATTACCAACGGCATCACGCAATATCTGTCTCTCTAAAGTGCTTTTCCATCTCTACTCTTCCTTTCTCTAAAAATTCGTCTCTGAAGAACTTATTTGGAGTTGTATAGCAATGGGGGTTGTCGGGTTAGGTTTTTGGAGAGAGAGATACAGGGAATATATATGTATATATGTTATATATATATATATAAGTGTATGATGAAATTGATTAAATAAGATCTGTTAAGGGGCCTTTTGGGTCTATGACTTGGATTTTAGAACTGATATGCATTGATAATTTCTAAAAAATTGGTCCAGAGAAAGGAGGTTTGGGTTAAAATCAATCAAAGAAAATGCCCTCCCTCCCTCCCTCCCTCGCCCTATGTCTATATATGTATATAGACATTTCATCTGACAGTGGCTGATTACGGAGGCTTGGGGTGATGGGAGGTTGGAGGTGGTGCTTGGAGGAGTGAGGCAATGTTGTTAAGTTGATGACAATGGTGGTTGTGGAAGTTTGTGAGGGAGTAAGGTGGCGGTGGTTGGTTTGGTGCAGGTGGACAGTGGTGTTTTGGTGATCATTGATGGTGAAATAGTGGTTTGGTTGGTGGAGGGATGTGTTTTGTTGTTTTAGTCATTTGGTGTTGGCTGGCGACGGAAGAGCAGTAGTGGTTGTTGGCCCAAAAGGCAACCCGAGAGGGGGGGAGGGGGGTGAATTGGGTTTTTAAAACTAATTGCAATCAAGATAAATTAAAACTAATTTAATGAATGTAACAGTAACTCAAGTGTATGCAATGCAATACAATCAAGCAAGAAATGAAAGCAAAGTACAAAAAGAGATACCAAGAATTACCGAGGTTCAACCACAACTTGTGGTCTACGTCCTCACCCCAAAATTCTCTTGAAGTCTTCTTCCACTATGCAATATCCAATTAAAACGTAGAGGTTAGTTGAAGTGCCTAGTTCACTCTCCTTAAAGCTTACACCCAAGTTTCAATGCTACAAGAGTTTTGTCTAAGCTCTTTCAAACTTACAAGTGTTTTTTTTTTTTTTACTAGAGAACACTCAAATTCTAACTCACAAGTGTAAAATGAGATATACAAATGAAATACATACTCTCTTGAAGAGTAGATAGGAATTGAATAACTCACTAAATGCTAACTCTTGAAGACAAAGAGAATTTTTAGTGAATGTAAGGAATTGTCAGTTCTTAATGATCAAATGATGGAATAATCTTGTATCTCTTGTCCATAAATGCATTTGAAGGTTTGTATATAAAATCTTGAATTGATTTCACCTGTTGGAGGTAGTTAAGGGCTTATTTAATGCGAGTTCAGACCTTGATAACGTTTAAAAATATAGCCGTTAGTCCTTATGTGTCGACACCTGACTTAATGTGCCAACACATCAAGTCTGCATTATCCAGTATTTGTTCTCTGTCTTTATGTGTCGATACATCAAACCCATGTGTCGACACTTGATCATTCATTCTTCAAGTGTTGGCCTCTGTCCTCATGTGTCGACACATCAAATTCATGTGTCGACACATCACCCAGAAATTTTTTTTCATGTTTTCCTTGATCAAGCTTAGCTTTAAAAATACTTTATCTTTAAGGAATCTTCTCTTTGAGGTATAGTGATTTTCAAAACATTCAATCCAATGTGGTTATTCAAGAAAGTCTTCAATTCAATTTGGGTTGGATTCAATTTGATTTCTTCAAAAACTGTTCTTGGATTCTTCATAAAGTCTTTGCAAACGTGATGAATTCTCCTTTTGAACACCTTCAATCTCTTCGAATTCATATCAACTTCATTGAGTCTTTATAGGCTTAATGAATTCTCTTTTTGAGCACCTTTAATCTCTTCGAATTCACATCATTGGTTTGATATTTGAATAGGTGCCATTGGTCTGTTTTGGTGCATTGCTCGATCCCTGAGTTGCCGTGCATTCATTTTGACATTCATTAAACTTTAGGTGTATAATATATTTACTCATTGATCTGCACACTATTTAAATTCATTAGTAAACTAACACAAGATTTAGTTATCATCAAAATCAAGGCGTGAAGTTAACAGTGGTTTATCTTGTTAGTTGTATTATGCACATGTATGTATAGACATAGATCGATTTTGTATAAGTTTACCTATTTGTATAACTCATTTATGTTGGGCGGGGTATTGGGTATGGGTGCAAATTTCCTCCCATGTCCCTTCACATGCTAGACACTTATTACAGGTTTCTGACAAAGGGATGGCATTGCAACTCAATTAAAACTACAGGCTTTTTCTTTGTTCAAATTGAAACTAAAGGGACCAAGGAGAATTCACGTCGTACTATAGGGACCATCTTTGTAATTTTACCTTTTGGGGATGTTTCCAGTTTGAGTCAATAGGATTGGCAATTGAAAAGAACTCGTTGATCCTTACACATGAAATGATTCTTCAAAAAATATTAAGAGCAATATTCTGCGAGGTCAATTGGACATGATAGAAATGGGATTCATCCATCGTCATTTGTTTTCTTCCCTCCACCAATCCACTGCAACCCATACACCCTGCTTGCTATGCCATTTGTTTTAAGATCATTGGCGTATGTCCATGTTCTAATTTTCTTTCAACTCATGGTCTGTCTATGTTAAATGGACTCAAGCAAATGTGTGAAGTATCGGTGTCGGGCATGTGACACTGAGGTAAGTGATAGGGGTATGCGTCTGACATGAGTAATTGTACATGCACATAGCAGGCATGTTTTGTAATTACTTCTCTGACATAGTTGCTTCAAATGAATTAATCGCCAAAGCTTAATTCTCTGTGTTGCATGAAAACACCATTTTGCATTAGAAACTAAAGCGAGAATATCCAGAAATGTATATATTAGTTCTAGTGTCCTTGGACTTGGGAATAAGACAAATTTAACTCTTAAGTAGGCACCAAAACACTCCACTTGTATTTGATTCCATGTGATAAAGTTTTCTGTTGTCCCTGGATCCTGTTCTGCAAAATTTTGTCATTGCTTTGGATTCTCGTACCATTTTGCTTTCTTTGGAACCATGATTGTTGATTGTGTGAATTGCCGAATAAGCTTAGTGAACTTTCTCGTCTTTTGTTATTTTGTGTTGTTATCTGAGAAGTACGACATTTCTACAAATAGATGTCAAACAATGATACTTATTGAACACATCTCGACATGTGTTGACATGCGTCCAACTGTTCTATTATTATTTCTAATATTTTAGAACTGGACAGGCTTCGGAGACTTTGGGAACATACATGTCCATTGCTTAGAACCATATAAAACACATCACAAATTAGAAGAAAAAATCTTGGGAGCCAATGATAAATCGAAATAATGTGAATTTATACTTGTTAATCCCTCCTCCTCCTCCTAGCTTTACGCTTTTTAATTTTAGGAAATCTAAAGCCTAAAGTTTCCAAGTTGTTTGTGAATAGAGTTTTTTGAATAAGTCATTAGGACAATTTGTTTACATTTTTTTTTGTGAAATATAATATGTGAGAATATTTCTTATTATTTTGATGTATTAAAATTTTTGTAAGGTAAAGATGAGGAAGTTATTATTCAGTATGCCCATATCATGTTGTATCCATGTCCCATGTCTGTATCCTTGTTTCTTAAGGCTGTTATTGTTGAGCCGTGTCATATATTATCATTGGTGATCCTAGTTGCTTATTGGGCTTTCATGTTGGGTTTGGCTTGCACTTGAAGATGAGGAATTCTTGGGTTGAGAGCAAGAATTGAAACTACCTCAGAACAAAGGAAAGGTGGAAGAACCATCACTCTTCCTAAAAGTCGGTAGAAATCTCATTGGTATACTAAATTTTGTCTAAATAATTGAGTTCAATTATCCTTCATGTTCCCCAAAACTTTGCTCTTCTGAGTTGGATGATATAATGCACATGAGTCTGCGTTTAAACTCCATGTCAAAGCTGCTTGCTAAGTCCAATTTTCCAAGTTTAAATGTTGATATGGCCCAGAATTCTGCTCCAGCCATCCTGAGTACAGAATTGTTTCCTTTGACTTACAAACTGTCGAAGCATTTGTTTGCTCTTTATAATGGGCTATTAGTGATAACAAGTTTCAGCTTTTTTAAGAGAATACATTACTGCCGGTCCTGAGAAGAGGAAAATAATATTACCGTCGTGATCTCTGATGATGCCAACAATTTGCAACTGTCTTGAATTCCCGAGTGAGCACAGTTCTAAATGAAACTTCAATCTTTCTTTGTGGGGAGGGTGTCTAGATGGATTGGATGTGGAATAATGAGCACTAGAAAAATAAACTGCGGTCAATTACATAACTTGGCCTAGAAAGTTTGCTCTTGTCATGGCTTCCATTGAAAGATCTTGCACACCTTTCCACTTCACAAAAAGCTAACTAAAGTGCCATGCTAACTTGTCAATTTGGGATCCTGAAAATGTGGCAATAAATAAGTAGATGGCTCATCATAATGCTACTATAGGAGATCTTCTGATGCTTTGTTAGATTTTATAGGAGATCTTCATTTATAATGGGGGTATTAGGTTTTTGGGTATACATCTTGTGTGCTTAGGTATCTCCTTTTCATGGTGTTTGGTTCAATAGTTATTCTTACTTCTGTGAAAAAAAATCATCATGGTACTATGTTCCATAGAACACAAATATCAGGATATAGCTCTTTTCCAGGCTTCCGCTCTTCAAGGTTTTTGTTGGTTTTAATTTTCTTAACTACTGATCAATCTATATCTTTAACCTCAAGATACTTTAGCCATCCATAGCCTCCCTCCCTCCCTCTCTCTTGTCCTTCTGTTTTTGGTGATATATAAGACAGGCTCACCCAGGTTCATACCGAGACTTGAACCCTGCATCTTTCCCTTTCGGGGTGGTAGAAGGCGCCACTCAAGCTAATAGTTGATGGTAGACTTCTAAATCTTTGTTGCCGGAGAGGAAAAAAGGCACCATGCTCAATTAGGGTTATTCATCTAGTTGCTTACTCCAAATATCATTGTACTTGAGGAATTTGTCTTCGTAGGTTTAAAGCTATTTAAACTACCGTGCTACCGTTCTTTGTTCTTGTTTGTTTCTAGTTAAATTTGAGATGTATAAAGTGGAGAAGTGCTGGAGTGTTAGGATGAAATCCCAATGAACATGTGCTTGCTATTGTTATATCTTTGGCATCCTTCCAAAAAAGATAAAGGTGGGCTGAACTAATACTCCGACCTATTATCTGTTCTCTTTTGTTGTTTTCCTCTACAGATTTTTAACTCTTTCGTAAATGCTGTAGGCTTACACTCCTAAATTACCTCGACTAAATAATGCTCAACAATACAATGCTTAGAAAACTGTAATTGACTTATAATTTGTTAACGTTAGAATCTAATTTTTAACTTTCGATAATGAACTGCAATTTTTGGCCTTGTCTGCTTTTAGAATCTTCTGTTTATGCAAGGAGGTTGAAACAAGGAAAACATGCAAATAGTGAATGCATTCTTCCTGATGCTGAAACCTTCTGGCTTGAGAATTGTTCCCTCCCTCTATTGTGTGCTTGTGATAGATATATATTTTGCAAATATCTTTCTGTGTTTTGATTCCTGAAATGCGTTGCTTAAATAGTTTTTCTATAACCATTATTCCAGCTCAAATTTTGGTGCAAAGTTGGTGGTTTCCTCGAAAGAAAAAGTTGTAACTGCAAAAGAGGTCTTAGCCGCTGGCCCGCAACCTCGTCCAACATTGGAAACCATTATTATCACTCTTATGCACCTTGCATTGTTCAGCGAGAAAATAGAGCTGGAGGTATTTTATGACCTCTCTCTCTCTCTGTGAATTTTGCTTTCTTTAGATTTACTTAAAGCAAGAAATTGATCATCTTTGTGAAAAGTAACAAACAAGACCACCGGGGGCGGAAGAGGAAAGAAAGTGGAACAATATGGAAATTGAACTACATGACACAAAGCCTGTAACTTTATTGGATTCTTGGATTATTTTGCATTGTTTTTCTCTTTGATGAGCAGTGGACTATTGGTTTCTAGGTGTGAGGAAACCATGGCTGGCTTATGTGCAAAACTTACTCTTTTGGAGTCAATTTGACCTCTTTGATAAACAAAAAGGGAAAATTATTCTTGAAGTTTGTGAGGTTCCTATGAAATGCTGGGAGCCAACCCAAACATTAATAAATTGCGCTACTACTTTCGTCATGTTTGTTGAAATTAATGGTTACCAACCTCACTCTAGTTCAACGCCTGTGGAAAAGATTATCTAGCTTCCAAACAAGTGGAACCATTTTAATCCAATGTACACGACTTATTAATATTCCGTTTGGGAATTTTGAAGAAGTCGGATAAAGTGCTTAGGTGTAATTCTCATGCTTTATTTTCTGCCACTCCCTATATTTTATTTTTAGTATAATTGTTTTCACACGTTTTAGTTTTACCATTTCATGCTTTATCTTTAACTTCTTTGCTTACGCATTCCTATCTTCAAAACTTTCCATAGCAATTAATCACATATTTTGCATTTTAATTAGTGCAAGTAATATGAAACTCTGTGGTTAAATATTTTCAATCAAATTTTTGTAAGAAAATAATTATAATCTTTACAATGGGAACCAGCCTTTGAACTTCCAGTTAAACAGCTTTAACCGTGAGGAATGGTCAAACATGTACATTAAGTTTTCACACCCTCCTATAGGTGCAATGTTTTGTGTGGAGATATAGAAAAGTAGACATAATAAACAGGTAGAAACATGTACACAAAACAAAATGCGTGGATGAATGTAATGGGCAAAGAAATATGCAAAGAGAAATTTGAACCAAACCATTTAGAATTGAAGATTCTCTAACATTTCAGACAACTAATTGCTCCAATAGCTTGAGCTGGTAGGGAATGGGTCTAACAATATATATCTAAGAAGCACGGGCATGTCGAAGAAGGTGCCGTATCATATCGGACATGACACTCGGACACTGCTGCGATATGTTTCGGACACCTTTCCAAACATGTTTCATTATTTTTGAATTTTTTGCTAGAACTAGACATGCTTCAGTCACCTAAAGGACACATGCATCGCGTAAACATATGAGACATGCTGCAAGTTTGGAAAAAATAGCTTGAGATCCACTTGTAAAATAAAACAATGTGGATATATACTGAATTTGACGTTTAAGCTATGAAATTCATTGTTTTTATTATCTTGCAATCTTTCCATTATATTTTAGTAAAATATTCAGGTATATGACACGTACAAAATATTTAATATACAATTTTTCTGTGTTCCCATCGTGTTATGTCAAGAATTTTTTTAAAAATTGCCATGTCAGTGTTTTCGGGTCTGTGTCCATGCTTCGTAGATGTATATTAAGGTCTTGGACTTTGTAATTGCAAGTGAGGGTGGGCTTTGGCATAGTAATAAGATTACTCCATTGTGTCCTAGTTGTCATGGGTTCGAAACATGAAAACCTCCTCTCCGCATGCAGGGGTTGTTTTGCCTGCTTATTGGCTTAAGGCCTTTTATGGCATACATTTGCTTTTTGGCTTTCCGGGAAATTTTGAGTCTTTTTTTGCTTTGTTGTATGTTATATGTGATCTTCATTTAGAGAGGGCGTTAAGGGATTCGTTTTGTATACTTTGTGTTCGAAGGCGACAACCCTTTTGGTGTTCTTGGTTCAATAAATCACTCTTACTTCTCAAAAAAATAAAAAATAAAAACCTGTCCGCACATGGGGGTAAGGCTGCATAGATCTAACCCTTCCCAGATAACACAGTAGCGGGAGTCTCATGCATTGGGCTGCCCTTTTACTCATAAGTGCAAGTACTTTCCTTGCTTCTGCCCTGATCTTGCTTTAGCACGTGTTCTTGTGCATTTTTTTCTTTCAATAATGGGTTCTATTCCTTTCGTATCCTTAATTTGGTCCACATGTTGATAGGACCCAAATTATGTCATCTGTCAGCAACTGTGGGATTTGAACCACATTGCCTATCTCAGATATATGTACCCACACACTGTTGTTTTTAAAATTTTTTCCCATGGTGTTGTACTCCTTTTTGATCTCTTTGTTTGAAAAATTGTAAAATTTGGCTGGTTAAATTTGTCTAGCCCTTCCGTTGTACTTCTTTTGCTGTTCAGACTTGACTGTTGTTAATCAGTGAAAGTGGCCCATTGGGGCTTGTCTTTACGATATTATATAACTTATTTCACTTGTTTATTTTTTCTCGAGTTTTAATTGATACGTGAAAATGTTGTATGCTTATTTTCTCATGCTGATTTCTGATGGCACATGCAGGCTGTTTTTATGATGTGTGTGATTTCTGCAATAGATCCTTCTCAGAGGTACTATATATCACCTGGTTCTGCCGTTGTTCCGAGTAGACATATGTTATTGGTAAAAGATAGCTCTTTTTCTTCTCCAGGGAATTGGTCATTGCATCACTTGATAATTTATCAAGAGAGCTCCAGTATACAACTAGGTCAAAGGTGACAGCTGCATTTGTTTCTCTCCTTTCAATGCTTTGATCTTTGTGAATAAAATGGCTCTGCTGTGTTTGGAAGGGCTGTCAGCATATCATCCTGAATTGCATTCAGCTGACTGTGGTCCTTGTCAAATTACTTGAACTTTCATTGGCTTTGAGTTTCTCAAAATCCTTCTAGGTTGACTTTCTTTATTTTTGCAGTACTTGGAGGAACTTATGGGATCAATTCTCTTTTGTTGGGTTGCTTGTGGCGTAAGCTTAGTGTCACTTGTTGAGGTAATGTAGTTATACCTTATCCTCTAGGGATATTATGATTATGACAGGAAGGTCTAGACAGCCAACTATGATAGGTAATCTTCTTGTTGTTCTTTGAACTTATCCAAAAAAATCTTCTTGTTGTTCTTTGCAGATAAGGGATCTCTTTGTTTCAAATATGGAGCCTAGTAATTTCATGCAGTATTGCTGCCATTGGCTTCTTCCAGCTTTAGTTTTGCATGGGGAGACTTCCAACCTAAACTGGGTTGCTAAGGTGGGCACTGCTACCTTCTCTATGTTTCTTCTCTAATAAGGGGTGGTAAAAATTGCATTGAACTTCTACTAGTTGTACTTGACTCAGTTATGTAGAGGTTTCTGTTTTTGTTTGTGTTACTATTTGGAGTAGATAGAGAAAGCTTTGATATTATTAGTTTCTTTGACTTACCTGTATGGTCCAGCAACCAGCTGAACCTGAAGTAACAAAATATTTCACTGATAATTGGTCGACTAGTTCGTTGTATATTCATTTCCCCTATTTAACATGAGGATAGGATTTCGTATTGAGGTCCCTATTACTTAGCTTACCTAGTAACTGTTATTTGTTATTTTATAAGCATTGTTGCCTTGCTTGATTGTTAACTTATAAATAACCACCTATTTGCTTTCAGGTGGCCGGTCAACATGTGGCACTTCTGGTTAAAAATAACTTTGTGCCAATCTTTTCTATTTGCATGGCATTGCATTGCAGTAAGAAGCCCAGATATGAAGATGGAGCAGTAGTACTTCAGAGTTCAATTTTGAGTATTGCCGAAATATCTGAAAATGAAAGAGACAAACTCATAAAGAAACATATGGTTTGCTCCTCTATTTACCTAAGTTTAATATTACAGATTTAGTTTTATGATGAATTCTATTGCATTAATTGTCAGCAGGTTTTTATGCTTTGCCTCTTTTATCGTATTTTGAAAATGAACCATCCTTGTTGGAGGCGGCGTGTTTATGCTTGTATACGCTGAACGACCAAACATGTTCACATATGAAATATTGATTTTTTGACCATGCATTAATGACGCAGAATGGAACCGTGAATAAGAGATATGACAGATGTCAATAACCCAATATAACTTGGCGCACCAAGAACAAGAGTAAACACTCCAGATTTGAAATATTAATTGATCAAAAGTTGTCCATTACAGTGAAAGAGAGCCTCTATATATAGGCTGAAGAGGAGTGGTGAACAAGTAATACTAGTGTGGTGAAAGAGGATTGATGAACAAGTAAAAGTGGAGTGGTGAACAAGTAAGACTAGATAGGAAACTAAAACACACAAGGAAACTAGCTAACTAGGAACTATAGACTTAGGAAACTATTTAACTACCAAGCTGTTCTATAGGAGACCATAGAACTATGGTACGCAGCTTAGCGTACCCGCATCCTGCCAAGCTGTTCCATGAATTTTTCTGCAACTTGTTCTACATCAATTAAACAGCAGTACCTTGCTCTGGCAATAGCTAGATATGCGCTGGCAGTAGGGCTGCCCTGAAGATATCCATACTTGGGGCTTCTATAAAATGTTAATATTAATTTCTTGAACATGCATGACGTGGTAAGTTTATTGATTTGGTACTGAAGGTTGGGAAAACATATAAATATACTGTCAATTGAATCAGGTTTAGTGCATGAGCAAAGAGTCTAGTGCATGAGCAAAGAGTCTTTGTTAGGACCTTTAGTGTATTGGCAAATTCTGTGATAAAAAACATTGTATTATCAGTTCTCTTGATCTTTCATGTAAATGAGGTTAAAGGGTTTGAGTCATACTGAGTTCACATAATTTTGATGAGCTTCGGATCTTGATGTATCAAGACAGGAATTTAGTCTTGGTGGTGCATCAAGACAGGAATTCGTGGCTTGGTGTTCATCGTGGTCTAAGCACATGAATCGCAGTGTACGAGATGACCTAAATTCTTGATGTTCGGATTGGAACGGTTGTAAGTTGTATATTGTTAACTGTTCGTTGATTGTTAGTGCTTGGAGTTTGGACTGGAGGTCAGTCCCGTGGGTTTACCTGTGTTGGGTTTCCACATTAATTTTGCGTGTTCATTGTGTGATTGTTTAGGATTGTGATATTTTATTGTGTGGTTGCACTAAGATACTCATTGGATTAACAATTAACCCCACTGCAAGTGATTATAAAACCTAGTATGGGAAATTTCAGTCTTTATTTGCTTTGCTATATTATATGGTGAGATTGTTCTATATGAGGAATGTCTTTATTTCTTATTCATCAATTGATCTCTTTTTGTTTCATTGCCTCTCCTTAGTAAAATTCATTAGATGTTTAAGTGTTTCCTGGTTGCTTAACGTCTCAGAGTGTTGAAAGCAGCTGGCTTCTTGTTCGCTGATCTTATTTGTCCATCATTATGATAGGCATGTGTCTGTCAAACATCTTCTAATTTCTGGGTGACTTTCTAATCAATTATTTTTGTTTTTTTCTTCATCTTATTTTATTTATTCGTTTAATTTTTTTCCTTTTTTGCTGATTACACTTGGATAGCTTGATTATTTTCATGAGGGAATACAAGAATTACATTCAATAGGTTTAAATTTAATTAGAGGTTTTCCAATTTCTTATGCTGTCATATTTTGAATCTTATATAGTTTTATCCTTGCTGGCCCTTCCTGGTTCTTTAAGCTCCTTTAAATTGCATTGCTTAGCTGCTTTTCATATTTAAACTCCTTTTACGGATGCATGCAATCCCAACATTTCCGTTTTGTTGTGCCAAAATTCCTTTTTTGGATGATATTAGTCATATTCTAATTCAAAAATGATGATTTTTCTTTATTCTTTAGCATTTTTGTACTATGAGCATGTCCAGTTTCAAGTATTTTATTTATTTTTGATAAGTAACTGTAAAGAAATATATTAATCAAAAGGCCCCAATGAGGTGCCACCCGCATGGACAATGATCAAAAGCCATAGTAAAGAACTATAGAATCTATACATCCAACTACTTAAAGGACTCCAGAAAATCCAAAAATTGAGTCAATGACGGGTCTCAAATGCCTAAGAGTAGGAACTTCCACCCCATCATAAGATTATTGGTATGTTCCCCCCATATTAACCACGTCAAAGCCAAAGGCACCAAAAGCCAAGCCTCTCTCCTTTTTCGCACTCTAGCCCTCTCGAAGAATGAATGAGCTCCGCCACATTCCTCAGGAACACTCAAAACAATGCTGAACATGCAAACTGCCAAAGATAGAAGTCGCTAGCTATTGCACACTGATGAGATGAATGACCGACGCCGCCTCCAGTCTTAGATATTTTCATCTTAAATTGTCAGAAAACACTCCTAAAGTGATTTTGTGCTTAAATTTTTTGGGCAACATCCCATTCACCCTCTCTCTCTGCCCACAGCCAGAGGCACACATATCTACGGATGCTTGAACCAAGATAGTGAGGATAGGTGTCTCTTGGACATCTTTGGCCATGAATAATTCTTTTCTTACAGTCTCATAAATCAATTAAATCGCACTCCATGTATTCTTAACCTGTGCATCTTAGGACACTGTTCTTTGCAATGTTTGATTTATCAAACCAAAAAAAAAAAAAAAAAGTGTACTCTGTGGTGTTGTTGCCTTATTTGAATTAATATTTATCCTACACCACTTACTGTATGCAATAGAATAAGGTTCATACATTCAAATGAAAGGATCATGGAACAGCTTTTTTTTTTTTTTTCCTACCCTTAAAGTCTAAAATATTCTTCTCAAAGTACCATGCATGTTGTGTAAGTAGCATCCTTGTGTTGCTTTTCAGGATTTTGTACATATTGCGCAAAGGTGCTGCAGCCTTCATTCTCCCACAGCTCTGTTACCTGCTCCTGAACTATTGTTGAAGGCTGAGTTAGGCTTGAATTTGATCACTGTTCAATCAGGATTCTGACTGATTTGGTTTTGGGAGCATAATGGATCCATGAAAGCCTTATCCTTGTTTCCTTTTCTAGACTTTTCAGTGTTTTGGTAATTAATGAACTAGTGATGGGATCCTTCTCGTTGGTTCAAAGGCATTAAACGTTCAACGACTTATGTGCAACATGACAGCTGCAATGTGAGTTGTGTTAGTTTTGTTGAGGATGGTCCTATGTTACCTGGAACTTAGATCGTTCTTTATGGCATGAGGAATGACTACTGGAACATGGTACACCATGTGTGTTCTAAAATGTGATACGATTGTTAGGCTTGTATATATCACACTGTTAAAATTTCCAGTACTTCCTAACGTGAGATAGATTTTCTTTAAACAGTTCGACCTCTAATAATGGTTTTTGTCATTTCTCAAACTAAGTACGGAAAAACACATTTATAGGAGTGTTATGACTCAAATCTTTTTATACATTTTGTCATGTCAAAAGTCCACTCTCTTTCGATTTAGGGTCATTGTATTTGATTTTTTTTTAATTCTCCTAAGGAAATAAATAGGATAAGATTTTGGGATCACTCAGGATCTCTAAGTTCACAAGGTGTGTCATCTTTCGGAACGTGTGTTCCAAAACGTAAATTGCTAGAGAATTAAATTTTGCTGGTAACATTAGGCTAGTCCATAGATCAGCTCAGACTTTGAGAGAAGCTGACTCACCTTTTTAATCCTAATTGTGAAAGCATCTTGACTTCCTAGATTGGTTAATTTGGACATTTGTGTATTAGAGCTGTTCTATTCCTGTTTAGGAGCTCCAGAGAGACATACTACCATGTGACTTTTTCCTATTCTTCTTTCTAATTTTTTGAAGTTTGAGCCTATTTATTCTTCTTGGGCTTCTTCTTCTTTATGTTTCATATTACTCTGTTATATTTTTCTCTTTTCGGAGGGTGCTCTCTTCTTTTCGTCCTCTCTCTCTCTCTCTCTCTCTCACACACACACACACACACACACACAAACACACACACACACACACACACACACACTCTCATAGATAAATCTACGGGGCTGAGCAGATTTCGTTTTGAAGAAGCCCTTGAAAACGTGGATTCTAAACCTAGACCCTCATTTCTGCAAAGCTAAAGATTTGGACTTTTATCATAACATAATGTCAGTATTTTGAAATACAAAGTGATCAGACATGCACCGCTCCAAAACTTAATAATCGCTTTCGTAAAAGGAGCAATGCAATAATCGCAACATGGTATTTTTACCATGTGAGAGCTTGACATATATTTTTCAGCCTATTTCCTAACAATTTAAGCTTTTGGGTGATTAATTACCTAGCATAGTATTAAGCTTTAGTTTCAGGAAATCCTAGGTTCTAGTCTCCTCCTATGTGTTTGTTCTGAATTGTGTTTGCTTGAGTGCACTTTATTCCCTTTTTTTTTTTATTGATATGTCGGAAGTAGCTAGTGTGAACTTTATTCTGTGTGTTTGGTCTCTCTGTCAGTTCAGTTTGGGTACGAGTCTGTTTATCAATGTATGGAGGAGGGTTCCAGGTCAGGCAACGTGTGAGAGCTTATTTTACATTGTTGGTCCATTCCATAAGAACTTTTGGGCAATTAGTTAATTAACTTATGTTAGATAATATGATTTCAAGGCTGAGCTGTTGAAGTAGAGCAATAGCGTTCAACTGAAGTGTCATCATTGCTGGTCCAAACCCCTCTCCCCTCACTTTTCCTCATTGTGTTTGCATCTCCTACTTTATCCTTCCATCTTTGTATTTTTCTCCTTCATTTTAACCCTAAACCGACGCTGAATCATCAGACAAGTTTTCGGAAATATTGGATTGGTACTCTAGGCCTTTTGATTTAATAGCAAACACTCATGGTATCTGCATTTTTTTGTTTACAAAAAGATAGTTGAAGCCGTCCCTTATTTGTCCTCCACTCATTTGAATTACAGGTTTGTGGTTGGTTTAAGTTGTTGACACTATTACGAAGTCTAAATCTCATTCTTGAAGCTATATTTCATCTTCTTTGGATTCAATTTTTGGTAGAAGTCTAGATCTTATTCTTCTAGAGATGTTTCGTCTTCTTTTGGATTCAATTTTTTGGTAATTTTTTATCTGATTAGTTATTGGGAGTAGTTTCCATTGCATGGTTTGTTCTAGGGTTTCAATGCAGAGAATGTTCCTTTGTATTGGTTTTCCGTTGCCGCCTTCAATAGGCAGTGCCTTTTTTGGGTATGCTACGATTGTGACTCGCTGTTGAATTACTCTGTTGAACTATATTTTGGGTCATTTCATGTCAGATGTATCAGTAGATTGAAGTTTTAGTAATATTAGTTGAGTTATAGTCTTGGTGGTTAGTAATTTGTGATGGATTTTTTTTATATTTTCATTTGAAACATGTCTAATGCTATTTAAGTATACTGGTAAAGTTGTAGTTTGCACTTGTGCTTCTCTTGTTAGGAGTTCTGGCTGGGAAAGTGGTACAAAAGGCTCGCTTGTTTTCAATTGATATTTTCTTAATGCAAATTGCAACTTGATGGTTCAATTTGTTCTTGTTGGAACAAGCTGTGAAGGTGTTTTTAGGAGCCCAGAAAATGTTACAGTTCATTTTGACTGATAGTCCCTGTAAAGATGAAAAGTAAGCTGATAAATGGAAGGCCTGTAATTGTATGATAATGATATGGATGGGAACATGGGGAACCTAGTGTAAGTATAGATTAATGTTTTTGAATACTGCTTGGGAGATTCTGGATGCAGTTCATGAAATATATTCAATGCACAGAAATGTTTCTCCATGTGTTTGAACTGTTTATAATTTGTTGTATATCAGATGTGAACTCTATAGACTATGGGTTGTTAGTTTAATGTGTTTGAGGCAAGGAACAAAATTTCCATTTATTTCCACCGAAACGGCCGAAACATTTTTGTTTCCTAAGGGACCGAAACGAAATACTAGTGGAATAACAAAACACTATTATTACAATCAAAATACACTGAAGCATAAAAAAATGCACTAAAACACAATGCTATATACCTAAAGAATAAGTTGTATTAACCCGAATTTAAAATTTTTATAAAAGGTGTACAATTTTTGTGCAAAAGATTGTATTTTGCTATTTTAATATTTGTCAGTTTTGAAATGTTTCCGAAACATTCCGAAACATTTCCGAAATGTTTCCGAAACGTTTCCGTTTCCGAGCCAACCGAAACGATCCTTCGAAACGAAATTTTGATCCTTGGTTTGAGGTGATTTCTGATGAGTTGAATTGTCATTTCATGGATTTAGGGGGTAGAGTTGATAATTTTGATGATTGTAGAGGTTGTTATGATGGAAGAGAAGATTGTAAAAGAGAGGTTTGCTAGTGTATTTTTTGGGAGATCTGTGGTCATATCCTTGGCAGGAGGTTTGCTAGTGTAAAAGAGAGGTTTACTGAACTATGGGTTAAGCGGAAAATTAGGTTGTATATTAGTGTTTGACAACTTCATCTCACAAGTAGATTGTTGACAGTCCCACATCTGAAGTTAGTTTTTCACCTGGTGATATTCTCTTTCTTCTGAAACCAGCGCTCAAATGCCTAGTACAGAAGGCACAGCTGATCTCTACATATGGTCTTGCTACTTTTTCTCATGGCTTAGCCTTTTCTTGACTGATTCACCTTTGCATACAAATGCTAATGCTGCATGGTTGTTCGTGTTTGTCCATTCTCTCACAGTTGCTCTCCTTTTGTTGTTGTTCTCTCTCTCTCTCTCTCTCTCTCTCTCGGGCGCGCGCGCGCTTACGTTTCCATAAAAAAAGAAAAGATTATCATGTTATGACAAATACCAAAAGTTTTGAGTTCATGTGGATGGAATTGTTAGATTTGGTTCATTCTTTTTCTTTGCTTAAATTGGGATTATAACTTGTTAATGCTTCTTTCATTTATTTTTATTTTCTATCAATTTCGATAACATGAAGTGAAGCAAATTGTCCTTCCTGTTCCCTTAAATTTTATTATGCCGTTCCTTTGTTTGCAGGTATCTATTGTCAGCCACATTTTGTGTCTAGCTTCTTATACATCAGATCCTGTGCTTCCTTTCTTTTCCAGAGATACACTTGTATATGCAATTCGAACCGTTGTTGATGGATTCTTGGACATGTGAAATACCGTTTTTGTACCCTTTTGATTTGGATTGTGTTGGGATGAAGTTGCTTTGAGTCTTAAGTGCCTTCTTACTGTATTTTTGTAGGGAGGATTGTCCGAAAAGTTTCGGAGTTGTTGACAAGATTAACATCTTCCGCCCAGATAGAGTTTTTATGGTGATGATTTAGTCCCTGTATTATACATGTTTGATATTATTTGAGTGTTTTTTCTCTATTAACCTTCTTGTCTTTATTTATTTCATATCGAGTCATCTAATAGAGAGGCTAACATGGGTTATGTATTTTCTCAAAGTATCTTCTGTCATGTTTGTGCAGTTCATAGTTGAAATGCATTACAAAGTTACAGCAGCAGTTCATCATAGGCACAAATGTCATCGGTTGGCTGGAATTGAGGCGCTTATTAATATTCTTGGGCATAGAGCTGCACTTTCGAGCACTTTTAAGTGAGTTTACTCCTATTGGCTGTCGATTTAGTTAATTGTAATTAATTGGGCTTTCAATCTTCTATGATCATGGATATGGTTAACCTGAGCAGGCAACTCTGTATGCAGTGGGCAACTTCTATATTGCTTTGTGTTTAGAATGATCTTATCAAGTTTTAAGAGCTGCCAAGATGACCTAGCAAGAAAAGAAGGAAAAAGAAAAGAGCCATTGTAAAATCCCAAAATTTTGAATTATTATTATTATTTCTATATGTCTCTCACCTTTAAATTTATTAGTGTAGGTTTATTTTAGTGGGTCTGTTGACTTAGTAGTTGGTTGTGCAGTTGGTGAGGAGTGTATTTTTTAAATAATTAACTCTTGCTTGAATTTTGTAATTTTGAGTTAATAGATACTCTGTGAAAATAATGTGAAAAGTTTGATATGTAATATTAATGAAGGAATTAAGGTAATTATGGACTTTATTTAAATTGTGCATTAGTTATTTTTGAAAACAATTGGAAATATTGTTTTATTTTGTTAAAATTATTCTATTTTGATTAAAATCACCCCTGGAATTTGCGGCGTGACAGCCATCAATGTGGGACTTCTAAGAAGCAATATTAAGTAGGTCTATAGATTGCTTATGCTGTTTTGAAGGAAGCGGGAACGGGATGGTTGGTTCATAACTTCGTATTTATCTTGAGATAGAATTGGTTTTGCTCCATTTTGAGATGCTTGTGGCGTAAGGTTCCATCTTGTTCCCCTTAGTAAGGACCACTTAGGCAAAGGTGCTAATATACCAAGCCCTCATAAATTTGTGATGTAGATCATGTGACCAAGAAAAAGTGAGTATCTGGAATTTTCTGCGGAGTATGTTTAGTGCTTCATCTAATGAAGTTTATTTTGAATTTTGTTTTGTTTTAATATGCTGCTGTTACAAATTTATCTATGTTTTAATGCATTTTACGGGTCGAGGGTATTTTTTGAATTTGTTTGAATAGGTCCCCGTTTTAGTCCATGGGTTGTGTTATGGATCATTTTTTGTTACTGGGTCTTATTTGGAATCTTTAGGGAATGTAAACTAGCTTTATTGGTGAAAATTTTTGAGTTGCCTGTTTTGAAGTCTCCGTCCCTGTAGATTTGGGTAACATATCAATGTGTATGTATTATTTCTATTCGATGTAGTTTAACTTCTTCAGAATTTGAGCTTTTTATTTTTATTTTTGTGATTTTTCTTAACCCATGTGAGGTGAAGCCAGTCTCCTTCCTGTCTTCTCCTCCTCCTCCTCTTTCTCAAATCAGCCCAGTCACTATTCTCCTCACCTCTTCTTCTCCTCTTTTATTTTTTTTGTTTGTGATTTTGCTTAGCCCATATGAAGTGAAACCAGTCTCCTTCCTGTCTTCTCCTCATTGTCCTCTTTCTCAAATCAGCAAGGTCACTATTACTACTGCATGGTTCGCAGTTCCCCAATCATCCCCAACACCTTACACAGTGAAGCTAAATTCATCCATAATCCTTTACCTTATCTTTTGGCCTTCAATCTAACACCTAAATCTATAAAATAGTAGCTTCAAATGAATTCCAGCAATTAATTTCCGAAAATCCAACAACGTGTTGCTTTGGAAGTTTTCAATTTAAGCTTGTTTGCTTCTAAAAGATTCAAAATTTTCTTCTACCTCTTATGATCCTAAAACTAGAAGTGTCCGCGCTTCTTAGCTTTTACATGACTACTTTTTGCCCTATTCAAATATATGCACCCCTTTGTTTTTCTATTTTGATTTCTTGTTCTTTTCCCCCCAGGGTAGGAATAGGTAGTATTTTCTTGTTACTTCACGAACACACTAGAAGTGCTACACAGTTATCTCATCTCAATTTTTTCATACTCACTAGTTACCAAACTGAAGCGCAAGGTTGCTCAAGCTCCACTCTTTTACAGGGCAAGCTGATAATTTATGGTTGAGCTGGACTCCATCACTATGGAACAAGCTTAACTTGTTTTAAATGATCCGAGGACTAGGGGAACTTCTGCGTCTTGGTGCATAGGCCTACACTTCCAGTGGGAGAACTTATGTGTACCCTTCCTCTTACAGGGCAAGCCAATGAAAAGGGATCCTTTTCATGACAAACAATTTCGAGAAAGTTTGGCAGCTTCACATGGGTGATGGGTGTGTGAGATATAGGTTTAATTGGTGATGTAGAAACAGGACCCTAAAAATGCCCACCTTTGTTTGTAATTGTTCAAGGTAAGGCTCACTATGAGCCATATAGTTTAAATCATTGTACTTATCTCTGTTTGCTTGGTATATTAGATCTTCTTGTATTGCTGTAGTCTGGGTATATTGGAGGATAGCTAGCTGTTTCCAAATGAAGACTTGAGAGTGTATCTTCTCTGGGACTTTTCCCATTTGCTGTCAACAGTCTTTCAGGTTCCTTTCAGTTTTGAGGATATGGTGCTCATGTTCTTACTGAAGCAAATTATTCTGCATTGACTTTCTTGCTAATTAGGATTTCTAGTTTTGTGGGTTGTATCAGTTAAATTTTTGTCTTTGTTGGAATTAGTTTGTGGGGAGTTTGTCCCACATCGGTTATGAAAGGAAACTTGATGTCTCTCCGCTTCTATAAATGAAGGCTTAACCATTGTAATAAAATATTCTCATGAATTAGATTGTAATCTCTTTCTTTGCTTAATAATGCATTGTGATTATATGTGATTCATGTCTTTTTACATGGTATCAGAGCATCCTATGCTCCCCTTCTTTAATTATTTGTACAGTCTTCTAATTTCTCTGTCATGTGCTGTGTGGTTTGGTTTAACAAATGGTGGGTTGTCTCTTCATTTAGGTCAGTCGACTTTAACTACCTGGGCCTCAGTTTATTATAGGACTTTTGGGGGCTCCTTTTTCCTTTCCAGATTGCTTGGGTGAAATTTTGTTGGGTTTGTGCAGTAAGACTTCACCCTTGAGGGAAAATTCTAAAACCTCTCTCTCTATACCACCTTCTAGGACTGAGGTGAGAGAAATGCCTGAGTTTATGAGGTGTGGGTGTTTACTCAGAAATTGTTGTATGATGCAGAGCCTTTTTAAGTTTTTGGCTTCTTTTGGTTCATCTTAGAGAGTATTCGGAAGGATGTTATACGCTTGTCTGGAGAGGGTTACATTTAGTTTGTTTCTGTGCAGAGGGCTAGGATGTGGTTGTGTGTTGCTTAGTAAGGGATTGTGTGATATGGCATGTTTCTTTCTTTTTCCACATTTATGGGTTTCCAGTTTTTCAAAAAGAAAAAGAAAAAGAAAAAGAAAAGGATTTCTGATGTCATGTTTCAGCTATTGTACTTATGGTTCGACTTTACATTGTAAATTCTTTAGTTTTTGCTATTGTTTTTGATTCTTTTTGCTTGAGTTAGTTTTCATGATTCACATGACTATTCTCGTAATGGGATTTCTTAGCTACGGTTTTATGCTTTCTGAACTAATGTTTGACTTCTTATAGTTATCTTTTCAACCTGGTGGGGCAATTTTTTGATTGTCATGCTTTACAAGACCAATGTCGTCGTATCATTTCGGCATTGCTGCAAACATTTAGACTCAACCCATCAAAAGAAACTGCTGGTGTGCTAGGTGAACAGCTTCAGGTCTATATCTTTTGTCATTTTGTAGTATGTTTGAATTATTTTTGTCATGTGCGCTGATGTTTTCTCATAAATTAGCACTGTTGTTGCTGTCCAGTTTTTGGTATCCAAGTTGGTTGCATGCTGCATTCCTTCAGAATCTAACAGTGATCTTTCTGGGACTCAATCATCTCAAGTTGTGTCATTGCTTAATCAGCTTATTGTCGATTCTGACCTATCGCTTTATGACTTCATCAAAGTATGTCTCTTCTTCACCCCAGCTGTAGAGATGAGTCTCTTATGCTTACAATAAAGCGTTTTTTGAGTGCTCGGGAATACTTTGCTTTGTCGTAGGATTTTAATTTCTATGATCACTTTGATTTTAATGAAATCATTGCTCATTTTCTTACATTTGTGGGGCGTTATACGATATCTAACTCGTGCAGAGATGGTCTTTGTCAGGAACTGGAACCTTTCCCTGAAATAGATGTTTTTGATGGGATACGGAAGTTTCACCAGAAATTATGTCAAGACTACTCACCAAAGGAACACATATTAAAGGTTTATGTTGAGAGTTAAACAATGTTTAACAATGTTTGACATGTTGAAATATTTGGTTAGTTTATGGGTTATTGGTCTTATTATACTTACAGTCTCTCTCTCTCTCTCTCTCTCTGTGGATTGCTCAATATGTTCATTTGCAGTTTGTGAAGAGATCTTGCTACCTCCCCCCGAGATTACTTCTATGCAGGTGCTTGCTTTTTTATCTGATCTAGCCATAATCTCTGTTCCAGATTCATTATAATGTTGGAGGTGTTTAGTAAATGATGTGGTAAAGATTGAATGTATTGAAATTATATTGTGCTTTTGTTGTTTGATGTTCAGAAGTCGCTGTGGCTAGCTTAAAAGAATTGGTTTACACCAAAATTTTGTTCAATTATATGGTGCTGAAATTGGACATATTGTGGGGATCAATTTGGTGTATGATCAGGGGCAGGGGGAGGGGGTTCCTGAAATTTTACACATTGTTTTGTTTCACTATATATAAGATATGGTATAGACAGGATCTCGTCTTGCCCCCGTCCTGAAATTATAATGAAAAGACAAGGGGCAATGAATCAATGTTTTGGGGAACTTGTAAAAAACAAAAAAGAGGAGAGGTTAATTTTAAATAGGACCACCTAAAGTACAACTCTTGTCTTTTTCTTTGTGTGCGTGTGCATGCGTGCATGTGTATTTGGCTATAAGAGAAAGTCTGTTACTGGAATACACGCCTCTTGCCTTGTTAAGGACATGGTTTTGAATGCTTCACATGACTAGTTCTGATAAGGTGCTTTCACGACTAGACAAGTGCACTATTGGGCGTCGGATACTAGTTCATAATGGGAAACGGAGAATTTAAAAATTCTTGGAAGAATTACTGAACTAAAGCTCTTCTAAACTAGACTTATCTATGGACAAATTACTATGTTAATATGTCCAGATAGAAGACAATTAATTATCAGATGGAAGATCTTTGTAATTTCTACCCCTATAAATTGTAGGGGATAAAGTGTTAGTGTTGATAGGTTTTGAAAGAATTTGAAAAGAAATGGGGATGAAGTTTAGAAAATGAAAAAGTTTTTCCTTGCTAGGAAAAAGTTGAATGTTAGTAGGAGTATTATCTGGTTATTTTTCCTTAGTGATAATTCTTCTAGATATACCAAGAGTTCTCCCCCTCTGTCTTTTTTTGCACTAAAAGTTTATTGTAATATTCCATCGGTAAGCTAGTGGGTTTGTTAAGACATGACAATTGAAAGATATGTAGTTTCATTTGTTGGAGAGCTTTGATAGGCATTGTTAGGGCTCTTACTTAACAACTTAGCTCAAGTTGGGACCAGGTCTTGTGTTCAACTCTCTCTATATGCATTTGTTCCCCAATTGCATTCTGTTTATTTCTATCTTTGTATGTTGCATCTCCATGTGCAAGACGGGGTTACACATGAGGGATGGTGTTGGAGAGCTTGATATGCATTGTTAGGGCCCTTAAAAAAAATGATTATCTAGAAATGTCTGAAAATCAAAACACAATTCCAAATCTTAGAACTTTTATGAACTTCTGTGACTTGGAAGTTGCTATATTTTACTTGTATGACCCTCTTGTTTTGTGCTTGCAGTCTAAAAGCATTGCAGAAAAAATTAGTCATGGGGAAAATTTTTCAGAGAGAAGACAATGCAGAAGATACTTATGGAGATAAATATTGGGGTCGTGACAATCAGATTGTCCAGGCAGTTTGGACACTAGTCCCCATGTGTGGTTTGGATGATGGAAACAATTTTACGGCATTGGTGTCTGACTTTATATCTAGGGTATAAACATTTTATCCAATTCACAATGTCTTTGTTATTGTTGATTTCCCCTTATTTTGATTTGATTTTGAAATATTTTTATTGTCGTTATTATGCCTGCAGGTTGGTATTGGGGATCCACATAGTGTTGTCTTTCATCTCCCTGGTGAAACTCATGTTTGCCCACCAATTAACCCTGACAGTGCTACAGAAATCTGTTTACGCATGGACACTGGCATATCTGAAGAATTATTGATTTCACTAATGCGACTTTTGAAGAAGTATCTGATGGATGATTCTGTTAAGATAATTGATATCACGTCACAAACTATACGGGTGAGTTCATCATAGTCCATTTGGATTTGCCCATGTATTTCTAATAAGCTTTATTATATTGAACCTTGTTTGTTCTTGCTAGACTCTGCTTCATTGAGTTTAATGCATGCCTATTTTGTTTCGTGTTTAGTTATATTGAAGATAGTACACTATTGGAATAGTTTGCACGTACTGTTTGCCAGCTGTGTTAGTTGTTAAAGAAAACTTCCTTGAAGTATTAATTACAATCCTGGTTTTTGAGACCATGCTTATTACTCATATTTTGTGGGTTTGCTTCATTACATAAAAGTACAACTTTCTGTATTTATTCTGGAGTCTGGTCATCTTTTTGTTTTTGGGTTATTATTGGTAAGAAAATAGTGAAATATTACAGAAAAAATCAATCAAAGCAATATTGGATTGGCATGTATCGTAACACTTGGAGACACAAATATTCAGACGTATAGATACACCCATTATAATGGGTTGTGGTAGATTCAGTGTCAGGGTGATAAAAGAATGTGGATTCAAAAGAAAGTGACAAATGCATATCGAATATCCCAATATTAAGGGAAGATAAATATTTATCTTTTGCATTTAAACATGTACTTATTGATTTTGACTCAAAGTTTATCAGTGGAAACAGCACATCAAATGTGTGCCTAAATTTGAGTTTCATGACGTGCATATGAAAAAGGTCTGAATTGATGGTTTTTAAGTTATTATTTTTTAATAAAATTATTGAAAACGATTATATCCTAGGATAAGAAGTATTTTTGAAAAATGTCTAATGATGCAAAGAATAATAAATGGAAGCAATACCCTTTCAACTTGAAACTGAAAATTTTGATGTTTAATCCACGGTGCAATATTATATTTTCTTGAGAAGAACACTCATGAAAAATTTACCTGAACAAATTTAAGCAAAAGTCAGCTGACTGCTCCCTTTTCTCTATTTTCCCTGTGTATGTACAATATATGTACGTCTATATGCTAATGTTTATGTGTAGACTACTCAACTTAACTCAACAAACCTTAATCTTGATTACTTGGAGTAGGATACATGGATCTCTCTCTCTAGTTGGCCTTATAGCCTCAACTCACATCTGGGAAGTATACCCACATCCAGTGGGCTGAGCTATACCCACATCCGGTGTATGTGTTGGTCTGCATTGCTCATGGCCTGTCTCAAAGTTGGCTAAGGCAAACATTATTGATGGAGGGACTGGTCGAGTTTGTGTACTTTTAAGCCTTAGAACTAGCCCTTCTTAAGGTAACAAACAATCTCTGGAGAAAAAGCGGTGAAAATACTTGTCTGGACAAACTCTTTCTTGTAGATATTAAAGGATCAAGAAATCATAGAAGCTGGGTAGAAGTCTGTAATTGTATTTTCTAGTAAGGTCATAATAGTTTAGCTTGTGTCTTAGAAACTCCTGTGTGTACGGAAGGGCTCCTTGGAAAGGGCTACATGCTCTCTTGAGATTATTTTCCCTTTTGTGACTTGACTTTCATAATGCTAAGCACAATAATTCAGAGGCATTCAGTTACAGACACTTGACTTTGGACATAGTTATGGACTTGAGAAGCACAGAATCTTTATCGTGCTTGTGTTAATGACACTTACAATTTTACTATCTTTTGGAAAGGGCAACATGCTCTCTCGGGATTATTTTCCCTTTTGTGACTTGACTTTCATAATGCTAAGCACAAGGATTCGGAGGCATTTAGTTACAGCAACTTGACTTTTGACATAGTTATGGACTTGAGAAGTACATAATCTTTATCGTGCTTGTGTTAATGACACTTACAATTTTGCCATCTCTTGACTGTTGTTAACTTCAGATTTGTTTTACCTTGGACTTGTGAGGTCAAATGGAGATGATGAAAATCTATAAGGCCCTGTTTGGAACCGGTTCCGATTCCGGTTTTGTTTTCGTTTTTAGTGTTTTCGGAACTAAAAAATTTGAGAATATCTCGTTTTTCTTGTTCTCAGAAACAAAAAAATAAGACCATCGAAAACACCATTATTTTCATATCGTTCTCATTTTTGTATGAAAACGGTTTCGGAAACTCAGAAAACACTTTTTAATGGTTCCCGAAAATGGGCTGTTTTCTGAAATTTTTTTCGAAAACAAGTTCCGGAACCAGCTTACCAAACACGGTTTTAACGAAAGCAGTTTCCGGAACTAATCTGCTAAACGCAGTTCCGTAGAATTTCAAAAAACAAAAACAGAAAACTGAAGTTGAAACCACAACCAAACGGAGCCTAAATCTCTCCAGGAACCAGATTTTCAATGTCCTTCACGTTTTTTTTTAGCATCTTGCTTGTCAGTGCAGTTCTTTTGATAGAATTCATGTAATTTTTCAGCGTTAAACAACTGAATTTATATTTTGTCTTTTTCTATTTGCAATTTGCTTGTGATTCTTGAATACAAGCATAGAGTGTGATTCTTGAATACAAGCATAGAGTTTTTGTGAGAACTTGTTGTTTTGGAACTTACTCAACTCAACAAAGCCTTTTCCCAACTACGGCTACATGAATCTTGTTTCACCATTCCACTAGATCAAGGGCCATAGATATTTATATTCTTTGCTTTCCTAATGTAAACCAGGGGATACTCTCGACTGGTAAAGGCCAAAGAGCTTTGCTATCGTTTGATTCTTGTGAGAGGTCTCTCATTGAGGTTAGTATCTAATTGTCTCTCATAGTTATTGTTCCCATCATGCTATTAAACTAGGAATGTTTTGGATTTTCATTTTTCAATTGGATTGAATCCTTTGGTATTATTTGCTGGGAATCCTACAGTGACAATGTTTCCTGTCTAACTTGGATCAGATTATGCCATGTTAAGTCTTCAGTTTTGGATCTGATTAATTTTGCTAAATAAATGAATGGCTTTGAAAAATAATGGACCGTCTTCTTTTTTTTTTTTCTGATTTAATGAAAAGAAAAAGGTTGCGGAAAAGCAATGTACTTCCTTTTCTTTTCTTCATGTTATTAATGGAAGGGGAAAAAAAAGATGTGGTGACAGAGATTGGCCCACATCAGTTGACTCTTTTGTGCAGTAGCATAACAGATGGAACCCACAGATCCATCTTCTTCATAGCCAAACTGGCTAGTTTCCCATTTGAGTATAACTAGTCCTCTTCATCTTGACATTATTTTGTAGTGAATTTTTTATTTATTTTTTGGTACTAGTGATTCGTAATATGTTTGTCTATGTTGTAGGTCCACAGTAAGGGTGTTAACATGGAGCTAGCACAGAACTTTCTGTTGGATCAAGAGAGAAAGTTTGATGGTAGATCTATACCCTGTTGGTGTTGTTCATTTTGCTTTTGCCCACTGTGATGCTTGTTTTGGGGTTTATTTGCTTGGGCTTATTATTATTATTATTATTTTTTTTTTTTTTGGGGGGGGGGGGGGGGGGGGGGGGGGGGGGGGGGGGGGGGGGGGTTGCATGTCGTTGAACATTAATATCATATAGCTTCTTTCCTCGTCTAACTTCTTGGTGTGTCAAATAAATTTTATGTGAAGTGCACACCATATTCATTATCATTCTTGTTCAGTTTGTATTGTTTTGACAGGTGAATTTAGTTTTGCAAAACCATATTACTTATTTGATGATAGTGAACCTTGAGGAAAAGTTAACAGCATCTCTTCCATAAGGTTCTAGGAAGAATATCTTTTCTGAATTGGACATCTTTTGTATTCTAGGCGTAGTTACTCCTGGGAACACATTTGCTGTTCTTTCCATTGTTTAGTCTCTGCTTGCACTTGTTTCTAAGCTTTTTATTTTTTGTTTTCCTTTATTTTCCTTCCTTTGTTTTTTCTTGTGAGAGTGTGTATGTTTCCTCTTTTTTTCTAGATTAACATTGCCCTTTACAAGCTGTACATAGGAAGGACAAAAGCGAGATCAGGCTAATTTCTCATCATCAGATCATTCCTTCCACCTTAAAAAATTTGGACTGAAACATGCGGCTGTATATGAGAATTTATTTGTTAGTGTCTCTTTCGGTGGGCATACACTACATAACTTTAAGTGAGTATATGTAATTAAAATGCTTAGTTAGAGTAGCAGAACAAAGACAAAATGATTTGTGCAATTAGACTTCAAGACCAACCATCTTATAGAAGCTAATCATTCAATTTGAATGTTAAGTCCTTGTTGATTCTTTTAGGAAGTAGTCTCGAATTGAAATGTTGTAAGATTTTATAAATTGTGAAGTAACTGCTCAAATGTTATTTAAGGATGTTACAGCTGGTCAGCATTTGTTTCAGTGATATGAAATATTTTTCTGTGTGGCGGCGGATGGTAAAAGAAAGATTTTTTCTTTTCTATTCCTTAAGAGTTCTAGCCTTGGTGCAATGCTGCATACATTTGACTCTCTGCTGATGCTGCAAGGAGCCTTGAGCATTGGGCTGCTTGTTTCTCTGTATTCCCTAATTCTGGAGTCTGGACATAGTTCCATCAAAGAGTGGAGCCAGGAATTTTTCCTTTGGGGCCTGTAGAGTATGCTCATGATTTTAGTTCCATCAAAGAGTGGTCTTTGATTTTTAAAATGTAGACAGGTGTTTTGAGAAGAAATTTAAACAAACTATTATGTTGAATAACAAGAAAATTAAATTCGATTGCATGGATACTTTTGCATTCGAAACAAGTTTGTTTGACAGGAAATATGAAAAGAAAGAAAAGGGGCGTGAACGCTAAAAACTTTCTTAGTGGTAAGGAAAGGTGGTAGTAAATAATAAATGTTATGAGTTGGAAGAATGTTATTCAAATAGGTAAGTACAGATATTCTACGCTAAAATATTAAGGAAGGTATATTTAGTTCTTTGGCTAAAATATTAAGTTCTTAGGGTATATTTTGGAAATTGTGGAAGGGAAAGACAGAGATGGAAAGTAAGTAAAAGAGAAATTCTAGTGAAAGTAGTTATTTTTATCTGTTTGTTTTGGAGTATGCTTTTCTCTTTGTTTGGTGTATAGAGGGTCATGCCGAGATCCATCATCCAGCTAGACAAGTGTTGGGCAGGTTGGTGTCTTGTTGAATGGGTGAAAAAGTCAATGAATGGTGGCACCCTTGTGCTTGATTTGGTGCATGTAGAGGGAGAGGAATTGGCACAGGTTTGACGATGTAGAGATAAATATTCATAGGACGACTCAATTTAAAGGGGGGAGTTAGGTTTTGTATACACCTCGTGTACATGGTGACACTCTTTTTTTGGTGTTTTTTTTCTGAATAAAGTTGCTTACTTATCAAAAAATAAAATAAAATAAAATATTCATAGGGCGAAAAGATCTCTAGTTCAGACTTCTCACTTTTGGCTCAAAGCTAAGCTTTGTCAATCTTTTTTTTTATAATTTTTTTTCTTTTCTTCATTTCAAAGGAGAGATTGATTTTGTGGGTAGCTTTTTGTCTTGAGTTCATATAGTTCTAGTTTGTAGAGGCTGTGCCCCTCTTTGGCATTATTAAAATATAGGGCAAATTACATCTACCTCCCTTGACGTTTCAGATTAATACAACCCACCCCCTGAGGTTCTAGAAATTACATCCCCCTCCCTTGAAGTTTGAGATGAGTTGCATTTTCCTCCAGATGTTCAATATTTTAACAGAATATATGTGATGCCAGTAAAAAAAATAGGTTCATTACTTAAGTTGCCCCTAATGTGCATGAAATGACATAAATAGGGTTTTTTTTTGCTTCTAAAATTAATTGTGTTAATTTTTTAAGTTTTTATTTTTTTGCTTCTAAATCCCCCCACGTGTGTTGACTTTTTTATAGTATATAGACTTTAAAAACTTTGGTACAATTGATTTTCTTAAGTTAAACCGTTCTCTTGTTAATATAAGTTGACTAACGTTGTTTTTTATATTACTTTTTGTAGGGCATTTTTTCTCATATTGACTAAAACTTTTTTTTTTATAAAAATTTATAGAATCTATATAGGGCTTTAATTATAGCATATAAAGTTTTAAAAAAATATGAAACTTATAATTTATTTATTGATTAAAATTGTGTTTTATACATGTGTGACATTTAATTTGCTCTTAGAATCTTATACTGGTAATGCATCTTTTTTCTTTCATTAGAAGAAGACTCAAAATTAAAACACTAATTAATTTCATAAGCAAAAAAAAAAAAACCTATTTATGTCATTTCATGCACATTAGGGGCAATTTAGGTAATGAACCTGTTTTTTGGCTGACATCACATATATTCTGTTAAAAGATTTAACATATGGAGAAAAATGTAACTCACCTAAAACCTCAAGGGAGGGGGATGTAATTTCTAGAACCGCAGTGGGTGGGTTGTAATAGTCTGAAACCTCAAGGGAGGTGGATGTAATTTGTTCTAAAATATACTCTCTTTATCTATAAGAAATTTATATTACATTATTAACCCATTGAATATGCCATGATTGGTTTGATGTCATTGTCAGCTCAAGCAATTTCACTGGAGAAGCCTACTGTATGGAAGACTCATGGAAAAAATTTTGAGACATGGATTTGTCCACTTGTTTATGCTCTTATTGGTTATTGCGATGATACAATTTTGAGGTATCCCTTTACTTCTGTCGTATAACTGTTATGGGCACTGACTATGCCACTGTACGTGTTTGGTGGTTTCTTAGAGTTATCTTTATTGTTATCAAATTTCACCCTTTTAGAAAGCTTTTAGTCCGTTTTCACTGGTAACAATATATTTATTTATTTCAATAGATTAACATGTTGCTTTCAGATTATGCCAAGATATTGTATTGCTGAGATCTGAAGTTGCAGAGCTTCTATTTCCGAATGTTGTCGTCAATCTAGCTGGAAGGAAGAATTTAGACATTGATCTTTGTAAAATAATCTCTCTGCAGGTACTTTGTTATTGAACAATTTTTGTTGATTTGACAATTTTGTGCTGGATCTGGTCTTAACTATGAAATGTGATTTGCTTCACATTTCTGCCCAGCTCTTCTCTTTTTCTATTTTCAAAACATTGTTTGTGTCCTGCTTCAGTGTCATTTGATGCAATTGCAATCATTCCTGGTATTAGTATGAAGGCAGTGACCATTTTTTGTTTCTCCTGATTTTTTTTGTTCGCTTGCAAAATATTCCTTAAACATTTATTCATGTCGTTCTCTTTCAAGGATCCTTCCTCTTCCTCTTTGTTGAAGATTATATTACAGCTGGTCAATGTTGCAGAATCTACTTGTGGTAGGAGAAATAGGATTGCTTTTTATGGTCCATGAGAGATGCAAAATTAAATGGTCGGTTATATTCGTACATGGCTGCTAGTTCAGAGTTTTCCATTAGCTCAGCCATTATGGTGCTACCATTGTGCCATGACATGTAGGTCAGGCGTGGACTTATGTGGTAGTATTTTTTTTTTCCGTTCTGCAACCCAATAAAATTTCTTCAAGATATGTAAATATTTTTTACCAGAAGTCCCTCTAATAGTACCTGAAAGATATCCCTTATGTTGCGATTGTGTGTAGAAGATTTTTAAGTACATAGTCAGGAAGTGACAACTGTCACCTTTGTGACAAGATTTCTAGCATTATGCATGATTAAACCGAGACCATTCAATGTGTTGTAATTCCATGGAATGATAAGATGAAGACCATGTGATTGAGACCTTGCAGGGAAATCATGTTTCCTATATTCGTGCTTCTATCTTTCAAATGCCTTTTGGTTCCTTTTCGAAGCTTATTCAGTTTTGTTAGGCCTACTACAACTATTTTCGAAGTACTAGGTTTTGGTGTTTTATTCTGTGACCTAGCAAAGAATCGAATGAGTGAATCAGGTCTAAGGTCCAAATCTGTAATCCTCATATGCAAATTGTGGATGTGTTCATGGTTGGATTACTTTTTCTTGCCTTTCCCCAATTATGTTTTGGACTATTTGGTAAGAACTTGAACCAATAAAGTTGCAGTTCAACCTGATCATTCTAGGCATTTAAGAGAATATATATATTTACAACTAAGAGAATAGAGTGAAGAAAAGAAGAAAGATGATATTTGAATGTAGTTCTTCCTTTATTTTTCTTCTTTTTACTTTTGGTTGACTAACTGAATGGAATTCTATAGAGGCCTAGAAGTATGAAGGCGATGAAGGAGCAATTTCAGTTGCTTATTTGTTTAACAAGAATTTTTGAGCTAATAAAATGCTTTATCAGTGGAGGAAGAGCACACTAGCACCCATATATAATTACAAAGGTGATATTCATGTTTGCACTAGTTATTGTAAATTGAACTTATGAGTCATAGAAAGGACTTCCTGGGTGAGGGTGATTGAGCAAAGATTACGAAACTACACATCTGTTCTAGAAGTGCAATTTGATTATGCCTAAGATTTCTCCCATGGAAGCCATTTTCCTACTCAGGTGCTTGATGAAAAAGCTATAGAGAAATGGTGGATGTTATTGATAGTGTTTGTTGATTCAGGAAAAGCATATGAAATTGTGCAAAGAAAGAGAGAATGGGGAAGATTCTTTTGTTTTTTTTTTCCTTTTTGCGTTCTGGGGTGGGGGGAAAGAGCATCTGTCAGATGTATTTGTGAATTGTTTGAATGGTGGAGGGAGAGATATTACATCATGGAGTTGCGTTGAGTACTTATTTATTTGTCATGTATTGTATGCATGATAACATAGTTTTAGTTGCCGAGACTATATTGTGGTCACAATCCAAATTGAAATCGTATTGGAAATGCTTTGAAATCTAAGGGTCTATTTGGTAAATGTTTTTTTGTTTTTTTTGGAAAAAAAAAAAAACAAAAAATACTACTTGTTTTTTGTTTTTTGTTTTTAGTAGTTTACAAAATTCGAAAAAAGAAAATGAAAAACACTAAAATGGGTGTGTTCTTTGTTTCTAAAACATTGGTCTGATACTGTTAGCATAATGGTAACCTACAAATGCCCATCACCAAACCATAAAAAGCACACAGCAAAAGCACACAGCAAAAACCGAAAACTGATGGCATTACCAAACGGACCTTAAAGGTTTTGGGTCAAGTAGGACTGAAAAAACAGAATATAGGAAGTGCAATTTAGCAAACTAGAAGTTGGAATGTAGATAGAGTGAAACTTGGTCGTCAAACGATATTGTATCTTGAAAAGTGACCATTTCACATATGTCAGATTGATTATTGATAAGGAAGAGGAGATTGAGGAGGATGTGACCCATAGAGTTAGAGCACAATGGACAAAATTGCATTGTTTCGGGAGTCTGTGCAATTTATCAAGATATCATTAGGTGGAGTCTTATTACATTAATTAATGGAAACTGGTTGAGGTGAAAATAACCTAGGCGGCATGCCTTTGTCTTTTGTGATTTTAACCTGGTTTTGACATTTCTAATGTGGTTGCTAGTTTGATTTATGTTTTCCCTTGTTAATCCTGTAGGATTTTCAATAAACTGCAAAGTATTTGAGCGACTTAATGATTACAATACTTATTAAATTATATATGATTTATAGGGCCTGCATATCCTTTATTACATATTTTCACTAAACTTTAAAAATAATTGAGGGACTTAGTGATTCAATAATCTTTTGTGGCATGTGCAGGTGCAGGAATTTATTTTGATAGAATCCAATAAGTTGATGAAATCGGTTCAGGTCATTTTGGATACACTTAATGAACTCCGACTGTGTCATGTCATGGAAAAAGCTGCTTCCTCTTCAGTTTCATTCAGGCGAGAAGCTATGATGGTTAGTATGTTACACATTATCAATGTTCTTTTGAATAATGTTTTGAGAGGAGTTGTGGCGTTAGTTTCTTAATGTCTTTAACGTATTGGTGGTTTCCCAATGTAATATGATCCTTCCATTTGCACTAATTAGAATGAATCACTTGGTGACATTCTCCGAGCAACACGACACCTATGCTATTATTTGTTTTCACCACTTGTAGTTACATAAGGCTCCTTTTGGTTCTGCAAAAGAGATGGTTGAGAGAAAATGCAGAAGTCTTCATTCCATTGTGAAAAATCTAAGTGACGAAAAATTGGGTAAAATGGAATGTTCCGTTCGTAATTTTTGCCCTTTTCACTCTGTTCGCAAATTTGTCCTCATAGTTTAGTGTGTTTTTGTCACCACCCATCCCCACCATGTCCCCTTCTCCTTATAGCCACTTCCACCATGGTATTACCGCCACATTTCAACAAGTAACCCTACCACCATCCCATCTTCAATGCTTTTATTCGAATTGGTCACCATAACTTCTGCCATAGCATTGGTTTAAACTTAGACAAGAAGGCAATATTATCATTGTCATGTACTATTAGTTGCATTTAGACATTAAATAAATAATACGTTGTGGTTATGTTAACTTCAGAAAAGAGTTTATTGCAATACCCTCAAACAATGCATTGGGTGTGTGTTGCAGTTGCATCTTTGAACTTTAATGTTTGACACTTCTCGTCCCACAACTTTTAGAACCTATTGAATGGTGAGAATGAACATAATTTAGATTGGTTAATTTTAATTCTGCTCTCATAATTTGTAATGGAAATGTGATTAATTCTTTTATAACATCACCAAATTTATTGTTCACTGGTAGCCACCGTCACCACCACTATTGTGGGCATCAATGTCTGCAATCATTACTATTAAATAAATGGCCGTTTTGATCCTTCGGAACAACTCGATGAATTTAGTATATCCTTTTAGGAGGCCCCAATGACCATAGACCGAACCTATCCAATTTTTACAGTGTGATGGTTGCCTGTTCACGGACTAGTTGTACCTACCGTTTCTTTTTTGGGGTCAATATCAGCAATGCAGTTCATCCAACAATGAACCTTATCTGAATTATAGAGCTATGACACAATCAAACGCGAATGAACAAAATGTTTGAATTGTACCAGTCTCTACTGGGGGCTATTACTCATTTTTGTACTTGCTGTTTTATTTTCCAATTATTTCTTCAATTAAGAAAATAAAAGACAAAAGAGAATAATAGAATAATAACTCTGAGAATTCCCTTAGCCTATTCGGAAGGATCTCATTGCATAATTATCTATGACTGTTTATGTCTCTAGCATGACCATTTGATGAAATGTGGAGGGAAGTGGGTTCATTAACAGACCTCTACCATGTAAATACTTGTTGTTTTACTGTTTGTTGGGATTTTCTGCTCTATCTTTTGAGAGGGATGGGTTTTGAGGGGAAATGGAGGACATGGATCAAATTTTGCATTTCTAGCATCAGGATTTTTTGGTGGTTCTAGGAGTTTGAGACAAGGGGATCCCTTATCTCCATATTTATTTATTATTGTGATGGAAGCTTTTAGCCGAATGATGAAGAGAGCGGTGGAAGGGGGTATGATCGGATCTTTTGAGGTGGGGAGAAGAGGAGTTAATGCTGTTACTATTTCTCACTTTTTGCAAATGATACATTATGCTTTTGTGATGCTAATGAGGAACAACTTTGTTATTTGAAGTGTGTTCTTATTTGTTTTGAGGTTGTGTCTGGTTTAAAGGTGAATGTAGCCAAGAGTGAACTGATTACAATTGGGAATGTGGGGAACATAGATGAGTTAGCAGATTGTTTGGGCCTTAAGATGGGTGCTATTCTTTCTGTATATTTGGGCTTGCCACTGGGGTCATCTTCTAAAGCTATAGCGGTTTGGGATGGCATCATAGAAAGGGCGGCGAAAAGATTGGCTTCTTGGAAGAGGCAATACCTTTCTAAAGGAGGTAGGTTGACTTTGATAAAGAGCACTATGTCTAGCTTGCCAACATATTTCCTGTCTGTTTTCACTATTCCGGTGTCGGTGGCGAATAGATTAGAAAAGTGGGACTTTTTGTAGGGTGGTTTGGGAGAGGAGTTAAGTATCACCTTGTGGCATGGGACAAGATATGCACTTATGTTAAGTGTGGTGGGTTGGGTATCAGGGGACTGCGATCTTTCAATCAAGCTTACTAGGTAAGTGGTTGTGGAGATTTGGGATGGAGGATGGTCAGCTTTGGAAAATTGTAATTCAAAGTAAATATGGTTTTAGTGTCGGTGGTTGGTCTTCTAATCCGGTTAAAAATTCCTATAGGGTGAGTCTATGTAAGGGGATTAGGAATGGATGGGATGATTTTTGTCAGCATATCAGTTTTGTGATTGGGGATGCTAGCAAAGTCAAGTTTTGGCATGATCAGTGGCCTTTCCGAGTTTATATGCTATTGCGAATGATGAGGGAGTTTCTGTGACGGACTATATCTCTAATGGGGTGGTAGCTTGGGAACCCCTTTTTATTAGGGGTATTCAGGACTGGGAACTTGAGGAGGTAGTTGATTTTTTTGACTCTTTATATAGTTACCATTTCGAGAAGGGGGGTGGATCGAATGATTTGGGGTGAAAATAAGGGGAGCTTCTCTGTGAAATCTTTTTATGCGTTTCTATGTAATGGATCTCACGTTGCATTCTGTTGGCCGGCCATTTGGAAATTAGGTGCTCCACGTAAAGTAGTTTTTATTTTTATTTTTTTGTGTATGGACAGCAGCTTTAGATGCTATTATCACTATGGATAATTTGGGAAAAAGGGGTCAAATGCTTCCCAATAGGTGCACTATGTGTCAAAAAGCGGAGGAGACTGTTGGTCATTTGTTCATTCATTGTGATGTGGCTTGGCAAATCTGGAGCATGTTGTTCTCTGTTTTTGATATTTCTTGGGTTATGCCAACCTCAGTTTTATCTCTTTACGAATCTTGGTCAATAGGGAGCAGAGATCAACTGTGGAAGAGGGTTTGGAAATTAGTTCCTTTTTGCGTGATGTGGTGCATCTAGAAGGAGCGAAATAGAAGAACTTTTGAGGAAGTTGTTTTACCAGTTATAGGCTTAAAGCTGTTTTGTTGAGTACTTTTTTGTTTTGGCTTTTTTGGGAACTTATGTGATTCTTCCTTTGCTTTGTTAAATTTTTTAGGAGATCTTGGTTTTAGGGGGGTGAATTAGGGGGTTTTTGATTGTATACATCTTGTGTACTTTGATGACCGTCTATCTTTGGCTTTTTTCGTTTGAATAAAATATATTTACTTATCAAAAAAAGAGGGTGTTAGAAGGGGTAAGGTTGAATATGGACCTAATATTATATGCACAAAGAGGATGCTATTCGTACTTGAACTTGAGTTCTCATTGCTATTTGTACTTGAACTTGAGTTTTCATACATAGTAACCTGGGTTTTTATTGTTGCACAAAAGAAATGCCCTAGTTTTCAAGGAAGAGTGCTATGTAATTTATTGCTGAAGCTGATGTGACATAATGGTTTAGTGCCAGCATGACGTCTATATTGGAGGGGTCAATTAGGGTAACTTCTATTCACAATGAGGACAATTTTAATTTATCTAGAAATGGTTCCGTAAATTTGAATTCTTCATCAGTCTATAATGGCTATGCTTACTTTGATGATATGTTGGAGTGACTAATTAGCCTCTATTGGTCAACCCACATTTTTTTATTTTGATGCTATGTTGGAGTGACTAATTAGCCTCTATTGGTCTACCCACATTTTTTGATTTATGTCTCATCTATTTTAATGATTGTACTAAGAAGCTAGTTTAGCTGTTATTGGTTTTTTTTTGTTGCAAGGCAAGTACTTTGATAATGTTACTATTACTATTGAACTTTTGTATCATTGGGTTTTGAAAGCCCTCATAGGTTTTACGTTGATGACGTGAAAGTTAATATTTTTTGTAAAGACATTATGAGATGCAAGTCAATCCTGACAACAGTCACATGACCGTTGGGGTGAAAAAATGAGACACACCATATCACTTTAGAAATTGTTGATTTATTGATCCAATTTATTGAGTGTATGAACAAATATAATAGGCTCTGGTGGCTTAAAATAAATTTGTGTCCCAAAACAATTGTGAGACCATAAGGGTCATGGGTGTTGTATGTATCCTTTGGAAAATAATCACTCAGCAATAGTTGAACCAATCAAAGACCAAAAGGGAGCGAGTTATTAGCAGCCAAAGAGAGGGAGAAAGCAAGGAACGAATGAGTCCGTTGGACAACTTGTGTATTGATGTCTAATAATTGGAGGAAGGATGGTATCCTTTCCATTAGCTATGGGGCATAGGAGGGTTAGCCAACCCGTGATGGGCTTGACGAATCTTCTCTCTATGCCGCCGGCAGTTAACTCTATAGGCGAGATCCTCAAAGGTAGGTAGAATTCAACTAAGCGATACAAGGCCATCCGTATCAAATTCCTTTTGTCTTCTCTTTCGTGAGGTCTTTGTCTTGGTGTATCTCAATGAAGATGGAGATCTCTCTCTCTCGTATGGTTGGTCAAGAGGCGGGTTACCTAGCCTCCAAATGCAAGTTCCTGATGGTCCTGCATGGGGTTATGGCTAGCTGGAGATGCCATGACTATGTGTCACCCAAGGGGTCAGTCCTTGAGTTTGCTCAAGACCCAAGAAGTGGAGTACATATAGAGATATGCACCTCCAGGAGTGGTGCCCTAGTTTGGATTTTAATCATTGGTTCAGAAGTTATTTTTTTCAAACTAGTGATGTGTTTCATGTATGTCTAAGTGATAAGACACATGTATTCTCTCTAAGTGTTTGAAGTGTGTCTGGTTCTAAAATAATTAAAATAAACATTTCGGATTGGATGCGTGTGTGATATGTATCAGGGAGTGTCTGATGCGTATCGCCATTTGACATGGCCACTCCACCTTCTTAGAAGTGTCCATACTTCTTAGTGTTTTCATAAGTTTCTTTTCATATAGCCCCAGTATAGTCGTCGTTGTAAAAAAGTCAACGTTTCCTTTCTACAAACCTTTTTTCTTGTTGGAGTATGAATTGTTTAATATGCTTACTGGTTGTAGGATGTGTTGCTTAAGCTATAATTATGTATGTAGTTTTTGTATTGAATAGAATTAAGGTCATGAGAAATTAAGGTTGTGTTGGTGTGGTTTTGCAAACCTTTGTAAGGATGAAGCATAAGGAATCTAGGAAAAATTCTGGTTCTCCTCTTGTTTGCAAAGCAAAAAAAGTTACTTTTCTTGCAGTACTATTCATTGCTATCAAAGACACCCTATTTAAGTCTGAAAACCCTTGCCTATCAATTCTTAACGGCCCCAAACCCCTTCCCATACCTTTTTCCTTTACACTCAAACCTAAAGGCATCAATTATTGCTTTCAGAATTTCTAGTAACTGGTTCTCATTCTCTAAAAATCTACAGATCTGCCTATTGGAGAATGAAGGTAATTCCAGCTCTTTTTTTGTCCACAAACGTAATGATCTATCTTCTTCACTTTAAAACCCTAAACCTAGAAACTGATCACAAAATAATAGGTATCATTATGCCAGGTTTCTAAAATTGTCCTACATCAGTTATGTTCTGGAAGCTTTTACTCATATAGTTAATGGAAATAAAAACTTTATAGGCTTGGGTCTGTCAAGGAATGTGTTGCGCAGAAATCAAGAATCTATGAAATCCGATGCAATAAATAATGAAAAATAATAACAGAACACAAGGATTTAATGGGGTTCAGGAGTCAGTGTGACTACCTACGTCCTCAGCAGCAGCAGAGTTTTCTCTTATTACTTTTGAATGAAAGTATTACAATTGATTATGGTTGCACGAATTTAAATGAAACCTTAATCCTGTATACAATGGCAAAATTCCCAAAATGCCTATACCATACTGCGGGGGGCGTAGCCTATTATTCCGACCCAGGTGGACAAACTTGGATTATCCATCATGGGCTCTGCTCCGCTCAATGCACTCACGCGCCTCTCGCTGCGCTCCGCTCTATTCTGCCATTGAGCTCCATTGTTTCCCAGATTTATCATCAACAATATGAGCCTCTAATTCCAACAGAATGTATGTTATAAAGAGAATCAATGCAAGTGTGCAGTTTGTTGTTTCATGCGACATGTAGAACAAAGGAAGTGTGGGGATGATTATTTGGACGTATACAGTTGGTGAAGAGGAGTATTTTTGTTTTGGCAGTGTCCTGATGAAAATGGTTTAGTGCAATTAGCCAATGATGTGGCTAGTATGTGTGGGGAGATAGTACAAATTATAGTTGTAAGGGAGATGAACTCAAGAATGAGCATATGTTCGCTTCTAACAGAGTGGATATGTACACTGTTCAACAAACAACTTATGAAACTGGTTTAGAGAGTACTCAATGGATTTCCCAACCCTAGGAAGTAGAAGTTGGAATACTATGAGTGCACATGAGTGCATGCATACACACACACACACAGAGATCAGAAAATAAAATTTTAAGACTCAGCATGGTTGGGAGATTTTCTTTTGATTCCTAGCTGTGACTGAGCAATTTGTGTTGAAGTTTACATGTGTTTGGGGTGTCCGCAATATTTTTAAAAGTGTATTGGTCCCTCAGCCCCACCCCAAGGTTGATCTGATAATATTAATTGCTCTTAAACATGTTTCACATTACCTTTTTGTCCCTGTTGGTTGGTTTGTTCACATTAATCTATTTGTTTCTGGTAGCATCATCATTTAAGTTATTGATTTCAGATAAAAGTTTAAATTGTTCCATTGTTTCAAAGAGAGATTCCTTTGGCTACAGCTCTGTTTTGGGAGGATTGTAGAAGTTTTCATTGATCAGTTTGAGAATTGGGGTGTTTAAAGCCATATAAGTTTTATACAAATTTTGCATGTGTTATTATTATCACTGTTATTTTTAATAGCTGTATGAAGGAGGATTGCATGTAGAATTTATCTTTTTGTTGTGTGGAGCATGTTTTTAAGTTTGGATTGTTGTACTCTTGTTTTGTTGTCAATATTGTATGCAAGGAAGCTCGGTGGGGTTTCATACGAGGGTCCTGCATACTATGCCATCACCCAACCAGTACAGTACGGCCATCTCTGCTATGGTCAACAACCTCATGTATGGACTTGCGGTAAACCACCATTTTGTGTACCTGTCTGCAGATCAGTCATGAGCTTATACCCGAGCTCCCTTTGAGCTGAGCTTATATTCAATCTGAAAATTAATAGCTATTTTCTTGGTTTATCTTGCTCTTGCATTTCATTGTTTCATTCTTACATCACCTTCCTTTACGTGTTCTAGTCGGTTATCCATTCTTATTCACTATTTCTTTTGCTGATCATGTTAACTGAGTATGTTTGAGTAGCTTGAAATATTGTTTTGTGGCATAATTGTCATATTTTTTAGATGATCTGGTCTCAAATACGGGTAATAAATTCAGCTTACTTATGCTTATAATGCAATTGTTTAACAGTGTTCCAAGCCATCTAGTTATGGCTCAAAATCCCATTCCACCTCTGTAAAGGCAAAAGATATTAGTGCTCCGTCAACTGCAAGGGTAATATCAACATCATTGTGGGACAAGGTATGGCTTTTTCATGTCTAGATGCTTACTCAATCCAACAATTATAGGTGTTTGTAGTGCTTCTGATCTCTGTAGTTGTTCTCAATGTAAACTTCTAGAATTTGGGAGACCCTGCAGTTTTCTTTGGTATTATGAAAGAAAAGAAAATAGAGAAGAGAAGGAAATATAAGAGAGAAAGAGAAAGAGCCAAAACCTATTTTACCTGGACTCGGGTATGGGTACGTGTCTAAGTGTCGGATTCATCTAATTCTCATGTCTAAAGACACTAGGACACGGTTAGATTTTATAGTTTTTAAATTCTTCTTTTGTTTTTTGAAGGTAAAATGGCATTTACAAGCTAAAATATAGCATTTCATATATAAAATGGAAGTCCTATGCTTAGTTTTATAGTAAATTCAATTAGTTATACATCCTTATTAGATGCATGTTCAGTGTCGGGTGTCGACTGTCTATTGTCCGACATTGGTACTTCATATATTTAGAAGAGCCCAGATAACATAGGCCAAAACTTTACTAGGATGATCTTCTCTATATGTGCTATAACTGATGAAAGCAAGATACAACTTCAACCATTTAACCAATTTTATTTCTCAACCTGCACCGAGAATTCTCTTGGTCTTTTATGATCTTTCTGATTACAATTCTTTTCTTCCCTTCATTTTTTGTTCGTTTGCCTCTCATATGTTCAACATTTATCCATCGTACTTCTTGTCTCTGCCAATGTTCAATCTCTTCTCTTGTTTGGTTGATAAGGAGAATTTGCTTGTATTATGAAGATGCCTGCCACAGAAAATCAGCACTCTTTGTTCAGTAAGCTTCAATATATATCACATCTATCTGGACATTGACTGTGATTCAGATGTCTAATGCAAGCCAATATTTGATTGTCTTGTCGAGAACCCAGCAAAATCCTAAGCTACGTATGTGTAAATCACATGGTTTCTAAAAAATTTTAATTACATGAGAATTCTGGAAGTTAGTGTGTAAGTTTCAAGGGTCATATACTAGAAGAAATGAGACTTCTGTTGATCACAGATGTAACACCCTAGAATTCTCACACTCACTCACTAAGTTACACTCACTCCATAATTCTCTTCTATGCATATATTGATTTCATACTTATACTTCTTTATTTATACACAACTGAAGAGAAGCAAATAATGACAGCACTTAGTAAGGTAATCATAAAAGTTTTACTCCACTTAGATGAGTGGAGAATAAAGATTCTCCACGTAATGGTGGCAGCACTTAGCAAGTTAATCATGAAAGTATTACTCCACTTAGATGAGTGGAGAATAAAGTTTCTCCACTTGATGGTGGCAGCACTTAGCAAGGTAATCATGAAAGTTTTACTCCACTTAGATGAGTGAAGAATAAAGTTTCTCCACTTAATAGTGGCAATACTTAACAAAGTAACAGGAAAGTTTTACTCCACTTAGATGAGTGGAGAATAAAGTTTCTTCACTTGATAAGTGGAATGATTATCTTCATCTAAATGGTAATGAAAGTTAGCCCACTAAATTAGTGGATTAGTGGAGAAGAAAGAATTAGTAAAGTACTAAACTAACTTCTTTTAATTCATCCTATAAATAGTACATGTAGATGAGAGGGTTTGAATGCAAGTAAACCTAAGCATAGTGAAGAGAGAAGAGTGAAGGTTAGGAAATTGCTCTTGAAGATCAAGTTTTAATCCAAGCATTAAGCACTTGAGATGAGTAATGGTGTATTTGGAGTAAAACATACATATTTCCAATCCAAATGTTCTTTTTCTACAAATTATATTTGAACATTACATAGCAAATGATAATATGTCTATGTTACTCTTTAAAAAATAGTTACTATATTTTGATACTAAACCTTGTATTCTTCTATTAAGAAAATTCATGGATTAAATTTTGTATACAATGAATAAGATTTGAAAGCTATATGTGCCATACTCGGGGGTCCTACATCGAGGGACTTAAAATAAGTCGAAAGCTTGATATGATTAGGAAGACGTTCCTCACGACTTTTTGTCATTTTGTTACGTATCACTAGTGCATACGTTTTGTTACGGATTTTTGGTTTAGCTGAGATCATGAGTACATTATGAATTATATATGATGTTGATATTTAGATGCTTTTGCGAGTATAAAACTAAATTAGCATCTTTTGAAAGGTATGCTTATGTTTAGTATATGGATATCTCTTTTACTTGTTTCAACATCTTATGCAAATAGTATTTATGTCATATGTAAATCAAGCCAATGGTATATTTTGATACTTTAATTATTTTATTATTCACTGGGCTTGTAGCTCATATTTTCTTAAACATTTTCTGGTAACCAAGATTGAGAAGTTGTTGGCTAAGTTACCTATGTGTGAATGTCATGAAGACTCGAGTTATATTTTGATTTGTAATAAGTTTGAACTAGTAGATTTTCCTAGATTTGTGTCAAGACTATGCTTGTGTATTAAAACTATGTTATGATGGTGACATAGATATTTGCTTTATGTTACATAAATAGTAAATCATGCTTCCGCATTATATTAAATATATGTGATTAGTCTTTTTGTTTAGTTTGGCTTTGAGTAGCTAAGTTACTGATCGATTACGATTCTTAATCCGCACAAGGTGGGTCTGGGGTCGTGACAACAGAGGATGTCATTGATATTACAGTAGTGATGCTTACTACTAATAATATCATTTCGTATGGCAATGGGTGTTTCTTGGTGCTTACCTGTGTGTAGAGTAGCTGAGAAGATTCGATTCCAGGCTTAAAGTTTTCCCCTCTTTCAGGTTCTTTCTTTTTTGTTTCTTATATATATGTGTGTGTGTGTGTGTGTGTGTGTGTGTGGAGTAAAGTGAGGGCTGAGTGGTCAAACTTGTAGAGGATGATTCTCTGAGAAGTTAACGGTAGGCACTGTTTTAGGCGAAGGACCACCGGAGGTGGAGGAGAGAGAGTTGAGGCGGTCCTAGAAAGAGAGAGGGTGGCAGTGTCCCAAACGAACTTGAAGAGACTCAGAGAGATTCTCAAGGGTTGGTGATGAGCATTCAATGTAGAGTGAATGTCTTGTCAATGAAGAATGAAGGTTCCCTTTATATAGGTGAGAGAGGTATTCCATGATTGGTTCTTCAGTCGTCGAGATTTTTGGTGATTAGTTCCTCAGATCTGAGACGGAGGCCCTTGCTGATTGGCTCCTTAGTCTGAGAGCTTATCGAAGACTGACATTCTGAATGTCAACTCTGCATCTCTGTGGGTACAGTAATGACAGTGATTCAGCCGGCTCAGGCATTAAATGCGTTTTGTTATTTGCTCTAAGGTCCCTCTCTCTCTAAGATCGGCCTAGGGGGCCGAGGGGCGAACCCTCAACTCTAGCCTGCAATCCACTTGTCTCTTGATGATCCCGCGCAGAGGTTCTTAGGTCCTGCTCTCAACCTAAATTATGGAGATACGCTTATGTGGAGAATTATGCTAAGTATGCGGATGCGTTTGGCGAAGAGGTTCCATGGCCGTGTCAAGAGGTGCCGAGCGCGGAAAGCCATGGGCGAACGTCGCGGAGGTGTCCCGAGGTCACCTATAGGCAAGGGCCTCTCGATGTCTTAGCTCGGAGGAGGCGCTCTTCGTGCTATCCTCAGTGGGTGAGTTGATTTGGTGCACACGTCACCTCGGTGGGCTGTCACATGGAGCTAATTGTGAGAGGAGCAGTACGGAGGAGCGGTGAATCGCCTAAGTGCCATTATACGGAGGAGAGTTAGACACTTGTACCTATAATATATATTTAAATTTTCTTCCACACAGTTTGATTCTTGGTTCTCCCCTTATTTGGTTGCCTTTCTTATGTCCATATTTTGAATTTAGGGATGTGTGAAAGCCAGCACTCTAATTTCAATGATATTTTACAGTGCCACCTTAATCCAGTGATTAATTTTGACTATGTTAGCATATGCAAGCTTTATTTTATTTCCATTTCACCTTTTCTTAAATTTGTAGTATGTCAAATTTAATAAAAATTGAGAAATGGTAGCAGAAGCAATGAACTTTCCCTAAAGTTGGAATATAAGATAGAAACTGTAATTCTTCACTTTAGTAACCTTTGCTTATGAGGCTAAGTACAGCTTGATGTTGGAACTCAGATTTTTAAGTGTTAACTTGTTTTGACAAAATATGAAGCGATAATTCCTCATTATTGGGAAACTTAGTTCTAGTGACAATAGTGAAATTTCACAGATACTAATTTCCCTTTCTTGTGTCCATTGTGTAAACGAGTAATTTCCTTTTGTTGTCCATTGTGTAAATGATTTCTAGGTTTGGGGGTTCATATCAGAAATAACTAAGGAATGCCCATCATACTCGCGGAAATACATATGTATACATGCTCATAAAGATGGCATATATTTATAGATTGTTAGTAGCTCACATGTATGATAATGTTATTTAGTAGCTCACGTATATAATGATGATATTTTTTGTTCTTTTCTGACTGGTGATGTACTTTTCAAGGTATATTGGCTTTCCATTGATTATCTTCTTGTCGCTAAGTCAGCAATTGTGAGTATTTTCATATATTCTCTCTCTCTCTCTCTCTCTCTCTCTCTTTCACACACACACACACACACACACACACGCTCGTGCGCGCCCTCCTCCCTCCCTCCCTCTTCCTCTCTCTTGAAAGATAAAATGAGGAAAAGGCTATTCAGAAAACTCTTTCTATGCATATGCCAATTTGTATAATTGTGCTGCATTTTTTAACAGAGCTGTGGTGCTTATTTTACTGCTGTTCTCTACGTGGAGCACTGGTGTGAGGAGAATTTTAATAGCCTCACGTTGGGGAGCCCAGATTTCTCTGATGTGGATAGAGTAAGTTAACAATTTATAAGGGGCCATGGTACACTGTACTCTTTATTTGATAGCAGGAAATTTTGTTGTTCATTTCTAGAGAAATAGGATAATCAGTGGTGACTTGTGTGCCCCCTCTTTATCAAGAAAAGGGGAAAAAAAGGACTTGTCTGGTCCTTCATTAAGAATGTACTTTTCATCCTTTTTTGTCGTCAATACTAGAACTTTTTTTTTTCCTATAGCAACTTTTCATATAGCAACTTTTTTTGTTTGTTTTTTGTTCTCCTATTTCCCTTCTTTTATTGCCAGCTTCCACACCACATTGAAATATTAGTCTCAGCAGTCACTCGAATCAATGAACCGGACAGCCTCTATGGGATTATTCAGTCACACAAGGTTTGTCAGTAAACTTTATAATGTAGCGAATTTACGATTTATATGCTATGAAGTTTAGTAATGTATTCCATATAGGCATGAAGTTGATAATTTGTGCATGGAACAAATTTCTTGTTTGACAGTTAATGGAATGGGAGAGTAGGAAAATAGGTCAAAGGAAGGAGTAGAGGGAGGGGGGTGGGGGTTAGGGGGAGGAGGAGGAGGGCTAAATCAGCATCGTCCTATCCTCTTTTAGTTAATTAGAATCATAAACTTTTATTCCAATTCTTGACATCATGACAACATATATATATCTGGAATATAATTTTCCTCTACATAGTCCGTACTTGTAACCATGATTTAAGTATCTTATTTTCTTATTTATTCTTATTTTAATAACTTCATATTTGTCTGCGATCTTTCTTGAAATCCTTAATGAATGATCGCTATTTGTCCACCTGTCATTGCTTCTTTATTTTTGATTCTCAACTTAAATCACTCTATCTGGATTCATCTCTTGTGATCTGTAGTTCTTATTCTATTTTAAAATCCCCTGCGTCATTGTTATATCTTGGATTCTTAAGCTCACTAGTTTGATCTCTTCTACACTTCTTACATTTGTTTACTTTACACATTGATATGGAAGCATAACGGTCTCTTGTTGTCTCTTGGATGTATGTATGCACTTAGTTCAGGAAAGGAAGATGGTTATTTGTTAGGGCCCGGGCTCGAGCTTATACATAATCTTCGTTTAGGCCATGCACGAGTCTGTCCCCTTCTAATTTGCTTATTAAACTTTTCTGCGTCAAGATAACAAATAGATTTGTAGTCCTGGTATGGGTAATTAATTTTTTCCAATTGTTGGACAGCTAGAAGACAGACTCAATAGCTATCGAGCCAAATCTATAAATGCAAAATATTTTGCCTACCTAGGGATAAGTCTACTAGAGCATCCCATATTTCCATGTCAGTTCTGAGAATGAGTACCTTATATTAGTTGAAATTTGTGGTGGCATGAGGAGCTGAGATGACCATTTAGCAATGCCCTCTCCCAAGCATTTGCGGTGGGCTAACAAATATGGACATTTTATTTTTTCTATTTAGCATGTATTTTTTGAATAAGAAACCATAAAATTGTTAAAATAGAGGAAGCAAGAGTGCACAAGGAAGGAGGAGGTAACCTTCAATGAGGAGAAACAGTATTACCGTAGATAACAATACCCCTAGAATGCCTTTGAGCTGTTGTTGGAAGAGCACCAAGCGTCCTCATGGAGGGCCCTAACTCTTCTTAACAAGATCACCCCTTTTGGCCAAAGGGTCGACAGGCTTGTCAACCTCCCTATGTCAATATAGTATCAGCCTCATCAAGAGAGGAAACGATGTCCAAGATCTTCCTTAGAAAATGAATGTCATGCCGAGAAGCATGCAATCAAAATTTCACCAAGCCACATCATAACTGGAATCATAAAGAGGGTTTCCCAATTGCCTTTCAGAAAAGCTAAAGTCTTTGCATTAATGACAGCTATTTTTGTACTGGCTTGGAAAGGAGAATAGTGTTTCCAGTGTAATCATTTTGGACTTAAAAATGAACGCTGATCCCTCAGTTTTTCTGCTAACCAACCTGAATTTTCCTCCAACTATGTCAGATAATTAAATGAGTGACAAAATACCTGTTTGAGCCATCTCGCAAAGGATGACATTCATTATGCAATATTCCCAGGGTACTTTCTTGCATTTCTGTAATTTGAATCAACCACCTAAAGGATAAAGACATACTCCACCCATAAATACAAAATATCTAAGCTCAAATAAATTTATTTATTAAGTTATGAATTTATGTATTTATTTTTTTATGACATTACAGTTAACCTCTCAAATTGTTACCTTTGAACATGAGGGAAACTGGAGTAAAGCTTTGGAGTATTATGACCTGCAAGTAAGGTCCGAGGCAGAGATACAAATGGATGGCTGTTCTGGAAATATGTCTGCTGTGCATTCTCAACCAACAGTTCATCTGTCATTTTCCAATTTGGAAGATGAGATGAGACAGAGGAGACCATACAAAGGGCTTATTAGATCCTTGCAGCAAATGGACTGCACTCATGTATTGGATCTATACTGCCAAGGTTTGACTTCCCGCAAAGGCCAGTTTGAGCATGATTTAGAATTCACTGAACTCCAGGTTAGCCTCATATGATATAATAAGTTATATACCCTGCATTTAAATGTACAGTGAGTGTATTGTGACTTACTATGTTTTCTTTTGTTGTTTCTCGATCTACCTGCCCAGTTATTGTATTTTTTGGTTTCATTTGCTTGTGCTTGCTTAATGCTATGGTTGCTCTTTGCAGTATGAGGCCGCTTGGCGTGCGGGAAATTGGGATTTCTCTTTACTGTACATGGGAGCCAATTCTCCCCGTTTGAATCACGACACTATAAGTAATCATTTCCATGAAAATTTGTACAGGTAGCTCCATGAGGACTTACGTTTGATAGATTTTGGTTTGACATTCAAAATCCGAGCCTCATTTGATGTTGATTGGAGCCTCCGTATTCATACAAAAATAATTAAAAGGAAAAATGGCCAACAAAAAAATTAACCTAGGATTCTGGATGTTGATAACTTGTTAATCTCTTTGGCTAATAAAACTGACAGTAAAATTCTAGATCCCAAATTATGAATAAAATTTTGTGTATGCTACTTATGTATGTATGTATATATATGCATGGGAAGCTTTGTGAAAATATGGGAATTTTCATTATGCTTTGAGATATGATTAAAGAGATCGGATGCCAAAAACTAAAACTCATCACATTGCAAAATAAATTCAGTAAAGTAGACTGCTTATTTTTTTTCTTTATATATATATATATATATTTTAATGGTATTAGTGAACATCTTTAATAGTTATTTCCATAAAGCATGGGAATGAACTACATGTCTGACCTAGTAGATAATTTTATTAAATCCTGTTTGACACCATAGGCATTTGTGTTTAGATTTTTCTTCTGTATGTGATTACAATATTTTTTCCCCAGCATTTCTTCATTTAGCCTTCACTATAGTTCAAAACCTTGTAAGCATTTCAAGAATAGAAATTATGGCTGTGATATCCATCTCATTTGAACAAAATAAACATAAAGCTGTATTTATTAAAAAGAAAAGGTACCTCAGAACATATTCGCATTTAACATGGTTTGATAATAAGACCTGTGCTCTTGAAATTGCCAGCATATTTCATGTTATGGTAAAAACCCTGTTATTTATTCATGTACTATTGAGGATTAATTGATTAACTTCAACATCAACATCAACATTAACATTGCTAGAACAATTGAACTAACGGAGAATGCCTATTTCCTATTCAGCACAGAATACAAGACTATAAAGTAGTAGTGGTGGTAATACTTGATAATGATAGTAAGGGAAGGAGTCAATTATATTGATTGTTACTCGTGTAAACATATTAACTTAAAAATATCATCAATAAATTTTGCATATTATCTACAGTTTTGACACAATTATTATTTATTATATAACTCACTCACTGGTACTTTTTGGTGGTACTTTTGTTGTTCTCCACCAACTTCAGTTCAGTATTATCCCTATTTCCTGCCTTGTGCAGGTTACTTCCCCCTGACCATTCTTTTCCTTTGTAATATAAGCTAATTTATTTATTATATAAGGTAAAATGATTGCCAATTTAAATTTAGAAACAACTGCGGAGCAATGAGATAAGCAGCTATAGCCTGCCCAATAATGCAAAATCTCCTTTCAGCCTTTCACCCCCCTGGCCCCCGTTTTTTGACATTTTGTTATTAGTGAAGGTGTAAATATCTTATTGATGTATTGTACAACTTATCAGTAGGTGCTGCAAGATTTAAAATATATATGTATGTATAAACTTGATAAGAAATCATGCAAATATATGTATTAAAAGAGCATCAAGGCTGTCCTGATTTAAAATATGAGTTACAGTATCTGTTACTCCTCTGAATGTTGGATGTGTGTATATGCCATATGCCAACAGATATACCATGTTTTCCTAAGCTGATCTTCTGTTTGATGATTCTATTAGAATGTCTTTTCCGTTAATAATAGACATGGTTGCAAATATCTGAGGCGAGCTGAGACTGTTTGGGCTCAGCTTATTTCAGAAATGGTCAAACTTGATTGAGCTCACTATGCACTTCAGGAACTCCATTCACACTCACCTTGTAAGTTAAACAAGCTTTTTGGAGAGCACCTTCAACTCAGCTTGAAGTTGGACCGGGTTCTCAAAATCTGAAATGGACTTTGTTCTTCATACCTGTTGGAATAAAAGTACTCTGGAGAAAGGCTTTTTCTTAGTATAAATATCGTTTATAAATATATAAAAGCAGCTCATTATCACTGTGGTTACGACATGTGGCATACTTTGCTATTAACTTTTTTCACCTTTTGATTTTGAATCTATCTATGTTTTGTTCCCGATGTAATCTAATCATCTAGTGCTGAAAAATATTTTATTAGATGCATTTCATTTTAGAAGAATTACTTATAGATTTAATATGAAGTCAAAAAGTCAGTTGACTATCTTCTTAATGTTCTCAACTATTATGTCAAATAAATGCATTCTTGATACTTATCACTTCCATACAAACTGAATATTTGAGTTTAATAAGAATTCTAAAAATTAGTTGACTATCTTTTTAGTCTCGTCAAGTATTACCTTAAAATACAAACAGTCTTGATACTTATAATATTATTTCATATATGTATTTTTCAAACATATCGAGAAAATCTCATGGTATTGACTATTGTGCATTATATTCACTTAATGCAGATGAAATGTATCATTATTACTCAATTCTTTCAGTTATTAATTTAAGTATATGAGTTTGTTGATAATTCTAATTGAAATAACATATTAATTGGCCCTCTTTTTCATTATCATCTTTGTGCAGACTATTAATTTTTATCTTTTGGAATAATTACATTTATATCAGTCATGTATCTCATAGAAACTTCCATGATTTGTACAAATAAGTAAATAGAAGGATATAAAACAAAGTATATAAGTGTTCAATTTAAAATTAGCATATATAGATGGAAAAATACATAATTTATTTAATTAAATTTTATCAAAAAATAAAAATATGACCAAAACATTATATTTAGTTTTTATATAAAACCATTTGCCATAGAACAATAAACCTAAAAACATGTACTCCAAATCCCAGACATCGTACAGATCTGAATCTCATGTATAGAGAGAGAGAGAGGACTTAGAGAGAGGGAGAGAGGGGGGACTTAGAGAGAGAAAGAGAGAGAGAGAGAGGACTTGACATGTTGACCTCCAATACCTAATCCTCAATAAAATTTTATTCCGTTAGTATCATTGATTGTGATGTTAGTTAATAATTATAATACTTACTAACTAAGAAGCACAGATAAGGATACACAAACACGAACATTTTCAAAAAAATCAGAACACGGCAGGCATGAACATGACAATAAATAAATATATTATTAGATGTGTACATGGAAATAATAATTATTTCTTCATTGTTGAAATTAAAGTATATTTATATTTTGTTGCATAAAAATACTCAGACATCATTTTTTACATTCTACATATTGGAAAAGAAATGTGAGCAAAAAAGTGTAATATATATTCTCAAAAGTTCTATTCATAAACAAGTGTGAAGTTTTTGGCTTTAAAATTCTTAAAATTATAAAGTGTAAAGGAGGAGAGATTATAAGTATAAATCAACATTGGCTTCATTTTATGATTGAATCTCAAGTTATTTTCTTCAAGTGTGTTTGATTTGTGTCTAAGCAATGGATATGTGTGTTCCCCAAGCGTCCCAAGTATCCGAAATGTGTATGGTTCTAAAAAATTAACTAGAAGACATGTGTTTAACCCATGTCGTACATGGACATGATACCTTCGTAGAAGTGTTTGTGCTTCTTAGCTTTCCTAAGACAAGCCTCAGCTGTTGTTTGCTGCCCAAAGGGAAATGCACACCATGTGGAATAAACGTAGTTTAGGCAGAACATGGGCCAAGTAGCCCATCAAGAGCAAAATTCCTGGCCCACTCATTGAGATGACATGGACATGAAGTAGTAATGGCCGTATGACTAGTCTGAGATAAAAATTAAAGGCCCGATCAACTCTTTCATAGGCTTGGGCTTAGATACTTAAATCCAATTATTCCTGGATCGTTCTGAGTATGCATAAGCAATTGTATATTTAATAAAACGGGGGCAGGTTTGGCACAGCAATAAGATTGCTTCATTGCGACTTGGGCGTCACAAGTTCGAAATACAGTAATGCCCTCTGCACTCTGTGGCAATCCTGCATACATCTGACCCTCCCAGACCTCGCAGTGGTGGGAGCCTCATGTAATGGGCTAAACTTTAATTGTATATTTAATAAAAATAACATTAATTTTATCTATTTTGTTTTTTTAACAACTGAAATATTTAATTTATAAATTAATTGATTTTTATTCAAATTACATTCATATCATGGGTGTGAGCTTAATTATTACTCATTAGGTCTGGATCTAGGGCAATCTAATGTAGGCCTGAGGTATGGGTTTGTGCCATGTTTCATGTTTGAGCCAGAATGTCGATGCTAGTGGCTCTGCATACAAACACACACGATTGACATTTTGTTCATTTGTGATGTCTACAATCTTCTCACTTGCAATTATTTTTCGTATTTCTACTCTTTGGAATACAAGTTGTTTGAGGGCATTGCACGAGGGGGATTTTGTCGAATTTCATTCCAGATTGAGAGATTCAAAGCAGGTGATAATTTTTACATGTTCATTTTTGTTTATGAGCAACAGCACATATGATGTTTTCAATTTTTTTTTTTTCAGGAGCTTGTGTTGTCCATTTATCATGCAAGCAAGGAGAGCACTGAGTACATCTATTCAACGATAATTAAGCTTCAGGTTTTTAGTTTCCTGCATGCCTTGATTCTCATTTGCCAGAATGTCACATTGGATTCCTAATTTCTCATGCATGCATTGCTTCCTGCTTGTGAACAAATTGCATTCTGGATCTGAACCAATGCTCCATAGACTCTAGTGTAGTTTTTGTCTTTATTAGAGATTGGATGTGTTACCTACTGAAAAAAACCATGAAGGATAAAATAAAATAAGGAAATTGGACAGTTGCCAACACACAAACCCAAAAAAAAAAAAAAAAAAAAAGAGGAGTTTGGGAAGTGGTGACTAAAGCTACTTTTAGATGGTCAGCCAAATTTAGTTAGTTCTGGTAATTGTTCACCATCTTCCAGGTCTATGCAAAATAAATTGAACAGGTTTTTTGGCAGTTATTTTATGTATGGTTAGAATTCTAGAGAAAGTAAATAATTGAGCTTTTGGGGGGTTTAGCTCACATTCAAAAGGTTCAAACTAGCAGCCAAAGATAGCATCTATAAAGAGTCCTCGAGATCCTTCAAAATTGAAACTTGTTTGCTTATCTAGGAATAAACTTCTCCTAATTTTTACTTGTCTCCATGTATATATGAAGGTTCTCCTAATACTTGCTATTAAAATTTGTCCTAACTCTCTGTCATACTATGAAATGCAGATTTTTTATCATCTTGGCATGTCTTGGGATTTGCGTTGGACAACTTCTTTATGTGAAAATTTGAAATCTTATACTGAGATGCAAAAATTGTTATCTGAACCTGGCGTCCCTACCGTGGATCAGGTATAAAATTTCAATATTATGTCCTATGACTGGGAATTATCTTCATCTGCTGCAAATAGTTTTTAGATTATGTTTAAGCTTGTCGTTTAAACATCACGCTTTTCTCAGTTGTAAATTTTACTTGGCCTATGAAAAATGCATCAATTGAGTATGTCAGGATTTCCTTTAGATACATAACCTATTTTGTGCCAATATTATGGGATACGTTAGTTACCGAAGGTTGGTTCCACAATCCACCCTACTCAGAACCTCAGATTGATGGGACTAAAGCTGTTAATGCCTATTGTTATATTGCTCACCAAAAAATAAATATTTGGGTGATTTTTGTACACTATGAAATTTACTATAAAACATTAGGGAATTGTGTTACGAAAATGTTTTTATGAATAAGTTAGAAGATAATAAATAACCTTGTTCATGAAAACTTATGAATGATAAAGGGCAGAAAGAAGTGTTTAGTGACCCAGGCAGGGGGGCCATATGCTGTGCACTGATGATGTTCGGAAAAGTAGAGACAGATGTGGAGATTTTGTTATCAGAAAAATAGCATGCCCATGTAATTTTTCCATTCACTTAGAAATCTTGCCTCCATCATGACCACTGTTAACATGCTCATCCACCACTACAGACCATAGAATAATCACAAAAACCAACACTACCATCTCTTCCATCCATGAACACTAAGACCTTTGACAAAATTAGCAGCCTATCTCAATTCTGCATCAACTGATGTTGAAAGGAGGGAGAACACACATTAAGAAGTCTAGTTCGAAGTAGTCCTTTTTTTCGGCTTTGGTCACAGATGGGTGGCTTCAAAAAAGTATGGCCTGGTCAACAATGACACTTTTTCTATGTGGAAACAGTATGAATATGGAGACAAACCAATGCAATGGGAAAGATATTTGGGTGTTGCTGGTAGTTTGTGTATGTTATCCTATCTTAAAGCATCCTATAGGATAAAATAACAACAATTGTAGAGCAAAAGTTGAAGTGGTTCAATGGTGAGGCACATGTTGTCTTCCTTTTTTAGTAATGGGTTCCAAACTCCACATCAACCAGTAAGTTATATTACTCAATTATGCACAGATGTTGCTTCCACTTGGGTAGACTCTTGGTGTAGCAATCACTGGAATGCCTGAATATTTTGCATGAATAACCATACATGTGGCTGTCCAAAGTTCTATTCACCCTCGATTTGCAGATTGCAAATCAAGTTTTCCAATTGCATGCCTTCACAGATCCGTGAGTTGGGACTGAATCTTTCACCTAGGTGGATGGATTTGAACACTTAGAGAGGCAATCCTGTAAATTATTGCCCTCCTTTACTGGTGCAACGTCATATTTCACTTTTTCACCAATCAATGTATGAAACACCAGGACGCATGGATTAGGAAATCTGACGTAGTGCATTTCAGGATTGGACAATTGTGGCTTAGACAGGAAAAACTTGTTTTAGAGTTTTGGAAGTTAAAATAAGCATTGTGGTAATTATAGACGGAAAAAGATTGTAATTGGACAGGTTTAAAAATGACAGGTTCCAAAAATTTGAGAAAAGAATGTGCTAGAATGTCGTAGACAACAATTACTTAAGATTTTTCATGGAAAATGCAAAGGCCCTAAGGTAGAATTCAAGCTTCTCTCAAATCTTCGAACTTTAGTGTATGAGAGTAGAATGTTTCCATAGATATCAATAAGCTGATTGACTTCTCCTAGTTTTACTAAGACTTGGACTTCCAAATGGGAAAGGTTGATACTGTCACTTCTAGTAACATTCATGACATATTAACAATTACAAATGGAAAAGAATGAAGAAAGAAAGAAGACTGTCGGTTTCTTTTTTTTTTTTTTTTCTGGTCTACTAACAAATGCTTTTGAATCTGTCTATGTAGTTGTCATGGATAAATATGGATTGGAGCTGCATTTTGAAACGAGCACAACTTCACATGAATTTGTTAGAACCGTTTATAGCATTCAGAAGAGTCCTACTTCAAATTTTAAATTGTACGGACTGCACAGTTCAGCACCTTTTGGATTCTGCAGCCACTCTTCGCAAGGTATCATCATAGGAATCCAACATTCAGTATCAGCAAATCAAACTTATTCATATTGTCTGATATGTTGTTTTGTATTTTCTAGGTCTCTAGATTTTCTCAGGCTGCTGCCGCTTTGCATGAGTTCAAGTTCCTCTGTGCTCGAATGGGAAAACAAAATACTAAATTATATTGGCACGGAAGGGTATGGTCTTTCTGTTTTGCCTTTTTTATAATTGGAGGAACAGTGCTCTTTGCTTTAAATCTGAAAAGTAGAAGAGTTGACCATGCACAGCTTTCTCGGCCTTTTGGCTAACATCATCCAATGGGAGTGCATAATAAGCTGCATCCGAGCCAAGAAGCTATTGGATTTTGTTGGGAACTTATGGTGCCCTAACATTATTCTGATTCCCAGGCATCTGAATGAACAAACTAAATTGCAATTTCCCAGATCCTTCTAGCTATCGTTTCAATTAGCGAGCATTCGTAAAGTAGATGAGCAAGAGGACATGACATGCATGAATATCTCGTGCTTATTTGGTCATGAACTAATGATTGTAATATTTAATCTGCTTTCACATTTAAGGACAACTCATAGCATTAGTGTTTTGTTTCAAAACTTGTAGGAACCTCTCATACAAGTGTTTGTCCTGTATTCCTATTGGTCTTAAATGTTTACCTGCTTCTTTGTTATGCTTTTCTTGAATTAGCATTAACATATATGTATGTGTGTGTATATATGTGTATTGCAGCTTGAAGAAGCTAAACTTTTGCGAGCGCAAGGTCAGCATGAGATGGCTGTCAACCTTGCAAAGTACATTTCACAAAATTACCAGTCCAGTGAAGTCATCTCAGATGTATATCGCTTAGTTGGGAAGTGGCTGGCAGAAACCCGATCTAGCAAGTTAGTTATAAATCATAAACATGAGCTAGAAGTATATACTTAATAGGTTTATCCGTGTGTATAATAAATGATTAGTTTTTCTCACTTCATATATAAAATAATCATGCTTTATTACTTATCAAAAGATAAAAAATATGTGATCATCATGCAGCTCAAGAACTATATTGGAGAAGTATCTGAAACGTGCAGTTATACTTGCTGAGGATCATAAGGATACAGACAAGAAGTCTATTGCAAGACAAAGCCAAACATATTTCCATCTTGCACATTATGCCGATGCTCTGTTTAGGACTTATGAAGAAAGACTTAACTCTAATGAATGGCAAGCAGCAATGAGATTAAGAAAACACAAGGTACTTCTTTTTACAAGAATGTCTTAAATAGAAAGGAAAAAACTAGAAAGACAAAAATAAAGAAATGGCAGTTATTAAATTAGATATTCATGTATGTATGGAAATTGTGCAGACAAAAGAGTTAGAAGCACTCATTAGGAGATTAAAAAGTTCATCGAAGGCAAGTATTGTTACTTTTCTGTTCTCCTTTGATCATTGACATACCCATTCTTCGAAAAAGCAAAATGCCTTATCAACTGTATTAACATAATCGTATCATTTTTATCTCTATATTCTTAGGGGGAGAAGATTGACTATTCGGCAAAAATACAAGAGTTGCAAAAGCAACTCACAATGGACAAAGAGGAGGCTGAAAAATTACAGGTACAATGAAGAATAAAAATTGTCTATTCTCTCAGGTGTATGGAAGCAAGAATTCCATGATGCTTCATATTTTTCACTTGCCATACCTTGAACCTTGTTGAAGAATAAAGATAAAAACTTTTCAACATTTTCATGAAACTGATGTTATTGAGTATTGTACGATTATTTTAATCCATACACATTATATATGCATATATATCTATATATATAAATATGTTTGTGTGTATATTTCAGTAAAGATCTTTTCACAAGGTTTATCTGTTGGTTACAATTTACCCAGCGTATTCCTCTCCTGAAATCATGAAAATGCATTATCATGTTCTGTCAGAAGCTTTAATATTCCTTACATGATGTCAGTTCTTATTTGGTCTAGCTGACTATGCTTTCATAGTGCTGGATATTATAGCTAAGTTACACCCTTTCTAGCTGCTTAAGCTTTGTGATTAGTTACTAGTTAATATAGTCACAGGCAACCCGATATTTAAAACACTTGCATCTGTTTGGTCCACTCATGCTGGGAAATCTGGCTACCCTGACTACTGAGGGGGCATGTTCAGTATGTAAGTAGTTAAGTTGCACGCTCTCTAGCATCTTAAGCTGTTAGATGAGTCAGTTGTTGACAGATAGCTAACTTTCGTTCTTTACCGTCTACCTCTATCATGACTCTGTTTTAATCTTAATACTGAACTCAGGCTTAAACTGATTATATGTTTTATTGGCCTCAAATCTCACAGGGTGACAACTGACAGATAGCTAACTTTCGTTCTTTACTATCTACCTCTATCATGACTCTGTTTTAATCTTAATACTGAACTCAGGCTTAAACTGATTATATGTTTTATTTGCCTCAAATCTCACAGGGTGACAGGGATAATTTCCTGAGTGTAGCACTTGAGGGGTACAAACATTGTCTGGTCATTGGTGACAAATATGATGTTAGAGTGGTATGTATTTATTGCCAAATTGTCTTCCTAAGTTAAATTGTCAGTTGGCTTATTGCATTATAGAGTGGTTAGGGAAGGCCTGACTAAACTTGAGTATATAAGTCTGACTGTATCTGAAGTATTAATTTGATATTGCCTGTAAAAGCAAGTGGAAATCATCAGCACAACATTTAGAGATTCTTGAACCTATGTCCTTAAGAATGTGATTTTTGCTTTCAGGTATTTCGACTCATTTCCCTATGGTTCAGTCTCTCCTCTAGGCAAATAGTTGTAAATGGCATGCTTAACACAATCGAAGAGGTACACTGAGTGGTAGTTTTAGATGGTAGTTCATAATTCAGACGTTGGAATCCCATTTTCAGACACAATTTTGCTTATATCTAAGATACGTCATTGAAAGGTGGTTTTTTCACTATCCTGAAATTTTTGCAGGTTCAATCTTACAAGTTTATACCTCTAGTATACCAAATTGCTTCAAGAATGGGCTCAAAAGATGGTCAGGGACCTCATAGTTTCCAGGTATAAAACTCAGCTGGCAATTTTTCTTTTTTCGCTTCTAGTTGTTTCTATTTTCAATATTTTATTTTTGTTTTCTAAAAGATGTTTGAGCTCATTTGTTGTCGAATTTGTCATTTTTTGCAGTTTGCTTTGTTTTCTCTTGTGAAGAAAATGGCAATTGACCATCCATACCACACAATCTTTCAGGTATTTAAGTCGAAGATTTCAACTAGTCTAATGTATAGACATGATGGATATTTGTTCTTACAAAGATGCTACTGTATCTATGTGACTAGAAAAAGAAGTAATGAGTTTGAAAGCATCCTTTTCTTTTTTGATTTGACCATGGGGCCCACAATTTAGATTACATTACGTCTATATAATGCATTGTTGCTGCACCATTTTTTTCCTTTTTTGGGTTTGCACATGTAGCTTCTAGCTCTGGCAAATGGTGACCGCATCAAGGACAAGCAGCGTAGTAGAAACTCATTTGTGGTGGATATGGATAAAAAGCTTGCAGCAGAAAACCTTTTAGAAGAGTTGTCCTCATACCATGGAGCTATTATTAGACAGGTAATTTCATTAACATTTTGATTTTTCCTTCCTGTTATGTGACTTATGCCATATCTGGAAGTTGTATTCTTCTGAAATTTATTGAGCGTGATTTAAGCAAGCTGGGGCTTTTTTCAATTATTATGTAGATGAAACAAATGGTGGAGATTTACATCAAACTTGCTGAACTAGAAACAAAGAGGGAGGTTAGTCATACGTTTGTTAAGTTCTTTTTACCTTTTTTTCCCATTTAATTGTTTCCTTGTTTAATTCTGGTCCTTAGAATCTCAGTTATTTCATTGTGATTGTTCTGACTATCAGCGACAACTTACAGTATGGTTTGTTTACAATTACTAACAAGACCTTTTCAACAGGATACAAATAAGAAGGTTACTCTGCCAAGAGAAATTCGCAGTGTTCGACAGCTTGAACTTGTAAGTATCCTGCAATGATATGGAATATGGGTCTCATCATTTTGTTCCTGTAATGACCACTGACCACTGATCGTTACTTTTAAGATTATACTCATCATGAAAAAGGTATTGGGGTGAGAATAGTTTCAGTGATGCCATCAATAGAAAACAAAGTACATATATGATGAAAAAAACTATCGGACTTCGTAACAATCATTCTATCTGGGTACTCAAAAAAACCATGTGAAGGTGATGGTAGATACAGAATCAGGCTATCAGGATATGCATTTTACCAAACTTGTTTATCCTTTCAAATTCAAACACACAATTGTTATTGAACAGTAATTTTAAAACCCCCAATATGATGCCTCGTAAACAAGCTCCATGTTTTTATAGGTCTAATAAAATATTACCACTCGCTGTCAGTTGTCTAATGCAATTTTTCCTTCCAGGCTAGGGATTGCCTTGTAAAAGGCATTGAATTATTTAATGACAAGGTTAAAGGGGATGCTCTGATCTGCTTGGCCCTCTTGAATAACCTAATTTACAGATTCTCACATAAATGATCAAATTGTTGTCAGATTCATGGCCATGCGAACTTTTTCCAGTCTCTTTGGTCCTAGTGTCTAGGTTTTACAACCCTGTACCTCTACTGAGCTTTGGGTCCAGTTGCTGAACTTCGGGTTCCAAAATTGTGCATATTATAATATTTTGAGCAAAAACTTTGGAGAAGTAACTTCTTGCCTGGTACCAATGTTAATTCTTGGTACAAAATCAAAGTTTAGAACACCACTAAGCCACCTAAATAAACTAGATCCACCAGTGGATGTGAGATCTTTGCTCTGGATATAATTACTAGTAGAAATAGGCTTATTAAGGTTGATTTGTTGCCCTGAGGAAAGTTTTTGTTGCCTGTGTCTGAATATTGGTGTATTGGTTATCTATCTGTATGCGAATATATATTGTTCTGGTATGTGGAATTGGAACGGGAGCGGGAATGGGAGCATGGTAGAGCAATTTTTTTTTAAACAATTGAACATTGAATAGTCTATTTTTTCAAATAATAATGCAAGAGTACATTTCTAGGAGCATGGCACCTTTTTTTTCCCTCCACATTGTCCTGCCAAAACTCCATTCTCCATGGATTTTTATTCATTATATTTGATTTTTATCCCCCTTAGGTAAACTTCAAGGAAATAAATAGGAAAAAGTCTTTGGATCGCATTGGATCGCTAAATTCACCATTTTGGAATGAAACTGTACCATGTTTCATATCGGCATTCCAAAATCTAAGTACTAAGGTGTTAGTGTTTTCCAATAATATTGATCTGTACGTTATAAAAATTGGCTGGCAAGATATTACTGGTCATGATTTCTTACGTATGACTCCATGAATAACTCTCTCACATCTTGCATGCCTGCATCTCGTCTTACGGAAATCAATATTATTTTCCACCATGTATTACAGAAAATTACTGGCCAAGTAGTGGTGATTGTCATATTCACTGCAATGGAACAGTAACACCAGTGGGGAAGTAAGCCTACTAACCAATAGATTGCTTTTTGCTTGAAAATATAACTTCATGTTTCAAAGAAATTGGGAGATTATCTTTAATGCGTATCTGAATCTATCTCCATTTGGAGGTGATTTTGTTTTTCTATTTAGTACCGGGGAACTATTGACCCTTTTAGCCCCACCTAAATTATGCTACTTTGTCACAAGTGCAATTGATGATTCACGTGTCCCTTTTGGAACTCAGGATTTGTTCTTTCAACACAAGTATTAAACTAATGCCGTACATCAATTAAAGAGATGTCCATGCTTTTGCCTGTCTTTGTACTCATTAACTGCATTGACATTAATCTTGTCCTTGTGGTGTTATATACTATGGCCTTCTGTCTTGCTTATTCCAGGTTGCTGTAGAGATAATGAACCATAAAGTCTGTATTTACATGTATTCTTCAGGTACCTGTAGTCACATCTACTTTTCCAGTTGACCGTAGTTGTCAATATCCTGAAGGCTCTTTCCCACACTTCAAAGGATTAGCGGAATCAATAATGTATGTATGTTTCACCCATATAGGTCCTTTTTAGAGTCTTCATATGATTCTTCCCACCTTACATACTAACTTTTTATTCATATCGGCAAAATGCAGGGTGATGAATGGCATAAATGCTCCAAAAGTGGTTGAATGCCTGGGTTCTGATGGTAACAGATATCGACAATTAGCAAAATCTGGAAATGATGACCTGAGGCAAGATGCTGTATGAATTCGAACTTATCAGTGACCCTTAAATTTCTTTTGTGGTTTCTAACTATAGACTGAACTCAGTAGCATCAAAGTTTTAGTTTTATTAACGGTGGGGTGGGTGTGGGATGATTGTTGAAGAGAGGTACATCAAGCAAGGAGCAGGTTGTGAATAAGCAAAGAAGAAAACCTCTCCCATCCTAAGAAAATGTTAGTAATTTGAAAACATCTGAAGATGTACAAGCTACTGTTGAGTAGTTAAGAAAAGAAACCAAACTAAGTTGATTCTTTTTAGAATCAACCCCTTGGAGCTAATATATATTCTAGAGCATACAAGTTCCAAATCTGTGCACTTGGGGAAAAAAGAATGATGTTCAAAATGCTATCATGGCTTTCCAGTAGGTATTGCATTTTTCATTTCCAACCTTATTCCATCCTTTTGTCTATTTTACACTTCCTTTGTCTTATGCTAATCATACAATTAGGGGAATACATTTTTCTTTCATAATTGGGAGTGGGCCATGCATATTTTGTTTTTCTCTTACTGATATGTTGCAGTATAGATCTAAAACTCTTAAAGTTTCTTCTAGGGAAGGTACTCCTTGGTATCCTTCCTGGTGGAGATTTTTGCAGCTTTACACGTGTTTATGAAGCATATTTTCCTTGCATTATTATAAGCCCCAGTTGTCTTTTCTTTTACACTCGTGATATGATTTTGCAAATGATATGCAGGTAATGGAACAATTTTTTGGTTTAGTTAACACTTTTTTACACAATCATCGGGATACATGGAAAAGGAGATTAGGAATACGTACATACAAGGTATCTTCTCGCTTTCGATGTAGCAAAGTATTATGTTGGCTTCAGATGGTCGAAATGTGAAATTGGATGGACTTCATTACTTTAGGGTTCTCATTGGAATGATGAGCAACTTTCTTTAAATAATTGCATATATGTAGACTCCACTGGCACATCAGGTTCTTATTACCATTGACAATAAGTGCAAGCATTTCAATGCTGACAGTATTGCATACAAAAACATAGAACCTTGGCAATTTGTCGGCTTCTACTTTTTTGACTTTGTACGTACATGTTTTATGTCATGGTAAGTAATGAATATTACTATAGTTTTATCCATCCACTTATGATACTCATATGAAACTTGTACTTCTTCTATCTATATATTGGATCTCCATTAAATGTTTCATCTTAAAGAAATACTAAATTGTATGGTGGTCTTCCTGATAAGATAAATTTGCTTACTTTTTTTTATGATTGTTTCAAATATCTACAGTAAACAACCTGGTATTCGAGGATGACGTTGCCTTACCCTTTTACATACAGCTATAGATGCAAATTTTGCAGCTTTATTAGTTCATAGTTTTCAGCTCATTTATACTACTTCCTCTAAGAAGATCCATTTGTATTCAGCTACTTTCTCTTCTTCTTTTTTTCCTGTCTGTGTGCGCGCGCTCGCGCGGGTGGGTGGTCCCTTTCTTTCCCTAGCCGTTAAATGTGACTCATTATTGAACTTGGTTGACTCATGCCGCTAACGAGCCACTACTGCTCGCAACTGGACCAAAACATCTCCTGGAATTGGGAACATTTTTGCAACTCGAGGTTCATAACAAAACATGGTCAGAGACTAGCAACACTTCTGTTTATCCTTCCACCAGTGCACACCCGCTTATATAGCTTTGAAGTCATCAACACTAACACAAGGATCAAAATTTCATTTTGAAGGATCGTTTCTGTTGGCTCGGAAACGGAAACGTTTCGGAAACATTTCAAAAGTGACAAATATTAAAATAGTAAAATACAATCTTTTGTACAAAAATTGTACACCTTTTATAAAAATTTTAAATTCGGGTTAATACAACTTATTCTTTAGGCATATAGCATTGTATTTTAGTGCATTTTTTTATGTTTCAGTGTATTTTGATCGTAATAATAGTGTTTCATTATTCCACTAGTATTTCATTTCGGTCCCTTAGGAAACAGAAATGTTTCGGCCATTTTGGTGGAAACAAATGGAAATTTTGTTCCTTGCACTGACAGTTAACAACCCTTTAACTGTTAGTGCACACCCACTTATATAGCTTCCAAATCATCAACAGTAACAGTTAACAACCTTTTAACTGTTTAATGCCTTCAAAGCAGAGCTGGTGACATTGGATAAATCAAATGTTTACCAAGATACTATGACTATGTGCTTCTATGCTACTAGTGCAATTTTGCTGAAACCTGTAATTTCATAACTTGTTTGAGGAGGAAATTGTTTTATTTCTTTTGGAAAATTAATTCTTGTGTTAGTAATGACAAGGGTTTGGCGAGTTGAGAATCAATTCTTGTTTTAGATTCTTCAAACTCCGAGAGACCTGAATAGTTTGTCTAATCCATAGGATGCTCAAGTAGAAACTCCAAACTAGACGCTTCTTTTTATATTGCAGGGACTTGACAAATAAATTTCTTGCTTTTCTTCTTACACTTGAAACATTTTTGTTGTCTAATAATGTAAATATTGTCTTGAAGTGGAGGGCACAGCTTTTATACAGTTCTTTGACATTTTTACTTATAGTGTTCTGTATTTGTAGATGTATGATCGGTCCTTTAGCTATTTATTGCATATCCATATTTCAAACTCAAATATTCCTGTCCTTGTTTTGCACTATATGGCATCTTTTGAGATAGAGTTTATGGCTAACTGCTTTTCCTTGTAATACATTTAGCTGTGCTATCATGTGTTTTCTGCCTACTCATCTTAACAAAAAAGGATTTTTATGAAATTTGGTAAAATGTATTGTTGTTAATGAAACAGGTTGTTCCTTTTACTCCAAGTGCTGGTGTTCTTGAATGGGTAAATGGTACTCTTCCTCTTGGTGAATACCTTATAGGAAGGTAAGAGATCATATTTCATGCAATCTTGTGGCAGCACTATGAGTACCATTGAAATTTGAATTGTTTTATGTTTTCAACTTTCAGCACAAGGAATGGAGGTGCCCATGGGCGCTATGGAATAGGAGACTGGACCTTTCCTAAATGCCGGGAGCACATGGCAAAGGTGAGTACCGTGTACTTCTCTTTGTCAAAGTCTAATGATGTTGATTATGATATAGCCGTTTGGAGGAGAAATGGTTGTGGTAAACCTGAATGGATGGTGGTCCAACCATCTTTTCCAGTCTGGTAGGAAATATTGGCTTAAATCCATCACAGATGTAGGATAACAAGGGGATTTAAATCAATGAGCTTTGTTTGTGGAATGAGTTGGATTTTCATTAATTTTCATTTAAGCTGTAGCATCTTCAGTTTTTAGTGCATCAAAGAATACAGTTTCTAGATTTGTCTAGATCTTGACTTAGAGATCATCAAATTCGTAAGGGGAAAAGTTTAACTAGGGGTTTCAAACTTCATTTTGCTATCCGACCCATCCTCTTAGAGTGAGAGAGAGCAGATCTCTTTCAAAAACAAATTTTCTCCCAGGACTAGTAACAACCTTATAGAACCAGCACGTAGTATGAACATTCACTTCTTTTGTAAAAGTAATTCAATTGTCTAAGAAATTGTAATTGGAAAAATGATTCTAATAAATCTTGTACTACTATTGTGGGTTCCATGTAAAGTTTGTCCTAGAAGGTTATTGCTGTTGATGAATCCACTTAGTTAATCATACTGTCAAAGTGATTTACTACAAAAATGTATTATTCTCCTCTTATGGAGAAAAGTTAAACTTGAGGTCTGCAATTCTATTAGGAAATTTCTCTATGTATTTTGTTGAATTTGGAAGAATTCTCTGTAAGCCTTGATATTGTGAAATAGTATTACTTCTGTTGATGCATAAAGACAAGTTGATTGTGGGTAAATGATTTCATTTCATCTTCAATGGTAAATACATTTGATGCCACTTAACGAAAATGCATGATTGCTTTTCCAGTGTTCCTGTAATAATGAAAAAACTGTTGGACACTAATTATTGATGGAAGCAAACATCCTCATGGAAGTCTAGCAATATGGAGCAACTCCTCCATACTGGTAGCCCACCTACATAGTGATTTTCCTCACCTAACTAACTGGTCATTAATTATGTCTAAAAGAACACAAGTAGCCTACCCAGATGATATACTGAAATTGATCAAATTAGTGAAGGCTTTGGTAGATATGTTCAAATATCTAGAAATGAACTGAATTTATTTTTGTGAAGTGGTGCAAATTAAAAACCATTGTTCATACATATATTTTAGTTGGATGGTTCCAAAACTGTTGGAAGTTTCCATGAAACTTTTGAACGTGGATGAGACAGCTCACTGGCAAATGACCATTTATGTTATTATGTTTCTGGGCTCGCATGTTGTATTCTATCTATCCTGTCAGACATTTATTGTGAGGAAATGTGGGCTATTGATTTTTTCTTTGTCCATACACCCTTGTCTAGGCCATAATTTTTTTCATGTCTACCCTTACTATTTCAATCCATGTAATTTTGCCTTCCGACTTTAGCTAGTATCACTTTTATAGAGACTTGCATGTCATTTTGGACCTTTTTTTTTTAAAGAGGGAGTATCTGGCTTCAAATATTCAGATCACATTATATCTGGCATCAAATATTCAGATTACATTATATCGGGATTCAAATATTCTGTTTCCACTCAGTTTCACTTCTTGGAAATGTCCTAGCATTATTGATCAGGTTTATTGTTGGAAGGAGGTGACAAAGAGGGGTCTCATATGTAGTTCCATCTTCCTTCTTCCTTTCTTTTTTGAGTTTTTTCCAAACTTTTTCATCTTTGTTTGAGACTCACTGATCAATTATTTATATACATATATATATTTTTTTTCTGGTTGTAAAACTCACCATATAAGTTTCAGCATGCTGCTGGAAGTTAATTTTGATTCTTAATGATTGAACTTTGATTTTTGCACATCGAACCACTACCAGCTTGTCTGGGAGATGGATTCACCTTAAATGTAATAGTTGATGTTTACTTAAATGGTGGTTTTATGGGCTGAGGTAGCATGTCGAAGCAGCCACTTGTCCTTGACATGGCATAATGGACTTGGGCTCAGACGGCATATAAGATGGGTTATGGAGTTGTACTTGCTTGAAAGTGAGATTCTCATATGGGAAGTTCTGAAGTTGACTGGCAATGTAGGGCTGAAGCTGGATTTGGCCTTTGGAAATGTGCATTCCTAGAAAATAAATTTATGGTTCTCCAATTATCATTTTCTTTTCTGAGAGCATAATCCAACCAGGGAATGGAACTTGGTAAGTAGAGAGGCATGAGAGTTGATGTCTGCAGAAAATAGGAGGATATCATCATTGTAGATCAAAGCACTTGTCAAGATAGGTTCAAAAATTTTGATCATGGCCTTTTGGAACAAAGACGGAGCAGTCTTAGTGAGATCAGGTATGAAGTAGATTATGCTGTCAAGGTAGAATGTCATAAGGTAGGTTTCAAGTGTAAGTAATCAAAAAAAGGAGTTTTTTCAATTGATAGGTTGGTTTTTATATTTATATTTGTCGTTTAATCTAATAAAAGAAATACAAAGCATATCTTTAAGATGCACAAGTTTTGTATTTGCTATTTAAGTCATGCTTAATCCTTAATGTAGATTGTTCTACTGGTGTTGGTATCTTGATTTATTGCTCCTTTTTGCATGAAACATATTTCTATTAGGTTTCTATTCATCTTTTCTATGTCCTTGCAAAAGGTGAACATATGAGAAGAACAAAAAAACTCTGCGGTTGTCAAATTTTGTTTCTGGTACCAAATTATGCTATAACATAATCTGCTTAGTGTTGTATAGTGTTCTAGCACATTTTTGTTTGGTAAAATTAGCATTAACTAAAAACTCACCCACGAGGTGGCCCAGTGGTAAGGGTAAGCAAGGGACTGTGTGGCAAGGCACACGGTCTCGGTTTCGATTTCCCTTAGGATTAAACTCTTGATTAAGTGGGGAGCTGTGGCGGTGGGTTGTTGCGCTAGCTCCCTATAGGGATTAGTCCCACCGAAGATGGGGATACCCCTGTTATTAAAATAAAAAAAAATTAGCATTAACTAAAAGGAGAACTTCAGTGCTTATAAGGGTACACTCTTTGTAGCATTTCTTCTTGGTAATTTTCTTATTCAACAGGTTAACAGCTATTTATAACCTTGGTTCAAATTTCAAGACTTGAGAATGCAGTGTGTGAAAGGACAAAACTGGTCAAAAAATTCGTATCATTTACCTTTACTGGGACAAGCTAAGTAATTATGACCTCTCCCTTTTGTAGGAACACAACAAGCGCAAGGCGTTTCAGGAAGTCTGTCAGAACTTCAGGTTCGTACTTTTGTTAATTATAGCTATTCTTCAAACATTTCTGCTCATTTTGGTTGAATTCCTTAATTGACTTCTCCTGAAGGCCTGTCATGCATTACTTTTTCTTGGAGAGATTTTTACATCCAGCTGACTGGTTTGAAAAGAGACTTGCTTATACACGGAGTGTGTCAACTAGTTCAATGGTAGGTGTATTATATTCTTCCTGTGATGTACTAATTGTTCTTCCTCTACCTGAAGGAAAACCTGAGTTACTTTATGCAATTTCCTTTTTCTGTATGATATCTTTCCCTTATTGGTTTGTGGTAATTGCATTTCATTTTGTGACCAGAAACTGAACCCTGCAAAATGAGTCATCTAGTATTCGCTAGAGATCAAATTCATTAAATGTGGCTTATAGTACTGAAGCTTTCACTTTGAATTCAGGTGGGTTACATCGTTGGACTGGGAGATCGACATTCCATGAATATCCTAATTGATCAAGCCACTGCAGAAGTTGTTCACATAGATCTTGGTGTTGCCTTTGAGCAAGGGTTGATGCTCAAAACACCTGAGCGGGTTTGTTAATTTCATCCTTGGATATTTCTTTGACCAGTCTCCCTGTTTTGCGGCTTTTGCCTAGCAGTCATTACTTAGCCTAATCATCTTATCTTCAATACATCAAACAATTTTTGTAGGTCCCTTTCAGGCTGACAAGAGACATCATAGATGGTATGGGTGTTACTGGTGTGAAAGGGGTTTTCCGAAGATGTTGTGAGGAAACTCTTTCTGTTATGCGGACAAATAAAGAAGCACTTCTAACAATTGTTGAAGTATGATTAATTGGCAATGTATTTATCATGGAACTATAAAATTATGTTCTTTCAAGTTCATGATATTATGTGGGAATTCCTTTCAGGTTTTTATCCACGATCCTTTGTATAAGTGGGCTTTATCGCCTTTGAAGGCTCTGCAACGTCAAAAGGTATATCAGAACTTCACTGTTTCTGAGCCACAATTCAATCCGGACGGCTTCTAATTTTCCTTTTAGGAGAGCAAGATCACAATAGATAGAAAATAAGCTAAGTATGCAACTGACATGCAGAAAAATTACATTGCACTACATTGATTCTTTATAAGATTAATGGGTTTTAAATTCATGGGTCTAGAGAAAGGTTATCAACACATGGTCTATGTTACCTGGACTATTTTATCCTTCTTCTTGTGGCCCATTTTAGTTCTATTGGAAATTGGTTTCTCTCTCTCCTTATCAGTAAAGTCCATGAATTCTGGCAAAAAAATCACTCTTTGAGAAGTAACATTTAATCTCAATGGCAACCATACTTTTTCTCTTGATAATTTCCTCCCTTTCTCTCTCGCTTGATAAACCACGAGAGATGGGTTCTTCAAATCATACGTTCTTTTCCTATGATAGTTTTAATGGTGGCAGTGTGGCACCATGAAATAAATGGGAGAGGTGAGGATGGCTGTATTGATTTTGCTGGCTATGGTGGTAGCTACTTGTATGGTGATATAAGGATGAGGCAAGGGCCTTGCTTTGGTTACCTAAAACCTGAAAAAGTTCTAGTGACAGGATATTGCCAGAAAATGAAGAGGGAAGGAGAAAGAAAAGAGGAGTGAGAGAAAGAAGCAAAAGACTTGTGGTTGCAGCAATTTGGAGAAAAGAGTGAGGAGCAGACGTTATAGTGAAGGAAAACCGCATCAAACTGTGTGGCAAGTTTTTGCAATTGAAAACTACGTAATAATCTTGTCATATAACTTATGTGATCTTTCAAAGCTAAGAGATCAACCCCAAATCACCCCTATAATCCATTGAAGAAATTTCTTAATCTGATATAAAATATTGTAGAAAGCATCGGTATTCAACAAAGTTGAACAAATAATAGCTCAAATTCATGTGGTGGTGCTTGCCAATTTTCTCGAAGTTATGGTTTCATTTGACAGCGAAAATGGTAATCTTATGACTTAACTTATGTATTGCTCTCAGAGCTCTGAGAATAATCCAAATCAGCATATGATCCATTCATATGAAATATTGTGAAAAGTAGAGGTATTCAACACAGTCAAATATGTAATGGGCCAAATTCATGGATAGTTAAGGTGTTGTTTGATATTCTTCTATCCTATCTCATGGAGATTGCTATTCCATCGCTTCCGATTCTCTTGTCTGCATTTTCAGAATACATATAGACTGACATATTACTTCTGTTTCATATGCTTCCCCTTCTCAGTTTAACTTCAGATCATATTCGTAGCCCACAGCTTCCAATTCTCTCACCTGTATTAAATATGCAATATATGTCAATATTGTGTTTTCTTATATGCTTATATTGTTTCTCCCGTAAAAATGTTCTGCTCAATAGGAAACGGATGATGATCTTGAGACAAGCTTGGAAGATTCACAAGAAGAATATGAAGGGAACAAGGATGCTGCACGTGCGCTCATGCGTGTTAAGCAAAAGCTAGATGGATATGAAGAAGGTGAAATGAGAAGCATGCATGGGCAGGTAATGTTTTGAGTACCAATACCATATGCATCAACCCAAAGTTCAGATTTACGGAAGTGTCAGCTTCTTCCTCTTTGTTGGATTAGTTTGGTGTTCCGGTGGGCATTGCTCTCATTTCTCGTAGATTATTATAGTAGGTGATGTCCACAAACCAGTAGCATTTGAATACAAGTTAATGGGTAGGAGCTATTAGAGGTAAAACAGAGGATATATGTTTCACTACTTGTTCGTTAGTCTGTAAAAAATGGCTCACCTTCCATCTAGAACCAGCTGAGCAAGGGCCAAATTGAACATTCACTTTGAAGAAGCAATGGGCCTCGTCCAATTGGTCTCAAATAATCAGTAGCTGGCTTCATGTAAGTGGCGCCATGTTTCTGAAAATAAAATTAGCGCCAGGTATTCCCACTAATGTGATCAACTAGGCTGCAATAAGAATAAAATCTTGTCATGTACGCCCACAAATGTGGTCAAATAGATCTGTTTCCTAATATTTATGTGGGTTTTCAAAGTAGAGGTTTTTTAATTTCAATGCTGTGCTATGATGTTATATATACAAGAATGATATCAGAAAGTCAGCTCTAGTTGGTTATCCTAGGTGAATTGAGTTTCTAACACAGAGGATGGGGGTCTTTTCAAAGATTCTCTTGCAAGGGATTTGATATTTGCTGCGTAGTGGAGCTATAGGGCAGTTGGCTGGGGGAAAAAATAACACAAACGGGTCCAATGAAAATTCTATTTTCATTTTCATTGATTCTTTGCAACTTCAGGCAAGGATGTTATAAAATATCCCTTTTTATTTTGTTTTTTCGTTTTTCCTTTCAATGGTAAGGTTTATTTGAATTTCTTTTTTCGTAGGTTCAACAACTCATACAAGATGCTATTGATCCTGATCGTTTGTGTCAAATGTTTCCTGGATGGGGAGCTTGGTTGTGATAAATTTGTCAATCTTAGTACTGTGTTTCACCCAATCAAATTGTAAAGGCAGCTCTTTGTTCTGCTGAGTTTTTCAGGTACATAGTTCAAGGTATGTATTGGGTGCACATGATGTCTCTGCCAATACAATGGTCCCCTCCCTCATAAACTGGTACACGTAAACTGTACAGAAGTGTATATATACATCTTTTATGCTTTAAGTGAGATTTTTCACTTCTTCCATGTCCTCTTTTCCCTACTTGTGTCCTCATGTAAGCACATGTATGTACCTGGAATGCCCTTAAGGGACCATTAAAATTTGTTGCCCGGATCACCTCTCTGCTTCACTCTTCAATCCCTTCCCCCCTCTAGCATTTGGGGCGTTTATGCACACACTAACATTCTCTTTTAGCATAAATAAGCAAAGCAGGACAGCCAGCATTCTTCTACTTCTAGCAGGTGCCTGGCTCGAAGACCTCATGTGGACCTACTATGCACTCTGGCTGTCTCGGGGCCTTGTGGAGACTCAGTTTGCAAAACAGGTGACATTGTTTCAATCATCCTAAATCAAAATATAATATATGATTCATGGTCTTTGCACACTTAATTTGGCAATTGTGCGCAGTAGTTTGATCCTTTGATATAGACTCTAATGTATTGGATTTGTGCATTGTAACCATAGGATGTAGAAGTGACGGTTTATGGCCACCAGGATCCTAGTTTATATATGTATTGTGATCGAGAGTATCAAATTACATTTCATTGTACTCAGCATCTAATAAATTAGATACACATTGCCTGTCTGGCTAGCATTTTGAGTACGAGCTCATGTTTGAGGAGACCGCCAAATGCTCTTACCTATTTTTTGGGGGGTCAGTTTTTATTTTATTTTAATCTAGCTTCAAGGGTTGTGAGCGAATTTAAATAGTAGCTTTTGCTTTTTTCTCGATCTATGTTCGTGAGTTGTTTTCAGGCTTGAGTTGCTATCTTATATGTTTCTTCTGTGCCTAGCCATTTGGGGGTGTAACTGGATCTTTTTAGGCCAAGTTAGTATTAGTGTATCTTCTCTTTGAGAGTTTGTGGCCCTTTCAGGCAATGTCCTAGACTTCGTAATATCCTATTTTCTATTAATAAAAATTTATACACAACCAGAATGATATTGGTCTTAATGACTCTTAATTAATGACTCTTAATTAACTGTCATTTGTATAGATTTTATAGAAGAATAGCATTTGCCTTTTCTAAACTAGTCTATAACTGATGTGATATACTAAGGATTTTAACATGCTTTGTGTAAATTTGTTTTATTGTTTCGTAATACCCGTTGTCTCAAATAGAGTTGCTCTGCAAATCCTGGCATCAAATGCTGTTGAAGGATACTTTCATGATGCTATCATCTCAAATGGGGTCTAAGGTGATAGAACTCAACTGAGTAGATGTGCTGGGTGTGGACATAGGTGTGGACATTGGACGGGCTAAGTCGGTCACTGGGCTTATACTAAAATTTTTTTTTCATCAGGTGTAAAACCAAATCCAAGCATACTCAAAATAAAAATAATCATTTCCAAAATTGCCCATTTAACTTAAAAATATTTTTAATAAACATCTTTTCTTCTAAAACAAAATTAAACAAAAAAACCAAATACTATATATAATAAAATATAAAAATATATTATATTATATATATTTTGAGCTAAGCTAGGTTGAATTTCAAATATAATTTTGAAATCAGTATATTAAACTAATTGAATTTAAAGAAAATTTTTAAGTCCTATAAATGGTGGGTGAGTCATTGGGGTTAGTGTCTCTAGATGTGCCTGAGCCTAGGATTCCTCTCCTTCGCAAATATTCTTGTATGGCGGTATATGTATTCTTGTGGACTTCATCAAATGGGTAATATGGTTATCGTCCGCTCCAAGCAAGTCTTTGGCTGCCCATAATTCAACTGCTCTTATCATCCCATCCGTCATCATCATGGTCTTCCTATCACCAAGCTGGCGGTCTTTTGTGGTTCTTTGTTTTCTGTGGTAATCTATTCTTCGTATCTTTTCCATATTTATGTATTAATGTTAGAATTGCTTGATTGAGAGTGTAGAATGAATGTTGAGAGACCTCCCGTTAGTAATAATCAAGCTGGTACTATTATTTTAAATATTAACATTACTTTTTCCAAACTGCTCCATTTTTTGTTCAATGGATAGGCGATAATTCATTAATTAATGAGCAATACATAGTCATTTATGTTTATCTGGTTAATGATATTTTAACAACTCAGAAAAATAAAATTAGGGACGAACAACAGGTCATTAATAGATGTTTTATGATTTGGGGAAAAAAAAAAAAAAAAACCTATTGTGATATATACTCTCTGTCTACATAAACATATTTTTACGTACAAATTAGTTTTCGAAGTTTATTAGTGGCTTATGGTGCATTAGGTAATAATATTCATTACTCTCTATTCTAATGAAGAAAATAAAAAGCTTGAGACATGGTCCAGTGTAACTTGTTCATCTCGATCAAAGTCTAGGGGTTGGAACCCCAGCAAGTAGCAACGCCTCTCCTCCTTCCCTAGAAATATGTAATAATATCTATGTTGTGCACAAAAAAAAAGGTACAAAAAGAAATTCTAAATTATTCCACCATTCGGCCCAATTCCCGTTCCAAATACCGATTTTGACAATTTGTTGTAAAGTATCCCAAAAAATATATATTAGCCATCTAAATACTAAGTTCAGATCTTATATTTGTTAAGAGAAATGAAAAGGAAATGATCTGCATGTACTCATTTTTTATGGTAATCAAACAAAAACAAAATGAACTTGTTCTGACAAATATTTACATGTTTTTCTCATTTTTCTTGACCCAACAAAAATATTTAAATTAAACTCTTTTTTTTTAACTTTATTTTCTTTAATCATTCTGTTCTCAATTTCAAGATACAAACATATAATGTGTAAAGGATACCACCCAAAGTGGGGGGGTGGGTGGGCAGTGGCAAGCATTAGTTGGTATGGTGGGTGGTGTCAGCAAGCCCCAACACAAATGCTTTTAGCTATATAGTAGCGAAGGGTTGTGGGATGGCATCAAATCATAATTCTACGGATTATTATGCTAGCTGCTGTCATATTCTACTTGGGTCTAAGTATAGGCTATATGTATGTGTATATATATATATTCCTTGTATAATCTTAATTGGTGATGAAAGAATTGCCAAGACTCACAACTCAAGCTCAAAATAGGATCTGGAGGGTAGCATTTGGTTAAGAGTTTAAAATTTGCAGATTATGGTTCATGACCCAAATGGCAAGAGGGTGGCAAATAGAGTTAGGCCTAAAGGGTGGTGGGTCCATGGCAGTGGCCAGCCACATGACATGGACAAAGGTCCGCTGCCCAAACCGACATGGCCTTTGGGTTTTGGCTCCTTGAATTGCTTGGAAAAACCAATGTGCTCACCAGTGGAAATAATGGAAACAGGGTCTCTCTTTCTCCTAAGATAATCTCGCAGCATGAGTATGATGCACGTTTCATATATATATATATATATATATATATTCCACACAAATCAAGTGACTATGTGGATAGAGATTGAACTTAAGAGCTAAATATAGGGTCGAGTAGAACACAGGCTTTAGGCCTTGACCACTTGGGCCCATGTGGTCAAGGTCTGGGCCTGAAGTATGTTCTTTTTAAAGTTTCAGATTCAAAACATTTTAGTACTATCAAGTTAACTTTTTAGAACTATTTTCAAGTTCTTTGATCCCTCAATTATTCATTTTGTGTGGGACGAGAGTCTATACAAGCCCTAAAATTAGTTATGGTATGCACAAGTTGGCCTGAATACTTGATCATAAAAATAAAAAAAAAGGTCAGACTGACTACTTAGTTACTCTTTTGATTGTTTGTAACTATTCTGGATATTAAAGTTTAGATGAAAGTTTTTTCCAAGATCTAAGGGTTGAAAGAAAATTGAAAAGAGTAAAAAAAAACAAATGAAGCTTTGATATCACAAAAATATTGACACGACTTAAAAAAGAGATTAATATAGATTTTGCTTTACACTGTCCTATAATACATGCTTTTTTGTTTAAAATAAAAATAAAATAAAATAAAGCCAATCACTGAAGGGTACCCAAAATTTCTCTAAACAAGTTTTTATACAGCTCAGACCCTCTAAACACAAATTGATTTCTCATAGTTATCCTGACCAGATCTTGGGTTGGCAATAAATTATAGTAGCCAACTAAAGATATATGTACAGCTCTTCCTTCTTTCTTTCTTTAAATATATATAATTTATAGGGTTTATCCCATGGTTCTGATCTTTGTCCAGACTCCAAAGACGTGGTCTGCCCTATAATAATAGAGTTGGGAGGAGGGAACCTTCTACAGAGGTTCCTTCGAGACAGTGTAATGGCAATATTGGAATCGTAGAGGGGTTTAATGATAACCCTATAGTAGTCTGTTTAGAATTTGGGGAGAGAAGAAAAAAGAAGGAAAGTGGAGAGAAAATTATTTGATTCTCTATTTAGAAGGAAAATGAGAAGTAAAAGAAGGGAAGGGAAAGGAAATATGAGAGTGGGAAACGAGTACTCTCTCTCTCTCTTCTTTGTTTTTATTTTATTTACGAAACCAAACAAGAAAAAAAAAATAATTTTATTTATTTTTCTATTTCTTTTCCTTTCCTTCCTCATTTCCTTTCTCAACTTTCAAACAGGGTTTTAGGAGTCTTTCTATAGAGGTCCTTGAGGACAATGTAAGGGTAATATTGGAATTTCAAATATTCCAAACAGGCATTTAGGAGACCTTCTATAGCGTTCCTTGGAGACAATGCAAGGGCAATATGAGAATTTTACACGTGTCCCAAATTCCGGACAGAGGGGTTTAACCATAACCGCCTATGGATCACCGATTCACCACCCCGCGGTACAACCCTTTTAATAAAACGACGGCCCAAAGAAAAACAGTTGGCGGCCGCACCGTCCACACGGAAGATTTGAACATTTACACACAGAGAGGAGAGAGGAGAGAGGGGAGAGAGAGAGGCCAAAACCATACAAACATATAAAACGTGAGGCGGTGTTTACGTTAGTTTTTATTACTCACTCCTCCTCCTCCTTCCTCATTCCTCTTCTCCAAGTAACTGCGATTCAAATGCATATATAAGTAACAGACATACATATAAATATATATGTATATATACAAGTTCCATATATCAATGATGATATTGGTGTCGGTATCTAAGTTTTATCAGTTTTCTCTGCACAATCGTCTTCAAGCTTGAAGCCCCTCAGGTTTCTCTTTCTGGGTTCTCTCTTCTTCGCCGTTCTGTGTCTATGAATCTATTTCTGTTCTAGTTTCTGCAAAGTTGGACTTTTGAATAGGCTTCACAACAATTAGAAATGTGGTGTTGGCGCCTTTCCTGGTAAGCATAGAATTGATCTTCTCCATTATTAGTTTGGCAAATATTCTTATTCCGCTTTATTCTTAAACGTTTCCTTCACTCCAAGGAATTAGAATTCAATTCCCTATAGAATTTGCTTCAGATTTGGTTGTTTTGATGGTAATTGGTATTTGGGTTCTCCTTTTGTTGATCCAAAGTTTTGCGAATATATCCAAACACCTTTTCATATTTTCTCAACCTTGATTTTCTTCCCCTTTTTTTTTTTTTTTTTGCTTTTTGTTTTGAGTGTAATTTTGGCTGGTTGATTAGGTGTTGTAGGATTAAGCAAGTTTTCATTGACTTCTAGATTGAACAGCTCTGATTTCTCGGGAATTTGTTGGTAATGGAGGCTGCAAGTACTTTACATCAATGTCGGTTGTTCTCTGTTCCAATGGAAACAACTGAGGGGTATGCAAATGGATTTAGAGGTTTAGTTTCTAACGACATTGGGACACATACATTAGATAATCATTCGGGTAGTGAAGATTCAGGCTCAGAGACCGATTACGATCATGATCATGATCATGATCAAGAAGAGCCATTAATTTCCGACTGTGAAAGTGGGATTTCTGGACCCAACAATGAGGAACCTCAATTGTTTGGTGATGGATTGGTCAAATTGGATGGAGTAGATAGGCTGCACGAGATTATCAAGCGGAGGTTCATTTCGGGTTTGGGTTCTATAGGAATGGATACCTCTGTAGTTGCCATCCACAGAAATTCTTGTTCTAGCATTACAGGACAAGCTCGCCTTCAATCGTTTCATATTTTTGCTCGGGCAATGGAAAAGAAGTGTGGTGGTAATGCCAATTTGAAGTATGCTTGGTATGGTGCTTCTAGGGATGAGATTGGAAAGATAATTTCTCATGGTTTTGGTCATTGTATGAATGCTGAGAACAAGGGATTGTATGGCTGCGGCATCTATCTCTCTCCTGATGATTCCTCTATTGATAGGTAAGAAAGTATTCAATGCATTTTCCGCGTATATATTTGATTTCTTCTGATTAGTGTACATAAGAGTATCCTATATATATCATGTGTGTAATGATGTAACTTATGATTTTCTTTGTGTTAAACAGTGTGAAATCCTCAATTGTTGATAAGGATGGCTTAAGGCATGTATTGCTTTGCCGCGTTATCCTGGGGAACATGGAGCTTGTCCCTCCTGGGTCTGAACAGTGTAATCCGAGTTCTGAGGAGTTTGATTCTGGTGTTGACAATCTTATGGCACCTAAGAAGTATATAGTGTGGAGTACCCACATGAATACATATATCTTGCCAGAGTACATTATAAGTTTCAGAGCTCCTCCTTGCTCAGAAGGTGAGCAAATTGACATACTTCCAGAAGTTATTTTGTTTTAATGGGTTCAAGACTGGGCATTCATTTGGGTTGTGTTTTCAATTGATTAGGTCGGCAAAGGATTCGAGCTCCTTTGAGGAAACCAAGTTCACCTTGGATGCCATTTTCTACTCTAATCTCTGCACTTTCAAATTTCTTACCTCCTCGTACCATTCATCTGATCTCCAAGTATCATATTGATCATAGAGTAAGTATTAATCACTAGCATTTGTGGCAGCATGTGGATACCTTACATATGTTTCCTTTCCCTAACCTCTTCTGTGTTGAATTGTAAAGCCATTTTCTACATTCAAATGTGGTGAGCTATCAACTGAGTTAGGCATAATTCCTTCTAGTCTTGCCCATGGTTTTTCCCTCAAATTTGTTAGGGGGTTTTCCATATAAATTTTGGTGTCAATTTCTACCTCTCTCATTTCTTATTTTAGTTGCGTCCGTTCCGACCCATCATTTTCATAACATTATGGAAGTTCGTTCTCCAGGAAAGGAAGATCTCCCGGCATGAATTGATACGGCGAGTAAGAGAGATGGCAGGAGACAAGTTGTTGACTGCAGTCATAAAATCTTATAGAGACAAGGTAAGGGTTCCTCCAGTGAAATTGATGTTTTTATCAATGATATGGTTGTTTCTTTTGATGAGTTTGAATCATGTTGGGCACTCAATTCACTTTGAATGCCTTAAATTGTTTGTTTGCTCTCTTCTTCCCCCCCCGGTAATTATTGTGGAAGTGTTTGGTTGAATTATATGCTTGTCATTTTGTTGGCACGAGGGGCACCCTAGAGCACAAGGCTCCTGCCACTGCTGGAGCTGGGGAGGGTCACATGTACATAGCCTTAGTCATTGTGCGGAGAGATTATTTCCATATTTTGGACCGGTAACGCCTAGGTCCTTGAGAGTGGGCTACCATTTGTTTAGATAAGCATTTTTCATCCATAGTTTTATGAAAAATTTGACAGTTCTTCTGTCTATCAAAATAAATTAAGAAAGGGACATTGATAGAGCAATAAGAAGAAAAAACTATATTTAAGTTTCTTTTGGTTTTCTTTTTTCTTTTTCTTTTTTTATTTTCGGGTTTGTTTTTTGGTTTTTTTTGGGGGGTGGGGGGGTGTGGAAAGGGGGAGATGAATTTTTTTTTTCCCCCTTTAATTCCCTGAGAAATGCAACAAATTATATAGATCCCGCTAAGATTGGTATCTAGCCACTTATGTGTTGAATAGGTTGTTATTTGCTTCAGAGAATTAAAATATGTAACGCCACTAGGAGGAGAAACTGAGCAATTCTACCCGTTAAGCATTTGCTTTCTTGTAGAATATTACGGTAAAGGAGACTAGTCAATTGTCCACAAGAATTGCATAATTCAAGTACTTGTCATACCAGAGATCACCTTAGGTTGCCATATCTGTAACAATTGTGCCATGAATGAGGTTGCCTTTTCTTTTTTTACCCTGGCCTCTAAAGTTGACATTTTTACCAAAATACCTAAGGTTGATTAGGAAATGATAAAGATGGAATAAAATGGTTCAGCCAGTTGTAGTTTGTGCCTTCCCCTATGTCAGGATCTTGTTTAAGTTGCCACCTCAACTCATGGAAGTTAAGCATATTACCTCTTGTCACTAGTTCATCAGTGGAGCATCCATATTCTTAAAGCTTGCAGTGAGATTTTTAAATTATTCCTTGAACTTATTAGAGTTTACTTTCTGATAATTCCTAGTTCCTTTGTCGACCTTTGATTCTATTTTTGCTTTTTCCATATTCACATTTTATGTGTATTTTATTGACTCAGAAATCTATTTTGGATGCTGCAGCAACTTAAAACATCAACAGATTTTTCGCCAACCAACAGCTCGAGCACATCTTACCAAAGGAGTGGAAGAAACTTGGAATGCGGGCACAGTGGATGAATTGATATTTGTCGAAATTATTCAGCTGCAAGGTGCTATGATGAATATGTGCAAGAATGCAAATGAAGTGGCAGTTATATATGAAATTGACATATTCTCTCAGCTAATTGAAAACCAAACTATGGCAGAAGATATGAACAGCAGATGAAGCGGGCTTGTTTATGTTTTCGGTAGTAGCTATACTTCAGTATTTTGACTTAGGCAGTGCTCTTTTTTTTTTCTTTTTCTTTTTTTCTTCCTCTTAGCAAATCTCTAACATCAAGGTTGTCATCATGATAAAAAAAGATGTCAGCAATAAAATCTGTTTTCACTGATATTGGGTTCTTATATGTTTCTATTTCTCAAGGATTTTCTTCCTCAACCATGCTTCTATATACTCTCCCTAACAGTAAATTAGAGGATTATGATCTGTGGGAATAACAAAGTATAGCATGATGCTTTGTGAATGCTCGTTTTAAATGTGCTTTGAATCAGATTTTCTGTGCCTAGAGTCGGATTCAAAAACTTTTTTATGCTTTTTTGCCATTTGGATAAGCTTTTTTATTGGCTTTTTTAAACTAGCTCGAAAACTGGTTAAAAACTCGGTTAAAAAAAAAAAAAAAATTTGATCCAAACAAACCAGAAGGCTTGCTCATGTTGGACTACCAGCATAGCTGAAGTGTAAGCATGAATCTGAAACAACTAAGTTGGTCTGGGCTAGATTGCTTTTATGTTGCTTCAAAAACAGAAAACCTCTTCTCTCTCTTCTCCTAATTGTATACATCAGAAAAGCAAAATTGGCAATTAAAATGAGTGTGATGTAATTCAATCCTTTGGAGATCATTTCTGTGATGGGAAGTGTCTGAAAGAAGAAGTATATATTTACTGTGGCTATATCTATCACCTTTCTCTGCTGTTCTTAGATATATTACTATGTCAGCTTGTAGTCCTTTTAAGGGTTTTTGTGGGAGAAAATATAAGATTGGACATGTAGAACATTTCTTTTGGTTTTCCAACAAAAATCATGTCAATACGCTTTTCTAATTTAGTTTCGACAAAGCCTGAGGGCAAAAATCAATTTTGGTATCGTTTTCAAATTTTCATTTGTTGTGTTTTCCAAAACAAAAACAACGAAAAGTTAGAAACATCATTGTGTTTAGTTATCATTCAGAATTCAGAAAACAATTTAAACTTGTTTACTAAGAATGGGATATTTTCAGATAACTTAATTTCATGAAAACTGTTTCAAAAAAACGGTGTCAAACCAATGTTCCCTATCAGTTTTCATTTTTCTATTTTCAAAAAGAGGAAACAGTTTTTGACACAAAAAAAAAAAAAACCAATACCGTGGAGTCCATTTACTGGCTTTGTGTGAATGTTGATTTGAGTCCACAGAATGGACCTTACTGCCTACTCAGGAGTCAGGACCACCTCAAACCAGTGATATAAATCAAAAAAATTTTGTTAATTTTCTCTTCTATTTTATTGGCCCAAAATAAGAGGTATTTTCACTTCACTCCTTATAGTTTCAACAAAAATCAGATGACCTCCGTGTTGTTCAAAAGTGAATACATAACTCTTTATAATTTGAATTTATCTGCAAAATAGATTGAATGTGATATATTTTGTGAAATGACAAAAATACCCCTACAAAAGAGAACCCTTTATCTTGATATAAAAAGGCAAAATTATCTTTTTGATATTTTATTTTGGAGAGATGAAATAACGTAAATACTCGTTGTTAATTATAATGGCTTGCATCCATTTTACAACTAAGTCCAAATTACATATAGGGAATTATATATATATATATAAGTTGTGTTCGCCCCTATATTTTACATTTCTCCTATGTGGCATTCTAAATACTCTAATATTTTTAAAATACTATGTCATATGAGCAATTGGTAAGATAACTATTAAATTTATTTAATTATTCAACCCATACTATTAATATTATAAGATATATATATATATATATATATATGTGAGATAATATAAGATAAGATTATTGTCAAGTCTATCAAGTTAAAGGACTCTTGGGATTAAGTTTAACAAAAAAATAAACTTAATCAGGTAACTATAGTTTTCTGTCTAAAAAAAATACACATCCTATTAACTTATTGTGATCTATTCAGTTCCCTATTTACATATAAATTCTTAAATATTTTTTTATATTCACTAACTTTTCATGTTAAATACAAACTTTTCCTGTCAAAACCGTATATTCTTCCTTCATTTTTATCTCTTCCTAAAATTTTTAGATCACTATATAAAACCACTAACGAGTGAAATCAGCTACCCATTTATTAAAAGCAAAAATATATGAAAAGATGAATATTTGTGTTAATCCTAGCATAGTTAGAAGTTAATGAATTTGGATAAAGCATTAATCTATTATCAAATATCTACTAATCTGTCGCAAAAGAATATGATATTCGATGGAATTTTTTAATCAAGTGCCCTCTTTGCAATTTTCACTTCATACTCCTTTTTCTCATTAGTTAACGGTTTAACTATATATTTTTATTTCAATTTTTCTAGAATTACTATGCACTTTTTAATTACTCAATTAATAATTATATTTTAACAAAAAAATCATACAATAAAATCATTTTCAACTATATATTTATGGAAATTATGTCTTTTACGTTGTCAATTTCGGTAAATGTTTTAAATTTAATTTTAGCTTATTTCTATCCAGAATCCCAACCCCTAATGAGAGGATTTGGTTAAAGATTTTATTTAATATATTTGATTTATCGATATAGGAATAAATGGATTATAAGGTTAGTTTGTTTTCATGCAGCTAAAAAATTCTTTAAAATATATTAGTTCTTTAAAGAAAACTTACTAATATACAGTTATATATATATATATATATATAAACTTTAATCTAAGATTAATTTTCAAAATCATTTTTCTCCACGCATTGCACAGGTCCACTGCTAGTTATATGTTAAACCAAATGAGTCTCACGTAATTTTTGCTTAAACCGTAAGGAAATAAAGTGTAATTGTCTTTTAATTATCCAATTTTAATGAGAATTACAGTTATCCTTTGTGAAGTTAAATTTTCAAGTCTGTCTTAGCTAGAAATGAATCACCAGGCACTAATGGGGGTTGATTTACTTGGCATTGGTGGTATCTAGCTGCCTCTTGTCAAAGAGTTTCCAAGGTTCAAGAGAAATAATAACTTTTTATGTTTCTTTTTTTTTTTTTTTTGTCTCTTTTTCCTTTTGAGATTCGACTCACTTTATTGTCTCTAGGTCTTCATGCATTGCAGTCATTATTTATCCAATGCATGAAGTTTAATAATGAAAAAAATTAAATTTTTTTTTTTGTCTTCTCTAATTTCCATTGTACCAATAAATAAATAAAAAATTAACGTGTGGCGACTTGAATTCCTTCCGAAGTACTACATTATTGGGATTTGATGGCAGGTTTTAAAATTAGCCTAGAAAATGATTTTGAAGGCATGTATAGCTATAAATATGTATGCAATTCACTAAACTTCATGTCTTGAGTACCACAGGAGCTGTAGCCCCCAGCGATCCAGCATCACACCAAATGAAAGTGTTGCAAGTTTTAAGTGTTGGCATAAAAAAAAATTCATTATTAAAATACATTGAATAAAGGAGCATGCGGGGCAATACATATTCAAATACACTAGAGATGCCCCTTTACTTCGTATCAAAGTTTTCTTCATGTGTGCAATAAAAGCTAGTAATTCCTCATGTGGGAATATAATGATTAGTAGTGAAAACGATTTTGCTATGATAACAAACATGCTCTCTTTTTTTTCCCCCAAGATATCTAAGCCAACAAAAATCCATGCTTTTTTTTTTTGCCTCTAGAAACCCATGTAGGTCCACCATTTACACGAATAAAAAAAATTCATGCGCAATTATGGTTGCCGGCTTATAAGAGGGTATGGGAGGAATCAAATTTAAGACTTTGTGCTTAGCATGAGAACGTGAGGACTATCCAACCATTAGATTGCCCCAAGTGCTCAACAGCATTCTCCTTGATTACCCAAATTAATAATAATAATGATAATTGTGACCATAGTTTATTAGATTTTACATACTAATGCTTCAAATAGAGGGAATATATCATTTCACATGCATCATTAGCCTATAACTTCTTATACATACATATACATATACAGATATATACATATATATATATATATGTATTTGAGTAGGAGTGAGACATCATTAGTGTTACATTGCAACAAACCAGGTCTCTCAATTTCTTTACATATTAGAAAAGAAATAATACAAAGAAAAAAGAAATAAAAATTATTTTCTTATATCACTAAACGAATCTTAAGTAGGTTTATTCGCAACATTATGTATATAGTCTGTTGGGCTAGATCAAGCCCTCCCTACCTACCTTTCAATTTGAAAACCAAATTAATTAAAAAAAAAAAAAACTAAAGAAATCTCATAGGGCTAGCTAGATATATTCTTAATCACTTCATTTGAAGTAATGAATCTGACAAGAACAGGAATCGTTCATTAATTTTTGAGAGGGACGACCATCACAGTCAAGTGTAGCTATAGCCACATAAATTAAGCAATTCCCACCCAACTTGTTGAAATCGTTGGATCTGTTTATATCTTCCAAAATCAGCATTAATAATTAGTTACCGCTAACACCCGTTTAGTTGAAAGTACAAAAATTAATGAATTAGAAGTGTAAGAGCACTTATTGTATATGTATTAAACTAATTTGTTTGAACTCAGCCAACAAAAAAGTGATTTGTTTGAAACCACCTCCTTCATATTTCATATTAAACTTGTGTTAATTAATTCTACTGCACCATGACTCACCCAATAATTTATGTAAAAAGTGCAGCTTAGTACAAAAGCTTCTTACCACGGTAGGATTTAGAAAGAGTTAGATGCACGAAATCTTAGCCCCGTGTGTTCGGCCAAGGCTCCCCTTAAGACTTTGATATTCAGAATCTTTAGTCTCCTTATCTTACTACACCAAACATTAGTAAATTGCTTTCAACAGATACTATTATTATTTTATTTAAGCTAACAATCTCATTTTGTTAGTTTTGTTCAACTTTAAGTCAGATCGTCGATTTAAATGAGATAATAATACTCAATAGATATAATATATTAATACATGGTAAAGTGAGATAAAATGTCTAAAAGATTCTAGACATTAAGATCTGAATAGCAGCTTAACCCCATGTGTTTAGAGGCTATTCCTATACTGAGTAAAACTATTTTTTGGATCACACATTGAGTAATACTATATAAATTCAATTTTGTACAAAAAAGTAATACTATAATGCTATTTGTTGAGTACTTATCTTGGACGATTCATTATGCTTACGTAGTGTAACGTCTCAATTAGATTGTGACGTGTGTAACACTATTTACATGGTAGGAATTTTAAATTTAAAAAGCCATCATACAACTAGAATAATGACTATAATATCTCAATGTATATTATCTCTCTTTACACATGACATTATATAAATAAATCCTTATACTACATAAATATAATGACGTGGTACGACAATCGCATGAATAATTTTTCTTCTTTGTGATCTTTGTTTCAAATTAGAACACGAACTATTTTAGTTTATAATTTTAAAATTACCACAACAACATCTTTCTTCTGTACAAAACTCTTGTAATAATGAATTTCTTTCTATATTTTAGACTTGTGATGTCTAAAGTCATAATAAAATAGCCTTATCGTCCCGCTAACTAGTGGCTGATCTTCGTCAGGCACAAGTTAACATGAAAATGTCATTCGGGTACTCAAACGTAAACCAAAAAGGGCAGAAAAAGAAAAAAGAAAAAGGGAGGCCGGTAGGCAAGGAACAAATAAATTTTGTCCAACCCCTAAGCTTTGGTCAATTTTGATTTTCATGAGAGGAGTTTTCATGTAAGAGGTTGAGTTTGTTTTTTTGCTCTAGAAAAGCACAACAAAGGTGGGTTTTACACTTTACTGGTTACTTGCAAGACAAGGTTTTTAATTTCGTAGACAAACTCTTCTAGAATTTGCCCTGCATGCGTTGACATGAAGATGAATCACTTCTTACAACCCCTATGCTCCGACAATGACTGTACACATCGATGCATATATATATATATATATATTACATACGGGTAGCCCCTCCGTCAAGTATGACAACAACAGCCGCCGCGCCGCCACCGATATCTTATTATGGGAAATTGCTTCTCGCCCCTCCTCTCACACCATTATCTCTCGTTATAATTACTCTTGTACTCTTTTTATTTTTTTAAAATTACAATCCATAAACCACTGCACTTGTTTTTTTTTTTTTTTTTTTTTTTTGTTTAATTTTTATTTGATTTTGTTTCTTTTTTTAATTAGTTTTGTTTATTTTTTTAATTAGTTTTGTTCATTGTTTTTTCATCAATATTCTTTTATTTTTTTTATTTTATTTACTTTTTGACACATGTTAAAACCTCTTCATACTTTTAAATTACCTCCAAACTATTAAAATATGTTAGCACACTTTCCTTCCTTTAAATTACTCTCCCAGCCCGACACCCCACCTGCGTTTTTTTTTGTTTTCCAGTTTTTTTTAATTTTTACTTAGTTTTTTTTTATTTTTTATTAGTTTTTTTAATCAGTTTTGTTTATTGTTTTTTCATCAATTTTTTTATTTTATTTAATTTTTGACATATATCAGAACATCCTCCTCTCTTTAAATTACCTCCAACCCTTAATACATGTCAGAACCTCCCCTTTCCTGAACATGGCTAAATCAATATTGACCTAAGAGACTTTTCATTTGAAAAAAAGTATTTGTTCGCAAGCTATTAGTGTGTTTGCTTATTAATTGTTAGTATTTTTGTTATTTTCATATATATACTTTTTATTTTGATCCATATTTTTATACTTTTAAAATTTTTACAAATAATGTCCTTCAAAATCTACAACTAAAAAATAAACAAAAGATTACAAACATATAATAAAAAAAATTTATCCAAAAAAAATTAAAACTGATAAAAAAAGAAATAAAATTGATAAAAAAAAAGAATAAACAAAACTGATAAAAAAACAAAAGTAAGAAAAAAAGGAAACAAAACTTAAAAAAAACACAAAACTGAAAAATAAATAAATAAATAAATCAAGGTGATTGGGGGCATAATAATAATTACTAGAGAATTTTGAGATGGGGCCGGAGGAGAGTTGTGTCAGAAGGGGTGAGAAAAGCAGCTCACCTTATTATGGTATTTGGTTTGAAGTTTACTTTCTCCTGCTATTGCAAAAATTTACTAAAGAATAGCAAACAGTCATATTGTTGTCTATAAAAATTTTATTTATATAGTATTACTCCAAATTTAAAAAAATTACAATATTTTTGAACCCTTTTAAGTTAAAAAAACCAGCCAAAATATTGTGTGTATCATCATATTAAGAAAGGGCCAAGTTCAGTTTCAAATTTATGTCTTTTGAACTACAAAATCTTTTATACAATTTTCATCTTTTTTAAAGCTTGAAACAAAAGTGAAATAATAGCCAGTATAGCAGTAATGTTATTCCTAGGTTAATAAAATCAATTAATATCTCCCATTTCCCCTCTTGTTATATATATATTTTTTGTCCTTTTTTCTTTTTGTAAAGAGTTGTTTATAATATTAGCTTACGCTATGCTAGGATAATTTTGCCAAAGCTCTAATTTAACATCTAAGGCTTTTAGTTTGTTTCGCTGATAAAGCCTAGATTGAACTAGTAATTCTGTATCGAGTTTGATTCTGTATTTGATTGTGCAAAAGTGCGTCAGGATTAAATAATTCCAAGACGAGGATAATTAACAACTTAGGAATTTGTGATCATAGGTCAAATTACCAAATTACCCTCTAGAGCCGTATTTTTATTCCTAATGTCTTGTGATTCCTTATCCTCTTACACCATCCTGCTACAGAAACACGACGGAATTCAATTAGCTATGATGAAGAATGATGTCTGCTTAAATTTAAGTATTCCCTTGTTCATGAATCTGTAATATTCTTCCATTTCATGATTTCAGCTATGACGAGAAGTTTTGAAATTAAGTAAATATGCATTTTTTTTATTTATCAAAAACTAGATTGGAAAAGTGACTAAAAGGAAATTAAAAAGACTTTTAAGTGGGAGTTGCACTAACCCTAACCAGTCCCCTTCAACGTCTCTCTCGAGGGGCTCCCGGAATTGAGTCACCATGATATAACGCTACACCGATTTGCAGATTAAACGGGCAGTTGCTTTCGAGAGGGAGAGTGGTTGATATGTTCATTCAATCACTTTTATCCAAAAATAAAATTTTTTTAAAAGTTTATGCAAATTTCAAAAGTGGTACTCAAAGTGGGTATTTTTTCAAAATTTTCGGCCCTTCGGATGTATGCGTATCGTAATTATTTAACATTGGTACTAATTCTAGGTAGACCAACTCTTAATATTATAATGTTTCGATTCAAATTTCACCTAAACTTTACTCTACCAAGTTCTTCCAACTAATAATTCAAATTTTAGAAAAGCAATACCATTTTATACAACGTATGGCCATGTCACCGCTTGAGTATAAATTATAGTTGGTACTATTTTTTAATTTTCGTATATTTCACTGAATGTTTGTCTCACGTCATAATATCCACTAACGCGTTCACAACTAGCCTTACTTGGTGGACAATTAATAGTAAAGCAACACAAATTGTTACTACAATAGAATAGAATAGGACATTTATTTGATAAATGTTAAAACAGCTTGAAAATAGTTTGCCAAATAAATTTCTTGTATCCGTTTCTGATTTTTCAGTTTTCCAACCCAACCCAGACAAATTACGTGGCATCAAATTGTTGTTGGAGCTAACACCTGTGCGGCCCTTAACGTCACACTTGTCGAGTCTTTGATATATATATATATATTTTATGGCGATCGACCTTCCTAAACCATTGTTTCTTAGATTTTTTTTTTCTCTGTGCGATTAAGTGCTCGGATTAATTTGAGTATCTTGACTAATTTACTCATTGGTGTGGTCAAAAGAATACCATTTGTGCCAGAATTAAAGAATTGACAAGAGATAAAACTCTCCAGACTTGATTCTAAAACAGTTATCAAGTTTCAAACTCAGAATTTTTGTTTAAAAATCGTAGTCGTAGTTATCTCACACATTACTACAATATATAAAATTAGCATTAACTAAGAGCGCTACTTGTCTTTCATTAATTTGGGAACAGCATGCAACCTTTAACATGAAAATTTTTCCATTTCTAGCCATTCAACCCTTAACAATGTTTTCCAACTAAAAAATAAAAAAAAACCCTTAACGACGTTGAAACCATTCGAATAAGTGCACCGGGCCAAGCTATGAGTAATTAACGTTGTCAAATTCTTGAGATTGGGTCCCACTAGTTAGGCTACGCCCACATGTCAATTGCCCATGTGGACCAATTTGATTTTGGACTGCACAATATTCATTTTCCTCTTGGTTCATTAATAGAAGCCAGATTTAAGAAGTCAAGTTACCAATGACATTTGTTAAAGAAGGATGAAATAGTAGGAAAAAAAAGAATTTTGTTTTGCCTTTTTAAAAATAAACTGAAGTGAAAACATTTCTTCACGAACGAAAATTTTGAATTAACTTTGGAAAATAAAAAGAAAGTGTCTGATCGATAGTTTCTACCTAAAACTGTCACTGTGACAATTGACAAATGTTCACACAGGCTGACAGGCACCTATGCTAACATTTTTCAATAGGAAAACGATATATATTTATATATATGGCAACAAAATATGTAGAGGAGGATAAACATAGAACTTAGAAGCACCACCGATGCACCACCACCACAACTAACAACAACAGAGACAGCCAACTCCCATTTTCATTTTTCCAGAGAGAGAGAGAGAGGGAGATGACATGGGGGAAATACGTGTGAAGGCCTGCAGTCTTACACGTGTGAACCTAGACACGTGTTACGTGTGAACGAAGTAAAGAGCGTTCCCGAGCTTGTATATATGCATTTGCATAGTAGTTTACCTATTGAAAACAAACTCCCGAAAAGAAAAAGAAGTATCCTTTCCCAATTGCCCATTTTTCGGTACTCTCCCACATTCCCGACCGGTACGTCTTCCCTCACCCAATTCTCTCTCTCTCTCTCTCTCTCTCTCTCTCATTACCTTTCGGAAACTGTTACCCATTTTCTTGAACAATTCGCACCTATTTATCCTGAAACTAACCCTCCATATTTTCGGCCCTTTCAACCAGCCAACCCCTCTCCCTCTCTCTCTCTAAATTATCAGAAGAGAAACACAGTTTGAAGTACCAGAGCTATTTGGGTACCTCCAAATGCAGTCGAGTTCAGTGCTTTCGCTCTCTCCTAGTTTCAATAACTATTCTTCTGTTAAACTAGCAGAGATCGCTGCTAGAGTTGTCGAAGAATTCAGAGAAGAATCGGACTCTGAATTCGATGACGTGTTCGGCTTCAAAGGTGATGAGAAATCAGACGACAGAGCTCTGGAGCAGCCAGGGGTCCAAGAAGAAGAACAGGGGAAAAACAGCGAAGATGATGATTTTGAGTTCCCTTCTGTTTTTAGAGAGCCTGCGTCTGCGATTTCGGCCGATGAGATCTTCTACAACGGCCAGATTAGGCCTGTTTTTCCTGTTTTCAACAGAGATTTATTGTTTGGTGACGTTGAAATGGGTAATGGTAAAGTAGATTCTTCTAAGCTTCCGACTCCATCGCCGGTTCGGCTTCCTCTGGGGCAGCTTTTTAACGAGGACCGCGATCCTCCATCGTGCTCGTCGTCGGAAGCCGAGGAGCTGGACGGAGTTCCGGCGGGAACTTACTGCGTCTGGAGGCCGAAAGAGGGGGCGACTGTGGCGGAGGAGTCGCCGGGGCGGTGTAAAAAGAGCAACTCGACGGGGAACTCGAAGGGGTCCTCGAAGCGGTGGAAGTTTCGCGACCTTCTCTACCACAGCAACAGCGACGGCAACGACACCTTCGTTTTTCTTAGCGCTTCGAGTGCTAAAGCGAAAAAGGAGGACGATAAGGCTGCTGAGAAAGAAACGTCGACGGATAAGAGTTCCGACCAAGCAAAAGTAGCCGGAAAAGTGAAGCCGAAGGTAGTCTGCGGCGGGGAGGTTGTGCCGGTGACGGCGGCGCACGAGGCGCAATGCGCGAGGAACAGAGTGGCGGCGAAGGACGGAGAGAAGCGGCGGTCCTTCATGCCGTACAGGCAAAATTTGGTTGGGCTCTTAGCAAACGTGAACGGGTTGAGCAGAAATCTCCACCCCTTCTGACAGGTCAATGAATTCGTGATTAAGCTGTTTAATTATCGTTTTAATATTCAATAATCATAGTTAGTCGCTTTAATTAGATTGATAGATAGATAGGAGAGGAGGGGTGTGGGGGTGATATGATATTATATGTAAATATGTGGGTAATTTTGCTCTTACAAATTCCAACGATTTTGGGTTGTTTCAACTTTGAATAAATCTATGGGTGGTGTAAATACATGGAAATGCGCACTTTGAATTGTATTTGCTTCGTCTCTCTCTTTCTGGAGATTCTTAGAAACATCGGTTGGGTCCCAAAGCTGCGCCACCGGACAACTGGAAAAAGCCGATCGCAGCTAGTTTTTGGAGTTTTCTTGGATTTATTAGGACTAAGATCCAAGAGGAATGTGATAATGTCAACTTACACTTTATTTCACCAAGTGCCAAAAGCTTGACAAATCTATCAATTTTCCTCCATTCATGCTCATAGTACTCCTTAACCAATTATAAGGACCCTAATATTTGTCTTTAAATGTTAATGCGATAATGTTAACAAGTCATCCGACCTAGTTGCTTAGTTTTTTTTTTTTTCCGAGCTAACTTCACATGCTTAAATTTTGTCATGGTTGTAAGTAACTAGCTTCTATATCTACACTATAATAAAGGCAATATTTTAGTTAGCAAACTCCTATTTTTCTAAGTTTTATCACATATAAATAATTTATTTATTTTACATATAAATTTTTTTTAAATTAAATAAATATTTAATAAAATAAAAAAATTAATAAATTAATTAAAATTTTATTTAAATAATATTTAAAAATTAAATAATACATTAATATAATGCATTATTTAAGTTTAAAATAATAATTAATAAAAGGATCTCACATAATTAGTATTTTGACCCTACATGAATAATGAAACGAAAGAGTCTTTAAAATTTTTGTAAGACCTTCAAATTTGAAGGTTGCAAACATAAAGAATATCCAACCCACCTTTAAATTTTTGAATTTGAAAGTGAATTTTAAATTTACTTCTCTAACTAACTTTTAAATTAATTAGTTAATTCTCGTTTAATTGTGCTTTGCAAGCAAGAGAAAGGAGGAAGCTTGGCTAGAGGAAACATCTATTAAAGAAATATGACAGTTGTTTAATTATTTCTTATTTTCATATATCACAAACGTGAGGGCATAACTAAAAGATATCTTTATCTATAAACCATTCAAATCAAATTGATCATAATAATAAAATCAAAATTCAGAAGTGGGCGTTGAACCTTGGTATGAAAAATCTCTTGCATATTTTGGTCGTGGATTCAATTGGTTTATGTTACACCTGCAAAAGCTTCCAACATCCATTGGAAAATGTGTAAAGTGAAAGCCTTTTACTTTCCCTTCTTTGTTTCTGCTGCCTCCTGGCTTTGGGACTTTGCTAGTTTGCTATATATATATATATATATGTGTGTCTGTTTGGCAAGGAGAGGTTTAGAGACTAGAGAGTTTTATCCAATCCCATGGAAAAATGGACGGATTAGATCTCATGAGACTCTAAATAAGATTTCTTATACTTGCGCTTTAGAGTAAGTTGAGAAATAGGATAAGTAAAATTTGTACGAGACATATGAACCATAAATTTTATGTATTATATGAACGATGATTAATCATGAGATAACGTGAGTATGAATCACACTTAAAATCTCATGCATAAGAGTTAGTTGATCACTAGAATTCACCTTGCCCTTGCAAGGGCAAAAAGTGAAAGAACAAAAATGGCCCTAATTATTTAAGAAAGCCTTTATTCCCATCCCCCGACACAAGGGTGGGACGATGGGACGGCTTCGTACAAAATTTTAGTCAATTTTATCCCTTTTGGCATATCTCATCTCTCTCCAATTATTATAAAAAAAAATTTTGATAAATTTTTTTTCTTTTACTCCCATCTCTCAGTTTTTTTTATTAAAAATTAATTAATTAAATTTTTTTTTTTTGCTCTCACCTCCTGGATTTTTATATAAAAAAAAATTATGATCAAATTTTATAATTTCTTTTACTCCCACCTCCCGGTTTTTATAAAAGAAAGAAATTTTGATCAAATTTTTTAAAATTTCTCTCTATTTATAAAATTTAATGCAAAACTAATTACCATAAATTTTTTTTGAAAACACTAAAGTAACAGAATTTAGATTTGTTTCAAGTATAAATTTACGACCTTTATGGGAATTGTCATCGCATCAAGATATAACCTTATACTGCATACGTTTGACACATATCATTCGGGTTATTTTACTCACTTGCCGTTGAGATCCCCCCTAGTTTCGATCCAGGAGTTCTGAGAAATAGCTATTGCTCTTATTGGCGGCAATCACTTCATCCAAATTTTCTTACGCCCTCATTACCCTGTACCACTCACCCCAGTGTGGTGATGGCAACGTGTATCAATCGAAGTTAGGGGATAGGTTGATACTTATATAATACGAATGAATTTGTGGTCAGAAATAATGGGTGGAGGACCGGGTGCCCCTGGACGAGAGTTTGGAGAAAATATTGATTACAAGTTATGCTTTTATGTAATGTTAAATTTACTACTGTATTGATATATTAACAGTTATTATTTTTCGTATGTTTTTAGTGTTTTCAAAAAAAATTTATGTTATTTAGTTTTGTATTTATGTTAATAATGTATTTTTAAAAAATGCATTATTAAAATTTTTTTTAATAAATAACTGCAGGAGGTGGCATTAAAAGAAAAAAAAAATTATCAAGAGGTGAATAGCAAAGTTGGGTTGGGGGAGGGGGGGGGGAATTAGCGGTAAAATTAGAAAATCAAAAACTTTTAATTGTCCCGTCAAGGGATGGGATGTCACGGGTGGGAATAGAGTTTATTTATTTATATATATATATATATATATGAAAATCTGTCCGAAGAACTCTAAAACTGCTCAGAAACTCTTTAGCTTCAACTTCCTCTCTCTTTCTCTCTCTCTTTTTCTTAACAATTGCTTGGTGGTTGGTTGCACATGGTTTTGTTGGTAATTGTTGAAGTGGAACTTTAATCTTAGCTTCTTCCACACATTCCCACGTAAAGAGGCAAAAGAAGTTGCAGAGAAGCAGCAGCAGTGGCATCTATCTAGATGTGGAATACGTGTGATGTTTTCACAATATTCACATCTTGTCTATCTTTTTATTACGTAAGCTGTAAACACCGGTCATGAATGACCTTTATTATGGGCTACCGCCTAACCTTGCTTTATTCGTTTATGACTCTATTAACAAAGAAGAGTAGAGAGAAAATAAAAAAAAACAAACAGAAAGAAAAGATAAGAAAGTGAAATATAGGTAAGTACTCAAAAATTATATTGTATTCTGTTTTGTCTTGTATTATTAATAAAATATTAGGTGATCCAGAAGATCTATCTTTAATTATTTCAAAAAAACTAATATGATTACTATTAAATAGTTATTGAAGAATTACTCTCTATACTTTATCTTAAATTATGTTATCTGCTATATATTTGTTTTATAACTTCTTTTGTAGTATGCAATTCAAAAGCACTGTAAGTGCCCGTTTGGTAGGGTTTAAAAGCCAAACTTTTTTTAAGCTTGCTAGTAAAAAAATCAAGTTTTTTTTAATTTTTTTGCTTTTCTGATTTTAGTTTAGATAAAAATAACAAAAACGCAAAAACAAAAATGAAAAAAAGCCAAAATTTTTTTTATTTTTTTTACTTATAAGCTTCAAAAAAATCAGCAAAAAAATTGATGTCAAACGCAGCCTAAGTTCCTGCAGATAGATACCCCATATATATATATATATATATACATATATTTTGGGTGGCCAACCAAATTCTCAAACAGACCCCTCCAGCCTTTCACGTCATCTCCTTGCTTTGCAGATGACCCACTGACCCTTTTCAGCCTCTTCCTTTTTGAAACCTTGGCTTGCTGGCTCTCTCTATATAAACCTGAAGCTTTGTAATGTTTTCAGAGTATTTAACACCCAATTACACAAATTTATGACCTATAATCAACCTTCTTCTTTATGTGTTATATTTCCATGGAATTTGTTTACAAAAACTCCACCAGAATGACTTCGCAGCCATAATTTTGTAATTAAAGTCTGTTTGGAGGGTTATTTATTTTGAATTGATAGGTCCCAATTTGGTCACATCAATATATATAAGTTTTATGTATAATTTTTTCTGTTTGTATATAGCTACATCATTTATGCAGCTACTCTCTACCTATGTGAAATGAAATTTCTTTTCAAATGCTAGCACAATGTGTCCGTAGATGTTGTATGAAAGAGTGGGTGGGGACTTCTTGATGAACCAGATGGCCATGTTCACAAGAACATGTTTGTCTCCCACATTCAAATGCAAATCTCAACCAGCAGCAGCTTTAAGATGCTAACAAGTCACTTCCAAAGGCTAGAATTGGAGGGCAAAGGTGGAGAAAAGAGCTATCCTTTCTTCACATTACATGTTTGAACTTTCTTCCAAGAAAGCAATGTTAATTGAGAAGGATAGATTATGCTGTCTAAAGTTATAATATATACATATATAGAGGTGTTTTTTTTTTACTATATATGCATATTGTCCTAAAGGTTGGACCCACTAGAATGATGATGTGTTTAGCAAAGTGATTTAAGGCTTAATACTTTGGCCATGTTAACATGGAGTTCAAACTAGAGAGGAGCAATTAAATACCCTTTGCGTGGCATCGTCTTGGGCAGAACCCTCTGGTATGAAGAGGCTCCAGGCTTCCATTCCAGATAGGTAAAGAGCTGTGTGTGTTTGTGTGTAAAGAATGCATGTTTCTAATATTGTTATTTTATTTGTAACTACAAATAAAAAGGTCAAAAAAAATGCTGATCCAAGCCTAGACTACAAGACCATAAAAAGGTAGAAAATTAACCTTCATTTGAAAAAAGCCAGAAAGATGTATATATATATATATATACACTAGTTGAAATGGCCTGTAAAAACGCTGATCCAAGCGAGGCAGACGCATTTCGCACTCCTCCAAATGACTGACTAAAGAAGATAGAAAAATGCATTACTCACCTATAGATGAAGAACACATTAGAGATGCTCACAATATTCATTTTGAAAATATGATACAATGTCTTCATGCCCTTGAAACGCCCTGGGCAAGGAATAGCCATGGTGAAACGGGATTGCATGTAACAATCATCAACATGGCCAAAGGAGTAGAGCTTACTCATACAGGAACAGGACTTAAACCAGATGACAGTTTCAAGTTGCCGGCATATTTCCTCGCCCACGAGTCGTAATGTATGATTTCCTCAAGGGAAGGTGAGACCACTAACTCAGCCTGATGCTTATCGCATGTTAGTTCCACTACCTTAAAGATCTCCAGGTAGCCGATCCTGAAAATGAGAAGAAAAAAAACTCGTAAGCTACAATTTCCATGACAAGCATCTGCTATTACCATCACAAGGATTATGGAATCTAAGCCAAACAGACAAATTCAGCTTCTTCGGGACTAACAAGGTGATGTTGGCCTAAGATTCTCCGAAATATGAATCCTACTGGCAGACTTACATTTGAACAAGTCATCTTAATGGTCATTGATATATATATCACTAAGATGATTGAAGTTAAAAACTAAGGGAGTTTCTTCTTTCCCACTTTCTTCATTTGCTTTGGTGAGTACTAACAGAAGCTTAAGGGACAAATATGTTAGCTCGGTCATGAAGATTCCTCCGACAAAATTTCTCAATTATTACGTATTTAAGATGAAAGCTATTCAAGAAAAATGAAAATTCGGAAATTCGGAACAATTTAGAAAGAGCAACGAAAGGATCCTCATGAATTCATGCATGATTAAATTAAAGAAAGGAATAATCTTAAGCGTGTCGACAAAATGTACAGAAATCATGGGGAACATTCACAGGTGTACAACAGTACAAGTAGAAGAAAAGTCAGCACAAATTGATTTGGTATCGATGGCCATGGGCCGAAGATCAACAGCTACATCTGATGAAAAGTTTTAAGATATTAC